>OU426989.1:119113353-119713353 GCA_911387755.1 Chrysotoxum bicinctum | reverse complement strand
TTAATATCTTTCTCTTTTTATTGCAATAGTATTCTTTTCACCAATCTTTCAAATTAACTAAATCTTTCACAAACATATTTTTGCCATCTTTATCTTTCTCTTTTTATTGCAATAGTATTCTTTTCACCAATCTTTCCACAAAATAATTAACTAAATCTTTCACAAATATATTTTTGCCATCTTTATCTTTCTCTTTTTATTGCAATAGTATTCTTTTCACCAATCTTTCCACAAAATAATTAACTAAATCTTTCACAAATATATTTTTGCCATCTTTATCTTTCTCTTTTTATTGCAATAGTATTCTTTTCACCAATCTTTCCACAAAATAATTAACTAAATCTTTCACAAACATATTCATAATTTGTTATTTTTAACGTCTTGAACGGACACTATCTCTTACCAATTATTTTTGTAAAAATCCCTTTTTTTCTTTTTGTTGTTGTTTTGCTTGATTTCTTTTTCCCTCGTAAGAGCTCTAAATTAAACTACTGGCTTGTTCGACGAAAAAATCTAAACTGGTTAGATCGACGTCGTTCATTGAACGATTCGCCTCTTTCCCTATCCCTATGTACATGCACAGACATGTTTATGGCTCGTGCACGAATGGCATGCGTAGAAACAACAACACCAACAGAAAAAAAGGAGATGTGTGCTAAGACGCCACAGCTGCGTCGTTAGTCTGAATTTCATTTGTATATATTTCTTTTCGTCTTTCGTCCCGCTGCTATAGATTTTGTGTGTATTTTTTGTCTTTCGTCTTGTTGCTATGAATGCTGTGTATATTTTTTGTCTTTCGTACCGTTGCTATGAATTTCGTGTGTATATTTTTTGTGTTTCGTACCGTTGCTATGACTTTCGTGTGTATATTTTTTGTCTTTCGTACCGTTGCTATGACTTTCGTGTGTATATTTTTTGTCTTTCGTACCGTTGCTATGACTTTCGTGTGTATATTTTTTGTCTTTCGTACCGTTGCTATGACTTTCGTGTGTATATTTTTTGTCTTTCGTACCGTTGCTATGAATGCTTTAGCATTGAAGTATTTGTTATATAGTTTTGTCTTTTGTATTTATGGGGCGCAGTCGTATGAAGGTATTCTTTCACAGTTTCGCAAAGGAGGAGAGAAGAGAAAAAAATCTTACCTTGTGCGGCTTGCTAGATTGGTATCTTTCCTCTCACATCTAGGGTGCTTTTCAGCACGTTCTCTTTCTTATATTGCGTTCCCAAGCGGGTAACCTTTCGTGTGTTTGTTGGACATTCTTTCCTTTTTATATTAACAAAATAAATCTCTTACCTTATGCAAATTACCAAATGGGTAATTTTCTTTCGGTGCTTTTCATAGCACGTTCTTTCCGTTTCCCAGTGGACTGTATTGTTTCGCTTTTTTTTTTTTTCAGCAGACACTTTCACAAATTAATTAATTGATTTAAATCAAATTAACACAACCGCGGGCTGATCTATCCGGTCTCGACATGGACCAAATGTATCGTAGCTCAGCGTAAACAACAAACTCTTTCTCAGCATTAAAACACAAATTAATAAATAAAAGACGGTTGATTTTAGAGTGGAAAAATCTTGTTGTAAAAAACCACTATCTTTCGTATATTTCTATAACTCATCTTGAGTCTTTCACGATTTCTTTCCGACTGACTTACATTATCTTTTCGTTCGTTTATTCAAACATATAAAAGCTTAAAGCTACTCTTTCGTTAAAATGTAATCTATCCTTTTCTAACATCGAACGTCATGACCTATAGTCGTGCCGTTCGATACAATAGCTTTCGTGTCACAATCGCCATTATGGAGCGTTTTCACCATTATGTCACCACGTTTCTTAGCTATCAGCATCGCGTTCTTCTTAGCAACGGAAATCTCTATTTCTTCGATGTCCTTCAGTTCATCAAAATAAGATTCGTTATTTGCCATATGCTCTGTAGCACCAGAGTCAAGAATAAACTTTACAGATCCGCTTCTTGGTCTTGTATCTTTGACTGCTGCATTCATGGTTGTCTCTGATTCATCATCGCCAGTTCGAAGTTCACATTTGCTGATGGCACTCAACGAAACGACTGTTTCATTCGATGATATTGCATTTGCACTTCCCTTATTCGGCGCTTCTTTCTTGACAAAAGTCTTTTTGAACTTCTTTTTCGTCTTCTTGTTGCATTGCGATTTAATGTGGCCCGCTTGACCACAACCATAACATATAATGTTTGCATTCATTGCAACAGATGTAGCTCTAATACTAGAAGTATTTGACGTGCGTTTGTTGTGCTCATCTAACAGTCGGCACTTGACAAAATCTTATGTTAAATTAGCTTGTTCAATAGTTTCGATAGCTATTACCAAGGTGTCATAAGATTTCGGCAGTGTAAGCATCAACGAAATAGCGACATCGATGTCTTCCATCTCTTTTCCAGAAGATATGTTCCTTCATATCGTCCCCTTCACGGTAAGACATCGAGTGTAGCTGACACTCTAGCAAAATTCGACCTGCAATTGTTGTACGTTCAAAAATACCTGCCAATCCATCAACCATCTCTTTAGCTGAAGATTTCCCTTTGATGTTTTCCAATTGGTTATCATGTACGCTTTGAACGATAATATTCTTGCACCTCTTTTCATCTTGTCGAATTCTTGTCTTTTCTGCATCACTTTCCGCATCCTCAACTAGCTTTTCCAGATCTTGTTTAAGGTAGATTCCCAAGTTTTTCTCATCAAGAGTAATTTCGATGCGAAAACGCCAATTATCTATTAAAATTGTTTCCATCGAACAGCGGAATTCCAGTTTTGGTATTCATAGATATTGCTTCACACATTTTTAAATAAAGTATTTACCAAGCCTTAGTTGAACAAAAACGTATCTGGGCCAATAACCTAAAAGACTTTTAATAAAAAGCTTTTCGATTTGATGAGAATTTATTTAGGAATAACAAATTATTTTTGATTTTTGAAGCATACAATTCAATGAATAATTATTTGATAATAATACATTAGTAAAGTATGAAAACAGCAAAGTATAAATTAAATGTTATTAAATTAGCAGAATACAAATTCTAACATCGTTTATCTCAGCAATTGTATGAGGTTTCCCTGCTCTGGCGACTTGGTATTCTACTTGATAGCTAACAACGCTTTCTCATTGGCACTTAAAACAAATTTTAAAACAAAAAGAATGTACCAAACAAAACAGTAAATCAAAATTACAATACTATGTGTGTAGCAGGGACGAAGCGTCCATATATTGAGTGGAATGAGTGCTTCCGTTAAACCATTTGAAAAAATCGTACCTAGCAAGGAATTAAATTCAAAATTCCAAATTGTATTAATATTTTTATTATTTTATTTGTATCTATTAATGAATCTTCATTTACTCTGTAAATTACATTCCAACATCATTATGACAACATAATCATCTTTTACTAAAATTACACTAAAGGAAATCAAGATCTCTCTGGTTATTACAACTTAAAATGCCACAAGCCACACTGCAAACCAACTGAGAATGCTCAACATCACTCCATTATTTATAATGCTCAATCTCATGAAAGTTCTTGCTAAAATGCTTAACAGCTATGCATTCCTTATTATCGCCTCTATAACTCAATTTCAAAATACCCTTCCACTCCAAGTCAACTGAAAATATACCTACAACATCACTCACCAATATTCACAAAATGCTCAAACAAAAATGATTCAATGATTCTCAAACAATATAGAATGCACAACAGCTGGGCATTCCATTATTTCGCATACTTAACTTAGATCTCACGCCAAAGTCAAAATAATTTTGTCTCGTTTCTTGCCTTTTGCCCAATGTGTGAAGAATGAGTTGAGTGAATGCATTACGAGAATTTCCTACAATAAGTAGATAGAAAAACAAAGATGTATCTATTGAGTTGCTTATTGTCTCAAAGTGATAATGAGTTTAATTTGATGGACAAAAGGGGTAGAAAAGTTTTATTTCAATATAATAAGGGTATTCATGTAACGAGATAATTTTCCGCTTTGTAGAAAGATATAGCTTTCCGCAGCATGTTTTCATGAACACCCCCTAAGAAATACTTGCGTAAATGTGGGAAATATTTTGTGAAATGTCAAATTAAACGTCAGAATCCATACTTCTTTAGTTTACGAGGTTTATTTCTGCACTTTCCGCAGCAAATTTGTGAGATAATTTTATGCGATTTGCAGAAACTTTTTTCCATACAAATTTTGACAGCTCGTTTCTGCGGAGATAAAATTATCTGGTTTACGAGGTTTACGAGGGTTTTCCGCGCTTACATGAATACCCCTAATGTGTGTGCAAATTTAGGTGCAATTCATAACTATCAGAAAACAAACAAATATGAATTTAGAAGGTTGTAGTTTTTTAATTATTTTCGTGGCGATAAATACAATCCACCTGTTTTCTTTTTATTTTTTGTTATTATAAAAAAAAGTGGTCAAAAATAGTATTTCTAATATTCATATCTGAGGTTTCATGACATTCTAGCAGAAATATAACTAAAGGTTATTTTCAATTATGAGAATTTTAAATCAAGGAATCTTAAGATTTTTAATATCCCGTAATAATGGGATCTGTAGAAACATCATATTCATGTTTTAAGAGAATTTAATATTTTTTTAGAAATATATGTGGACAAGAAAGGTTATGTACTCGTAGCTAAGTTCTCACTTAAAAGAAAAAGGATAAATCTTTGCGCAAGGCATCAAGCTCTTTTTTTTAATTAGAATTTACTGTAATATATTATTTATGTAGGTACCTATATTATTTTATGTGTATTATCATTAAGTGGAATTTAAAAGGTTGGATCTCAAAGGTCTTTCATTTTTGGTTTTATGTTCAGTGCTTCCGCTATCGAAAAAATCACGCCTCGTGCCTGGTGTGTAGGTAGGTAGCAAAATAAAAAAAATGACAAACAAACAAAAATGACAATTCTGATGCGCATTTAGAATTAAAAAAAAATGAAAATTACTGCAAGACCTGCTACAATTTTTTTTTGCAATACGGGAGAAAATTTCATCGCGAATAAGTAAAATCTTGTGTAATTAGACCGGGCTTGTAAGGGGTTCAGTGTATGTAGCTTTTTAAATAACTGACACATTATAATGGGGGGTCGCCAAAATTTTGTTACTAGCAAAGGGGTCGCGTACTCAAAAAGTTTGAAAAACACTGGACTAGAGAATAGATGTCCCTGTACACTTGTGCAGCGCATATGAGGAAATCCTGTTAAACTTGAGATTTGATGACCCTCGTGAAAATAATCCAATGTTACCATTTCAAACCATTTTTATCACTCGACCTTTTTTAAAATAAACTGTAGGAATGACGTCACATACGTATTTCAAATATGGAATATTTAATTTCAAAAATGCTACTACATTTTTGGGTAAAAATGGCAAAAAATAGAAGTTTTTAATTGTCTCATTTAAATTTTTGTTAGTTTTTAGCTTCATAAATTTTTGAGGCATCATCGAATTCATTTTTAAAATAAATCCGTGTTTTTCTTCATCAAACTGAATATAATGAGTATTTATATTTAACCCTTAGCTGCACTTGTGGGGTTTTTTTTTACTCTGTTTTGGCTCTATTTCTCTTAAATAATCGTAAGTATAATATTTTGACTGCTCAGAATTTTTTACAACGTTTATAATATTTATATTAGTATATTTATTCGTTAAGCCTAGTACGCAGATCGAGACAAGACAAATTTTATCTCTACAAATTTAATCTCTACAAAACTCTTCCAAATTTCGCGCAAAAATTTGAAGTTGGAGAGATGAAATTTAATTTAATGTGTTTTTTAGTGTATCTTTGGAACGGGTTGTCTTACAAAAGTCGTTCATACCTTTTTGGAATCTCCTCTTGATGATCTCAAGACAAGCATCAGCACCTTTTACATAAAATCAGAATTGACACCGGAAATACGGTGGCTGTCAAAATTTGTCCCGCAAAATAATGCTTGTATCATTCTTTTTCCTGGAAAAATTTAGTGGAGACATTTTGTACGGCAATTCACAATAGTATGAATTTTGCGCGCGAACTGCGTACTGCTCGGAAAAATATCCGAGACAAAATTTGTCCCAGGAAAAAAAATGTATGGGAGACAAAATTTTTCCCGATCTGCGTACTAGGCTTTACCATTAGATGGCATACAACTTGCGCAATAGGACATTGCGACAAGAAATTATCGAGGATGATTGTAACAATGGCGTTGCTGAGAATATCTCGGATGCTGAAGTCGATGATGGTTCTGAGTCTGAATTCAACGTATCTGATAGTTCATCTTCATCGGAGTTAGATGTAGAAATGGAAGACACAACTTTCGATCCACGTCTTTTACAGTCTCGACCACGCGGTCGACGGGTCGACCTACGTCGAAGCTCGTCATAGTACAAAATAAATATACTTTTTTTCTAAGACAAATATGAAGTATTTTTTTTCTTGAAGGTATACATCTTGAGAGTATCTCATTAAATTTTTAGCTCAAAATATTAAAAAATGAAAAAAATAGAATTTTTTTGGTGAAAATGATCATTTTCACCACTTTTTTTCAATTAACAATTTTTTTTATTAATAATAAATATGAATATTTTTCTTTAAACCTACTTCATCTTATAAAATACATATTAATGATTAACACAGAATTTTTTCAAACAAAAAAATTCAATAGCTGGCTCACAATACGATATTTTGTTGTTGGGGCATTTCGTACCCCAGTGTGGCAGCTATGTTATTCTACAGAAGTGTGGCAGCTAAGGGTTAAGTGTGCTGCTGAAAATGTGGAAATAGCAAGTAAATCAAAACATGTCCATCGTTTTTTGCAATATTCTAAGTGTTGTACTTTTATTATCATAACATTTTGAGGCATTCATGCACCTTAAAATTTTTTTAACAGCATGTTCTACGTGAAAAAATAAAAAAATTAAGCCAAGGAAAGTCAGTGTGCCTAAAAAATTGATAAAGATATAAAGACATGAAACAAAATTTCACAAGCGTAATTTTTATTTTTAACGTTGAAAAATGTTGAGCACACTTGAATAAAACTTAAGAATTCCTTTAAATATAAAGTAATCGAAAAAGTAAAGTTATAAAAACTTACTTTAAGAAGCCTCACTCTACATTGTAAAATTTAAGCATTTTAATTGCACTTCAAATTTAAGGAATATGATTTACGGGTTGACTGCGTTCTTTAGTGTTTATGGTTGACTGCAGATATTATAAGTCTCAAATTCCTGAGGCATCAATGAATTGCAATTACGCTGCTAAATTTTCATTTTTTATCAGTCTGATGATAAAAAAGTATATAATAAGAGTGTGCTCGAATTTGAATTTTTTTTTTAAATTTAAAATCTTAAGGTTAACAGGATTTCTTCATATAGCTCGTGATTGTACCTTCTTTTATACAATGTGTTGTTCGTCTTCACAAACACGACCATAAATAGTGCGTAAAACTTTTCTCTGCCATTCAGAACGGAATTCTTGATCCGAATGAGTTAGGGTCCACGTTTCTGCACCATGCATGAGGACTGGGATGTTTTAGTTTTTTGTACTCCTTCTCCCTGGTTCTTCGCGAAAGGACTTTATTTCTCAATTGCTTTCTTGCCCCAAAAAACAGTTTTTCCACGTTTAATCTCCGTGTTGATGTTATTTGCTGAGTTTACAGTGGTTTCCAGATATACAAATTCATTGTCTACCTCAAAGTTATATCTATCAATTGTCACGTTCTGACTAAGCCTATAGTGTAAGCAGTGCCGCCGCTGGTTGTTCGTGCGCCCTTGTGCAAGAACCTTGGATTGCCGCCCCATATCTTGTGTGCCGGGGGTATATACGAGTACGTTGAATAAGTGGAAGTTTTATTTATTCTCAATTTCGCAGTTGAAAAATTTAAGCAAACGTGCATTGTTGTTGTCGCGTTCCAATCTACATCAAATTCTTATAAAATGAACGTAGTCAGACTAGGATTTGGGGGGGTCTCTCCTGTAAATGAGTTTGAGAGTTTCTGTTATAGCATATATGTACAATATTTGCATCCTCTTAAGATTGTTTACTCTTTTTACTTGAGACTTATAGGTACTATGTATAAGGCAAGTTATGCATTCGTAAAAAAATCGAACTCAAGATTTTGATTAAAGTTGACATTACGATGATAGCGAAGACGAAAAAAAGTGGGTCTCGAAATTTTGTCCCCACACGTTTTTTTTCTTTTTTTTTTTTAAAATTTTCAAAAAAAAAAATAGTTTGGATTTGGTAGATTTTTTAAAAACTTGATAAATAAAAGTTTCTTAATATAAAGAGAAAAAATATATTACCTAATAATAACGATACCTACTCTACAAATGTTAAAAAATGGTTTTCGAAAATCGTACTTTTCTCGAGAATCTTGATAATTTTTTTTTCTTATGATAAATTTTTACGTTCTATAATAATTAAACAAAAAAATTGAAATCAATATATTACTGACTGTACCAACCATAGAACCATTTTGTCGAATTTTTTAATTTCTCATTACCGGCTGAACGGATTTTAATAGAATATTTTTTGATTAGATTTTTGCATAAACTTATATTTGCTTGCATCACATGGCATCCTATTCCTAGCTCCAGCTGCTACTAAGATTTGTTTTAGTCATTTAATTGATGAACTTTATGTTTATGAAAAGTTTTTTTTTCTAATCGCATTAATTTTTTAAGTCTTTTACATAAGAGCAAGTTCGTGCGACTCAGTCGTGCATTTTATTTTAAGAGGAAACACAAAATTTGGCGATTGTGAATAATTTTCTTCAACAAAACCATTTTCATATAAAATGCAAAGATACGAGTTCCTAGCACAATTTTTAATTTATGTATGTCAAATCAATCCTTTGGTAAAAATCAATAGTTTATAGCTTGACAGAACGAAGACAAAGTAGTTTTTGATACTTTTAAAAAGTTTTTGTTTTCAACTCTCTTTTTAAGACACTTAGGGCCATTTGCTAAAACGAAACTTAAATATTTATGTTCAACCTAAGGGCTTATGTTCTACTACATAAGAGTTTATGTGGAACATAAGTGTTTATGTTCTGTATCAACAAATGGGCCTTAATCATTTACTTCCGGATCTGGAAGCATTATATATAATTCCTTGACATCTTAGGTATCCTTTAGTGGAATTTGACATTTTGTGATTTGTGTGCGAACTATATTTTGATATAAATAGAGTCTGAACTCTGAATGTCAATTGAAAGCTCAAATTCGAACGACCAATGAAACGTTAAATTTCTGGGTTTACTGATTTTGTTCAATCCGTTATTTATCAATTCAATTCTAAAATTAATCAAAAACTATTCATAAGTCCTTATTTAAAAATAAACATAAATATTTAGAGACACAAAACTTTTTTTTCCTTTTACCTAAGACCCTGTCGCTGTTTTTTTTTTTCGTTGTGAAGGTGGTTTGTTTACATTTGCAAACAATGTTTTAAATCACCTTCTATTAATTTTGTTCTAAGGTTACCAACTTAGATTTAAGATATTTAGCTATATCATTGCAATCAGAATATTGATACCCATTTATACAAAAATACGAGTAAATAAAAAAATTAATGGAAATACATGGGCTGTAAATTAAAAAAAATCAATATACTTTTCGAGTTTATACTCGTAGGTCTGAGATGTAGGTTGCATGGAAAGCTATTTCCCAAGTGTCAATCTATGGCGACATGGTGTTAAGCAGTTTAGACTACGACTGCAATCGAAGAGGTTATTTGTTGTGAGGTGCGATAGTCACAAACAAAATATGAATAAAGATTGGTAGTAGATTGTGTGCGGGCACTACGTAGTGAACGGTCAAATGTAAACAGGTTCCAATAACTTAAGGAAAACTTTTGGAGTATGCTATATACGTTGAGTTAGATCGATCTCTTAATTTTCCGCCCCTAGACGTTGGCGCCCTTGTGCGCCGCACATTTTGCACATATGGTAGCGGCGGCCCTGAGTGTAAGCTGGCTCTTATGAAAGAATTATACTTAGCCTTGTTCTCGTCAATGACCAGTCCTTTTATGTTTGCTGCTGACACCATGGCTAGAATCTAATATGTGAGGTTAAGAAGGCTTCTGGAATTGGTTCCAGATAATACTAAGGCTCCAATAATAATCGGCATAATTTCCTCCAACCATAATTGTAGTGTTGGAGTATGATCATGACGAAGTGAACTCCAGCGTATTTAAAAAAAAAATCCACTTATTGCTAGTTGGCGGGATTTTGGTTTTCATCCCCATTATGCAACTGATTGAAGTAGCCTTTTCATATGTTAAGCATCGACACTGCGTTCCCATCACTAGTATTTCAGATTCCAGGGCGACTCAAGAACTTTGTTGTATTTTGGTTCAATCTTGTGTAATAGTTCCGCACCACTTATGTGCTGCATCATCTCTGCATCTCACCGACACGTTGCTAATGATCTTCTTACTTTCTACTGGTCTTCCTTCCTTCAGTCTTCATAGAGCTCTTGAGAAGCTCTAGTTTTCTTCTGGAACTATAATCTGTACCTCACTATTTTTACGTTGCGTTGTTTGCCTGAGCGCAATCTCAGTCGAATCGTCGATTTCTCGGTGATGGTTGTAAGAACCATTCTCCTTATTTTGTTTGCAGGGATGGATAGCATTGACAAATTTGACCGGCCAAAACAATATACATATGTATAGGTGGCTTACCTGTCACACTTGTCCATCTTTATTAACAAACCATTCGATGGAACCTTAAGCCCTTATTACAATTTTGAAATTGAATTATTTATATTTTTATTTTCAATCTCAAATGCACAATGATAACATAGAAAACCTTAACCAACCATGGATCATGGAACGAAGCACACGCTGTAATTTTCAACATACATAAGCCAGTACACCCATATGCCTAAAGTTGAGTGAACTTCTCATGCGTTGCGTCGGTGGTGTGTAATGTAATTTACTTGTGAACAAATTACCATAATTTTAATTAGATAATCAAGAAGAATAACGTATGTGTATTAAATCATCGGGGTAACATCTTAACTTTACAAGTGATGCGTACAATTTCTCTAAGCCAACAATTCACACGATCATGTGCGGGCTTTTTACCCAACAATTGAATTGAATAATAAAGTCTTACGCGTAAGGTGGTTCTTAATTGCGATCGTAACACAGTAATTTTCACAATCACATTGTTCATTATATTTTATTTTTAAATTAAATACAAATTTATTATTTTGGTACTGCTCGTTATTCTGTAAAGATTGAAGAGGTGTTTAGCAGCTGGTGTAATAACCTGGCAAGATCGCCATGTAAAGAGTGAAGGGCGTTTAGCAGCTTGGGTAATAACCTGGCAAGATCGCCATGTAAAGATTGAAGTAGAGTTGGTTAAAGGTGGAGGTGTCCTACCGGAATACTTTGGAGATCTAGAATCAAATCGCTTAGCAACGAATGCTTCAGCTCGGACCTCTGGCAAAACTGCACTCGAGGTTTTGACCTACAAATCAAAGTATTCAAAGTATTTTCCCTTTTTTCCTTTCAGCTCGCAAGCTCCTCAAGAATAAAAAAAGAAAAGACCTTCTGCTTTGATGTCTAAGGCGAAGACAAATTTATTTTGAAAATATTGTTCCTATTTATACTTACAAATTGGTTATCGGAATCGATCCATACTTCGATTTTTGACCTCACAAGTAATCGATATTAAAATCATCAAAATTCGTACGTATGGGCTAAGGGTGAACGACCAGATATCTTAAGTGGCACAAATCGTTCGGCTACAATGCTTAGTTGACATATTTTGTCAACCTAAACAAATGACCGTTGATCGCACACCATCAACCCATTCACATAATACCATGCACTTTGTATATTTATGCCGTTCGTGCCATTAGGGAAATATGATACTGTTTTTTTTTGTTAGTCATCGACAACGAGTCGGATATGTTTATTTCATTTATATCTTTTATTACCCTGGCGTAGAAGGCAAATTAATGCATTGCATTGGATTTTGATCGTTATGTATCCATTGCTTAAGGCAATGCATTTCATATTGTGGGAATCGAGTGTCAAATATCGAAGTATGGTTCTATATGGAAAAGATAATTAAGTGGTCGCTAGTGCGATCCCTTCACAATTCTCATATTTATATTCAAATTTTAGGATTATACCTAAGATAATTCTAAGCCAATATTTATTATAGTTAAACATTAGCATTTTTTTTATTTTTAATTGTCAGAATATAAAATATTAAAAGAATAAATACAAAGGTATTACATATTTACATAATAGCAGCTTATAGCTCCCATGACAATTAATATGAAATGATTTGAAAATTAAATTTAATATAAATGTTTGTTCTTGTTGATTCTCATATTTCCAATTACTCATATTGCAAGTATTGGTTTCGTGTGAAAAAAATCACTTTAATCAAACTTAATGTTTAAGTGAAAGAGACCAAAAATAAGAATAGTATTTTTGCCAAAAAACTGTCTAAAAAATTAAAAAAATGTATTTTATTTAATAAGGAACGTATGCAGATTGAAATGGTTATATTATTATTATATTAATTCTGACAACAATAAACCTTGTAAGGGAGTTAACAAACTTAAATGTTTTCGTCATTTCGACGCCCAAAAAACGGACGAGAAAAAATAAAAAAAAATCATATTTTGTATTTTATATTTTAATTTTCTTAGTTTTTATAGTATTTTCACTTATTTTAATTTTTTAAAAATCCAGAAAATAATTTTTTGAAAATTTGAATATACAATACTATCCAAACTTTTGGGGGAGCCTTAACGAAATGAAATTAAAGTATTCGGTACCAAGTAGTGTAGGACTCTTACCGCATCAGAACTACCGGAATTACAACCAATGTATAAAGATCGAAAAATTAATTTTCTTTCTTACTTTAAAATCACTTTGGGGGAAGTTTAAGCTTTAAGTACTTTCACATAGCTTTTAGACCATCAGCTCATGGGACTTGGTTCTTCTAAGTCTCCGAACGTTGTTTCTTACATTTAAGACGGCTTTCATCTCGGATTTCGTATGACTTCGCAGTTGCTGATTGTATAATACCTACAGCGTGATTTTTAACCACTTCTATGATCATTTCTATTTGAAGTTCACGATGTAGATCGCTACTTCTTATGTACCAAGGGGCATTTATTATTCCACGAAGGACTTTGTTTTGAAATGTTTGGATGGATGCAGCATTTGTTTTCTTTACTTATAGCCCCATAGCTGCATACCATATGTCAAAACGGGTTTCAGCACTTGCTTGTATAACATTATTTTGCTGTGGATAGATAGGATAGAGTTCTGTCCTAAGTAACCAGTACATTTGTCTATACCTTAAGTTCAGCTCTTCTTTTTTTTTGATGTACTTTGTCCATTTTAGCCTTGTATCCAAAGTCATTCCAAGGAATTTTTCAGTATAGGCGTAAGGTACAACTTAATAAAAATTAGAGTATTATTTAGTTTTTCGTTTGTTATATATGCGTCGATTTTGTTTCGTTTAATAAGTTTTTGAGAAAAAAAATTATTTTATAAAATTTCAAAAAAACATCATATGGCAGGTACTGTTCTTTTTGGTTTAAAAAATAAAAAACTGTTTGGGCGAAAAATTTAAAAATACTATTCGCAAAGTTTCAAGAAAATTGGCGAAATCGTTTATGCTGTAGTCGAACAGACAAACAGACAGATTTGCGAGACCCACTTTTTGCGTCTTCTCCATCAAAATCCGTCTGATCAAGATCTTGAGTTCGATTTTTCTTACGAATGTAAGTACAAAGATATTGATTAGAAATCCAGAAAATTCTTTAAATCGTAGTTATGCGTCGATTTTGTTTCGTTTAATAAGTTTTTGAGAAAAAAAATTATTTTATAAAATTTCAAAAAAACATCGTATGGCAGGTACTGTTATTTTTGGTTTAAAAAATAAAAAAACTGTTTGGGCGAAAAATTTAAAAATACTATTTGCAAAGTTTCAAGAAAATTGGCGAAATCGTTTATGCTGTAGTCGAACAGACAAACAGACAGATTTGCGAGACCCACTTTTTGCGTCTTCTCCATCAAAATCCGTCTGATCAAGATCTTGAGTTCGATTTTTCTTACGAATGTAAGTACAAAGATATTGATTAGAAATCCGGAAAATTCTTTAAATCGTAGTTATTTCCCACACAATTTTTTTTACTTTCGATATTTCCACAAAAAAATGTTTCTTTTGTTGAAAATTTTTTTTTAGAACTTGTAATTCCGAGTTTAAGTGTCCAAAAGTTTACCTTCTCTCAATTTCTGTTACTTTAGTAGAAACCATTAACGATATAAGTTACAAAAACTGAATTCATTCTCACCTCTATATCTCTTAAAATAATTATCATTTGAAAGATGTAGAATGTTTTTTTCACAATTGTAAAGTTCTTCATCAAATCTTGCAGTTTGAAAAACAAAATTCAAATTTGAAAAATAAGCAATTGGAAAAAGACTAAACGGTTATTTTATTTACTTGCGCTATAAACAAATATGTATAAGTATAACAAGTTATTCATTCGTTTTTCTTCGTTGATGATGATACTTTTATTAGCTTTTTCATTAAAAAATATCAGACCTTTTACAATAAAAAATATTGAATGGCTTAGATTAGACCAAACTCATTTATTATAGGATGCAATAACAGATGTTTAGTATAATTTGAATATCTACATATGTACATTAAAAATTCAAAATTTTAACTGAATGTTAAATATCTAAACTATATGAATTTTTTTATTAAATAAACCAAAAAAATTAAAATTGCTAGTCAACCTGACGGGATAGTTTTGTATAAGCTGTCTAAAAATAAATCAATAATAATGTGTTTCTTTTTTGATAGGTGATGCCAGCTTTGAATATTCGTTTTCGGCCAGCAGAAGAAGGATGGTCTAAGCCGCATGAAGATGATTTTGTTGAAAAATTATTCACTGCCACTTTTCCTGCTTTCAAGTTTCCCGACCGCGAACGATTGCATGTTAGCTGTGGAGTTCAATTGTGCAAAGGAAAGTGTCCAAATGTGAGTGCAATAATAAATTTCAAATAAACACTCTTCGCATGATTAAGTTCAATAAGTTATAATTCAAACACATACAAACGATTAAATAAAAAATTAATATCTTGTAAAGCATTCATTTACTTTAATTTTCAAGAAAAATTCAATGTATTTTTGGCTCTATAAATTTCACGCTTTTGATAGCCCCGACTAAAGCTACATAATATTGAGGTGATAAACGCATTCCCATGGAAGCTTATGCAGAAATAGCATGTAGAATATTTGTGCAAATTAATTTTCTACTTTCTCATGTTGAATTCTTAAAAGAAAATCAAGATAATTTAAACGACGAGCAAAGCGAATGACTTCACCAAGAAATATCGCCAGTAGTAAAATTTAGCAAACTACTATTGGTTGCTAAAATTTTATAACCGAAAAAGATTAGGCAAACATTTTTAAAAATTTATAAAATGTTGAGCAACATGTACATATATTTTTATGACTTAGTTAAAAATCATTTAGTGTGGGAAGTTACTCAAAATGGGTTATGAACAATAAATTGGGAAGTTTAAAGTAAAGAAACATTTTTAGGTACAGTAACAGTACCACACCTTCTATCTCTACTTCTTACTTACTTAACCGGCTCCCATTCTGTCTTAGACACGGCAGCTTTCCATTCTCTGTGATACCACTGCTTCCAGTCATCTAGGCCAAGCGCTCTGGCATCCGCGATGCCATCGTCTTCCTTGTCGCCGTGAACCTGACTAGTAGTATAAGTTTCTTGTAGAACGTGTACTTCGTCTTACGAATGAAGAGTAATGAACCCATTTGTGTTGCTTAACAGAAGTAACAACGGTTTCCTTAGGGAAATTCTTCGTCGAATCTCCACTAACGTTTCGTTCGTGGAGTTAATATTGACTCCGAGGTAGATGAACTTCTTAACTGCCTTGAAGTTTTTGCTGTCAATAGTAACGTTTTGCACTTCAAGACCAACAAGTTTAGCCTGAGTTTCAACAGTCGTGAAGGACTCTATTACAGAACATTGGGAATGGCCAATGATGTCGATATCGTCCGCATACCACAACAGTTGGAAAGATTTGTTGAATATAATTTGTTAATTATAGTTAATATGCTCTAGAATGAGATTAAAGAAATCATGTGATAGCACATCTCCTTGTGGAAACCCTGTGCATGTTTGAAATAGTTCGGAGGAGTTGCTCCCCAGTTGCACTCACGCGATACAGTTGGATTAATTTTTCCGGGATCCCGAGTTCGATCATCGCCATATAGAGCTCTTGACGATGAATGCCTTAATTAAAGTCGATAAATAGGTAGTGAGTCTCGGCTTGAAATTGTTGGACTTTTCCAGGATTTGCCTCAGTGTGAATATTTAGTTCTATGGTCGATCAGCCGGAAGTCACTCTGGTAGCCTCGATAGTTCTTGCAACACATTGGTCTTAAGTAGATTGGTCCTTTTTGTAGATGGGACAAGTGGAGCTGATGGTTGGTGGTTTCATGCATGCACCCTACTAAAACATCCTCGTATTTGAAGAGCTCTGCGGGAAAGCTATCAGTTCCTGTGGCCTTGTTGTCCTTAAGCCTACTTATACCGAGGCCTACCTCTTCTATACTAGGTGGTTGAACTGTTTCTTCTTTAGAATCTCTACGAGCCGTTGGCGTCTAAATTATTTATTTTTAAAGCTTCTACCACAAGATGTTTCATTTTGGTGCTATATACATATCACCATAGCTATATAAATAGCTTTTTAATCTAGGATTGAAGTGAATTGGAAGGATGATTAAAACGGAGTTTCAGGCAGGATGAACTGAGGTTGAAGTCGAAACACTTAATGTTACAATTAATCCTCCGAATATAGAAGATACGAGTAATCGTATATTTACGATTAACACACAAATTTTTTGCTCTTATCATTCCTTATGCTGAAAGCATCTAATAATATGTATGTTAACATCCTGCAGGGTGTAAGCATAATTAATAAATTAAAAATTCATATTTTGCTAAATTTTACGTACGACGGAAGTTTTAATTATAATTGCGCTGCCATGTGTTCTATGCATTACTTAATTAATAAAGATTTGAACGTAATGTTATGAGTACATCGACAAGCTTTATAGTTTTTAATGTTTACTTTTTATCAAGCGTAATAAGCCTACCTACGAGTATACTTCTTTAATGTACGTACATATTAACAATTTGTTACACGAAGACGGCATACCTACCACATACGGGGATTACAAACGCCAAATCATTAATTTGGAATTTATTTGAGCTTTGCAATAAAAAAAATAAACGAAGCGTAAACATTAGCGAACTTTCGTTTCTTATATTTAATTATTCATTCCGTAATAACAATTGAAATTGTTTAAGTTTACTCATACATTTCCTTGTTGCTTTTAATTCACAGGTTGATTGTCGAAAAGAAGACAAATTAATTCTTCCGTCGGATACAAATTTAGCTCGCATTGAAGTATTTAACTCTTTAGCTGTTACTGCACCGCAAATTGAAGTAGATAGACTGAGATTCGATCGACGACATAATATAAGTGGTAAGTATAAAAATGCTAGAACTCGCATTAAATAGAGAAACTAAAAACTGAACGCAATACATATAGGTAAGTATTTAAAAATGATGACCAATGTCAGGGCCTAGCCTTATGGCCTAATTAGCACTGAAGTGCGCCATTTTGATGCCATAACTCGAGTGAACATCTGGATGAAATTGATATGGGAAATTGTAGACATTCTCACGGAGTCATCCAGTTAAGATTGAATTCAAAAATAAGAACGGGTTTTTATGTCTCTTATTGTGTGCTTGCTTTTTCACGGAACCTGGATTACTCACTCAACCGGAAAAGCACACTCATCCGACATTATCTACACTGTTCCCAGCCAAGCATCTTGTTGACTGAAGTTGAAATGCTTTAACAGTAGCCAATTCGATTTACTGATCATCCGTCCCCTCTCACCGTAATCTTCCGTCGAAGCCCTCAGTCCGTTAACTCGGGGTCTAAACAGTCAAATGGAGGGCACGGCACAGAAGTAACCGAAGTTCGTCCTAGAGCACTTTCGCTGTGTTGAGATAAGAGATCAAGTCTTTGATCTTCATTTCTGAAAATTCGTCATTGACGTCAAAAATGGCCTTCCTAAGTTTAGCTTGGGAGAGCAGAGCATTTGCAGAGGAAATGGAAGACTGTCTTCTTTTCCTGCTGGTCTCCACGTCCACAGCTATTATACCTAGTTAGTGTTGTGAGGAATGCCTAGCTTCACTGCATGCTCTCCTATTGGCCAATGTCCGCTACAGGTAACAATGATCAAGCGTTCTGGATTTTGTATAGGTGGGCCAAATCTTTCTTGATTCAATGTGGTTAGTTAAACTACTGCACCGATTTGTTAAGAAAAATTGAGAGAATATTTCCTTTCATAAATAACTCCGAATGGAATGTTGAATCTTTCCGCAAGTGAGTTATGAAGGGCTGATCTTGCCCGGCCAGCTCATTCGCCCGTTCATTTCCATTATTGCCACAATTGCCCGGAACCCAGATAAGACATAAGAGTGACATTAGGGTTAATATTGAGGCTAGCAAGTTTATTCCGGCATTGCTGGACAAAATTGGAGGATGATGTAGTAGAATTAATGGCGGACCTTATTCGGAATTCCCCCCCCCCCACCAAAACGAACTTTTTTTTAACGAATCGATAAAAAAAAGTGTTTGTTGTTGATAAAAAACATCAAATTGTGAAGGAGAAACACTTTTTTATGGTAAAAAAGTGAAGTATAAGCGGACCACCCACAGTACTATTGGCCCTTATTCGGAATTTACCCCCCCCCCCCCGCCCCCCAAAATGAACCTTTTTTTTTAACGAATCGATAAAAAAATATTTGCTGTTGATAAAAAACATCAAATTATGGAGGAGAAACACTTTTTTATGGTAAAAAAGTGAAGTATAAGCCGACCACCCACAGTACTATAACTAAAACTACTTTTTAATGGGATATATTTGCTTTTTTTACTTGCTTACGCATTACGGCGTTTAAACAGTGAGATATGTATGGGGGGGCATGCTACCCCCCTGCAACCCGCCTGCTTGGGCACACTATAGGATTTGGGGTAGGTGCGAGGTTGGGTGTATGCAATATTTCTTTTGCATTTACAGAATCTGGATTTAAAGAAACTTTGAATTTACCCTATGGCCTGTATTAATTTTTTTATACTTCACATTTTTTATTTTTACCATAAAAAAGTGTTTCTCCTCCATAATTTGATGTTTTTTATCAACAGCACACTTTTTTTTATCGATTCATTAAAAAAAAAGTGCATTTTGGTGGGGGGGAATTCCGAATAAGGACCTTAATGGCTTTAACAGTCGCCTGACTGTCTGTGATAATAGCCATATTCCGGTTCTGGTATGGATCTTGTTTGAGCACCTTGAATAGTCTCAGAAAAGATTCCATCAGTAAAGATAGTTGTTACGACATCTTTCATCTTTCGCAATACATATATTGTGGTGTCATAATTGTTCGTGATTGGTGTCAAATTCTCAACAAAGAATATACGTAAGAAAATATTTAGGTCTTGAATTTTAGTGCGTAAAATCGAAACTCTTAGCTTAAGAACTCAAACAGAAGTGAGTAATTAAACACAGGATTTCTAACTGCCTCCGTGGCGCAATTGGCTAGCGCGTTCGGCTGTTAACCGAAAGGTTGGTGGTTCGAGCCCACCCGGGGGCGAACATTTTTTTTTATTGTTTGCATGTGTGTTTGTGTTGTCTACAGGTTTTGTTCAAAAATATATCGATACCTTCCAGTAAGAATGTATTAAGCGACATTTTTAAAATTGTTCAGGAAACGAAAAAAACGTCTCATTTAGTTATTTTTGTGTGTATTTTATTGAAAGAAACAGATTTGGAGAGGGATTTTTGCAGTACAAAACTTGACATCATTGCAAAATCGAAATTTTAATCAGATAAGATGTTTTTGTCGCTTAGTACATTTTCGTGGTCAAAGCATTGTCGCTTGATACAATGTATACAATGTTAAATGGCGCTTACGATGACAACAACAAAAAAACACAAAATAAATGGAAAAAAAGTACATACCTAGATAGAAAAATATTTAAAAGCAAAGACAACCATATCTGGAGTATTATCTATAAGCGACAAAAATGAATCAAGTTCTATTTGGATGAGTGTGCTAAGCGAAAAATTCGGTTAAACTATGCGACATCTAACAAATTTTTTTTGTGGACGTTTGGTTGCTTAAGCCAATAATATTTTTAAAAATGTCGCTTAGCATAATTTTACTGGCGGATAATACAAATTTCAGGGAGCAACATTATTCCAGTGAGAAAACTTGGCGGTTGCTACAATTTTATTTTCTCTCTAGTTTCTTTTGCATACGAGTACATTATAGGGCAGTGAAACCCAGCCCAAAATGTGGCGTATAGTTCCACATCAAAAAGTCATTTTCGAAAAAAGTGTCGCTTAATACATATGTACATTCTTACGGGAAGGTATCGATATGTAGATTCAGGAATAGTTTCGTGAATAAGGTGAATACTACTAGCGATCACTGTTAAATTGACATTTGATGATCTAGGAATATGTACAAGAACAAGTTAGAATTTTTTCACTGCATTTTGGGAGACTATGAAGAAACTTCATTGATTTAAAAGATCAGATTAAGTGAACTTTCGACTATTATAGTTCAACCTTTAGAAATGATTAGGACTTAGAGAGAATTGAAATTATAGGCCTCGTATTTTCAACAAACTCTTGTCTTTTCTTTTTAATATACGAGTATGTACCAATACTTTTTTTTTGTAAATTCCAGTTGAAGAACATCCTCCACGAGTTCGAAGCTTACAATCGGAAGGAACTTTGTGTTTGTCCATTTCCAAACTTGCGATATCTTTTTGTGTTCTGGGAATGATATTCCTCATTGCTATCGTAGTAGCTATTTGTTGTCTAATACGATCAAGAAGACGAGACCCATCAATAAGAATGAATAGAGACTCATCGACAAGTATGTTTTCATCCAGGTAAGATATTGATTTTATAAAATAACTTATACAATTTATTATTAATAAATGACAAATCTATTTTTGTACTTTACAGCAGCGAATCGGCCCAGTCGGCGAGGTTCGGTAGCAAACTTTTTATTCCATATCACCCCACAACATTACCCTACGGACGGGTTTATTAATTTTCTGTTTTATAAATTAATTGCTCAACCAAAAAGCTACATTAGTTTAAGATATTTTATAACATATAGAAATATTTATTAGATTTATGTAAGCTTAATTCAAACAAAAAATATTTAAAGACTGATTATCTAAATTTGTCTTCCAAGTGTAATGGGTTCGTTGCAATTATGTTGAAGAATTTAATTTACATACAGATATAGAAAGACTACATCTTTCACACAAATCCAAACTAAAAAAGAGATGTTTTACATCTCTGTATAAATTAAGAGGTGGTTTAAAGTAAAATTTCCGTAAAGAAATAATTATTTTTAAATATTTATATACTTTCTAAGGTGCTGATAGAAATATGAACTAAAAATACCACTGTGAATTTAGAATAATTGGTGACGGTCTTAAATTTGCTTATAGTACATAAGTACATTTGAATGTACATATGTATATGTATATTACACTAAATTCGGGTTTTTAAGATTAAGATTCAAAAATACTCACTATAAAAATTAAAAAATAATTAAAATAAAATATTTAATCATAAAATATATTTTGTTGTGTTTATTTACTTTACAATTTTTTTATTTATTTATTTAATCAAGTGGATTTATACAAGAAATATATGATCTAGATAAAAAAGATCCCAAAAGAGATGGAAGAGTAAATAGAAAGAAAAGAGATCGAAGAGTAAAAGAATCAGTGAACTCTTTAAAGTTTAGACTAAAAAGTCTATATGGGATTTAAAGCAGAGTTTCGAATCAAAGATGACGCCAAGATATTTCTTTTCGTTAAATATTGAGAATTCCGTTTCTTCTATAGATTACTGAAAAGGAACAGGCGATAAGCTATTGAAAAATGATGAGAAGTGATTTTGATACGTTCAAGAAAAGTTGATTAGCAAAACACCATTCAGATAAGCAATGAAGATCACCTTGGAATAAATGACACCATATAAATTGACGTAACACGACTGAATATTTTAATGTCATCGGCAAACATCAAAGAAGAAACATTTTTTAAGAAATTAAGGATATCTATCATTGATCAGCACCAAGAACAGAAGGAGACACAAGTGACTTCCTTGTGGTACCCCTAAGGTTACCTCAATTACATCCGATAGTACGTCATTAATACGCGCAAACTGTTTTTTGCCGTTTACGTAGGATTTAAACTACATTAAAATGTATGGATTGGAACGGATTCCAATTTTTGTATTAATATATGGTGGTTTATTCTATCGAACACTTTAGCAACGTCCGTAAATATGACGTCTGTTTAAAAGCCATTTTCAAGTTTTCTAATAATCTGATACTAAATATTGTGAGGTTGGTTGTTGTTGACCTGCCAGCAAGAAATCCATGTTGAAATGTGAAAATAATTTTTCTAAGAACAAAAGTAAGCTTTTCGCATGGAACTATATTATTATGATGTTGCAACATCGCCCTTTTATCGCCCTTTTGCTATTCTCAAATTTCCACATTCAAATCAATTTCTTACCAGAAAATCGGATAAAACACTTGTTCTTACATTTTTATTAATATCAGTGATATATGCAGGGGCAGTTTTAAAAATCACGCCATTTTCCGCCTTGAAAATTGTTTAGTTTTTTGTTTACAAATGAGTTTCAATAAGTGAAATATTCGTGAGGCCCTAGGAGTAACTAATCCATACAATGGAAACCAAAATAAAGAAAAAAATTTTTAATTACAGTCATATACGAGTATGTTATGTCTGCTGCAATATACAATATTTACGTGTACTCCCATAATAACAAACATTGAGTTTTTACTTGCGACATTTTTCCTTTTTTTAAGACCATAAATTACGGTAACGGTAAATAACCTTTAAGTCAAACAATTTTAGTCTGAAGTGGAAAAAACATCTTAGTAATGCGAAACTCAGAAAGCACTACCTTCCCTTAAGTAAAGCTGTACATATCAATGTTGAATTAACTCGAGATAGTTGCTTTACTAACTTAAAGATTTAAAAGCAACGCTAAGGAAGAATGAAAAAAACTTCATAAGATTCTAAGAAAAAATAGGAATTCAAGTGTTTCTCTTCTTCCCATAATTTCCTCATGAAAAGTATAATAACCACTTCCTCCTTTTTAAACAGGAATATTTTTTAGTGAGAATCACTAATCAGTCTTTACATACATACATATATAATCTACTTATAGACAATATGCATCTTGTTAATAAACCAATTGCTAATAAAACGCATTTCTGTCATTTTTATGTTGCGGCTTTGATAAACTTCCAGCCTCGATTAGAATAACTAAAAATTTAAACTCTTTTTAAGAAAAAGTAAAGGACTAGCTTAATTATTTATTGACTCAAATCTTGTTGAAAATTATTTTGTTCACAATCTTAAACTGTATTTTCTTTCATTTTCTCAATTGATGGAATATTGTTCTTACGAGTATGAACTGTTCAATTTTTATCGTCAATTTTGTGTATATGAATTTTAAAAATCTTAAGCGTTGTATTATTAACTATTGTTGCGAACAGAGCTTTATACTCCTACAGCACCATCTGTTGGGAATTACATATCTGCTTTATGAAGGAACAAAACCAAAAAGCTCTTTTCCAGCAGTTCGCATCTAAATTTCTCCTTATTCCAAACTACTAGAACATTCTATCTCCATATAAATTTCCCCTCGTTCCAAGCAAATAGAATATTCTAGACAAGAACCTTCGAGAACAACTGGTTTGAGTATAAAAGGGAGTGTTCGCGGTGAGCACAAGACAGTTTATTTTCGATTATGAAAGTGTGCAAAGCTGAACTATTGGATTGTGGAAAGTGTAATTAAAAAAGTGGATTTAAGTTGGAATAAAAGTATTAGAGTTGATTATAAATTGAGATTTATTGTTTGGATTTGAAAAGTGTAAATAAAGAAGAAATATTAGAAACAGTAATAAGTTTTATTTAACGAACCTTGGAAAAATATTACATTGGTGTCAGAAAAGTGGAATAAAACTTATTGTGCAGTGAAGTGTGCGAAAAAAAAAAATAATAATAATAAAAATGAGCAAGTTACTAAAAGAGCTCAACTGTAATGAGCTGAAAAGTGAATTAGGCAAGCGAGAACTTTCTAGAGCAGGATCGAAAAATGAGCTTGTTCTGCGTTTGGCCGAATATTTGAAACAACAAAATGAAGACCCGGACATTTTCGTCTTTGAAGCTGACGCTGAGGAAGCAGACGTAAGTAAAAATGTAGATGTTTCAAATATGATTAGTCTTCTGCTTCAACGTTTCGACGAGCAACGAAATGAGCAGAAAAACGAACAAAAGAATGTTCTCGAACGTCTCGAAGAACAACGAAATGAACAAAAGAATGTTCTCGAACGTCTCGAAGAACAACGAAATGAACAGAAAAATGAACAAAAGAATATTCTCGAACGCCTTGATAAACAGCATAACGAACAAAAAGACCTTCTCGAAGAGCAGAAAAACATGCTAGAAGGCAAGCTTGTTAACATCGAGAAGAATGTATCTGCACTTGATGAACGTGTTTCATTGTTGGAGAATCAAGCCGAACGTGTTTCATTATTGGAGAATCAAGTCGACAAGAAAATGGAGACGTTTTCAAAAGAGTTAGACCGTGTTCGAAACATAAAGATTCGGGAAAGTTCTGGGGAAGCTTTGAGAAAAAAAGAGATGCAACCTCCAACCTTTGATGGACAAACTTCTTGGTCTATATACAAGAAGCAATTCGAGGCAGCTTCCACAACAAATGGCTGGGATGAGGCTGACAAGTATATAGCCTTAACTCTTGCTCTTAGAGGAGCAGCTGCTGAGTTGTTGCAAACCATACCAGCAGATAAGAGCGGCGACTTCAATTCCTTGGTTTTGGCTATAGACAAACGCTTTGGTAACAGCCACATGAAAGAAGTCTTCAAAGTGCAACTCAATTCCAGGGTTCAGAAGAGGGGCGAAACTCTACAACAACTGCAAGCGGACATTGAAAGGCTTGTTCATCTTGCATATCCAGATGTTGGAGAGGAAATTTGTAACCAGTTCGCAGTTGAGGCATTTGTTCGCGCCATTTCTGACATACATCTTCAAAGGGCCGTACGAACTGCTGGAAAACGAACGCTTTCGGAAACATTAGCATTTGCCTTGACAATGGAAGCAGCTGAGCAAGCTTCTCACGGAGTACATCGACTTAGAGAAGCCGTCGTCGAAGAATGCTCATGTCAAAGAATTGATGTCCAAAGGAACCAACGAAACGGACTTGCAAAGTGCTGGAATTGTAATAAGACTGGACATTTACAGCGTCAATGTCGGTTACCACCAAGAAGAGCTTGTCAACATTGTGGACACGGAGTTTCGAACTCAGAACAAGGTAACCATAACACCAGTGTTACTTCCCGAACAGTTTCCCAACAGGGAAACGAGTAAGAACCAACTTCGAGGGGCAGAAGCTGGTTTCTGGTATCGATGGCCCCAGCAACACCATCCAGGTCTCCCAAACTAAGCGAGACAATAGAAGTCTGACTGTCGAGGCAACATTAAATGGCAACAAACGTGTGGTCACCATCGACACCGGTGCCACAGCCTCCATTGTGCGTCAAGACCTAGTTCACCTGAATTGGCTACACAACACCAATAGTTACCGTCTAAGAACTGCCACAGGAGAAGCAGCTAGGGTTTATGGTGAAGTCCGACTTAGAATTCGAATTGCAGATCTAGAATTCTCACACAAATTTTTGGTGGCAGATATATGTGACGAATGCATCATAGGCATGGACTTCATGAAAGAACATCGAGTAATTTTGGATATTGGCAAACAAGTACTCAAATACCAGAATACAGAGATTCCAATGAACTATGGGCACGAAGGAACAACAACTCTAAGGACTGTCATCAAAGAAGACGTGATTATTCCAACTTCTTCTGAGGTATTCGTTTGGACGAAATTAGAAGGTGAGTGTGGACGCCATCGATACCTAATGGTGGAACCAGGCCCAGATTGTTCTTCCCAAAACGTCATCATTGGGAAGACACTTGTGGCTCCAAAGAACAATATGGTCCCCGTACGGATACTCAACACCAAACCGTACGATGTAAAGTTAGCAAAAGGAGAAGTTATCGGTAAGTGCGAAAATGTCGCAGCCATAACACGAATTGACGCTGAAACACCGAGAGTGACATTAAATACTGAGGAGCTCAATAGCATCAAGGCAAAGATACTCAATTCATCTAACCTAGACCAACATCAGGTTAAAATGGCAGAAAGCCTTCTGAATGAGTATGCCGACATTTTCGCTTCACCAAACGGGAAATATGGAAGGACACAAATGGTGCAGCATCGAATAAATACAGGAGATGCAAGACCCATTCGTCAGCCCGCAAGACGTCTGCCACTGGCCAAACAAGGTGAAGCTGAGGAAATGATTACCACCATGAAGAAGGATGGTTTGATTGAGAACTCCAAGAGTCCTAGGGCGTCACCAGTGGTCCTAGTCAAAAAGAAGGACGGAAGTACACGGTTTTGTGTTGACTACCGAAGGTTAAATGACGTGACCAAGAAAGATAGCTATCCCCTGCCAAGAATTAGCGACACCTTAGATGCGATGGAAGGAGCACAATGGTTTTCAACACTGGACTTGAAAAGTGGATATTGGCAAGTTGAAATTCACCCTGAGGATCGAGAAAAGACAGCGTTCTCCACAGGTAATGGGCTATGGCAGTTCAATGTGATGCCATTTGGTCTTTGCAACGCTCCGGCAACATTTGAGCGTTTGATGGAGTGTGTCCTTCAAGGTCTGACGTGGAAAACTTGTCTTGTCTACTTGGATGATGTTATCGTTTATGGAAAGACATACGACCAACACTGTAAGAACCTAAAGGGTGTGTTCCAGAGACTTCGAGAGGCTAACCTTAAACTGAACCCAGAAAAATGTGCACTGTTCCAGACTGAAGTAAAGTATTTGGGACATATCATCTCGTCCCAAGGAGTCAAGACTGATCCTGAAAAAGTTGACACCGTCAAAAATTGGCCAACACCACAGGACAAACATCAACTACGAAGTTTTCTTGGTCTTGCTACTTATTACAGACGTTTTGTTAAGAACTTTGCCGGAATTGCGAAAAGTTTGCATCAGCTTACGGAAAAGAACAAGCAGTTTAGATGGTCAGGTGAGTGTGAAAAAGCCTTCCAAGAACTGAAATACCGTCTATGCAATGCTCCGGTGCTGATCTATCCGACTCCAGGCAAGCCTTTTATCATCGATGCTGATGCAAGCAACGTGGGAGTCGGCGCTGTTCTGTCACAAGTGCACAATGGCGAAGAAAAGGTTGTCGCCTATTTCAGCAAAGTACTGTCGAAGACCGAAAGGAACTACTGTGTGACCAGAAGAGAACTCTTGGCACTCATCTTGGCAACGAAACACTTCCACAAATACATCTATGGACAGAAGTTTCTTCTACGAACTGATCATGGTGCTCTTAACTGGTTGTTGAACTTCAAGAACCCAGAAGGACAAGTCGCAAGGTGGATAGAAAGACTGCAGACTTACGATTACGAAATTCAACACCGAAGGGGAAAGCTGCATTCAAATGCCGACGCACTATCCCGTAGGCCTTGTAAATTAGATTGCAAGCATTGCATGCGACAAGAAGAAAAGGAATCCATCAACATTCAGCGAATAAGGGCTGACCCCATTTGTGGATGGAGCAATGAAGAAATAAGATCTGCTCAACAAGAAGACCCCGACATTGAACCTCTTCTCGCATGGAAAGAACATGAAGAAAAACCCGCATGGAATGACATTTCCGATAGGAGTCCAATTTTAAAAGCCTATTGGGCACAATGGGACTCACTTCATGTGCAAGAAGGTGTTCTTAGGCGAAAATGGGAGTCCGCTGATGGTAAATCCTATGTGATGCAGCTTGTGTTACCTCAATCAAAAATTAAAGAGGTTCTTCTAGAAATGCATGATGGACCTTCAGGAGGCCATTTGGGAGTCAACAAGACGTTAGAAAAAGTGAGACAACGATTCTACTGGTTGCATGCAAGAGACGACATTGAAAAGTGGTGCCGAAATTGTGACGCTTGTGCTGCAACCAAAGGCCCTGGTAGAAAACTACAAGGAAAAATGATGCAATATAATGTTGGCTCACCGTTTGAAAGGATTGCTGTTGATGTGGCTGGCCCATTTCCGGAAACGAATGATGGAAACAAATACATTCTGGTGGTAATGGATTACTTTAGCAAATGGCCTGAGGCGTACGCTATCCCGAACCAAGAAGCCAAGACCGTGGCCGACCAGATTGTGTCTAACTGGGTAAGCAGGTTCGGTGTGCCTATGGAGCTCCATTCTGACCAAGGAAGGAACTTTGAGTCGAACATATTCCAAGAGGTGTGCGCGTTCCTTGGCATTAAGAAAACGAGAACCACACCACTTCACCCGCAATCTGATGGAATGGTCGAGAGATTCAACAGGACGTTAAAAGAGCACCTCACTAAGGTCGTAGGCGACAACCAAAGAAACTGGGATAGGCACATACCACTATTTTTGATGGCCTATCGAAGTGCAGTACATAGCTCAACAGGACAAACACCATCTGAAATCCTGTTCGGAAGAAGCATACGGCTGCCTAGTGAGATAAGGTTTGGACATCCATCACAAGAGTCTAAGGAAACAAGGGATTACGTGAGTGACCTACAAGAGAGGCTAATCGACATCCACGAAAGGACCAGGACTAGAATGAGCGCTTACAGCGATCGAATGAAGACAAGGTACGACACAAGAGCAAACACGACAGGATTCCAAGTAGGAGATCGTGTATGGCTGTATAATCCACATCGTCAAAAGGGATTGTCGCCGAAGCTTCAACAAAACTGGGAAGGCCCTTATACTGTCGTCACGAAAATCAATGATGTCGTTTACCGAATTCAAAGAGGGTTAAGAGGAAAGCTAAAAGTTGTGCATAGCGATCGACTGCACCGATACAGTGCCGAAGCTGGTGATAGAGTTGTTCGGGACGAACAATCTTAAGAAGGGGGCAATGTTGCGAACAGAGCTTTATACTCCTACAGCACCATCTGTTGGGAATTACATATCTGCTTTATGAAGGAACAAAACCAAAAAGCTCTTTTCCAGCAGTTCGCATCTAAATTTCTCCTTATTCCAAACTACTAGAACATTCTATCTCCATATAAATTTCCCCTCGTTCCAAGCAAATAGAATATTCTAGACAAGAACCTTCGAGAACAACTGGTTTGAGTATAAAAGGGAGTGTTCGCGGTGAGCACAAGACAGTTTATTTTCGATTATGAAAGTGTGCAAAGCTGAACTATTGGATTGTGGAAAGTGTAATTAAAAAAGTGGATTTAAGTTGGAATAAAAGTATTAGAGTTGATTATAAATTGAGATTTATTGTTTGGATTTGAAAAGTGTAAATAAAGAAGAAATATTAGAAACAGTAATAAGTTTTATTTAACGAACCTTGGAAAAATATTACACTATTATGAATTTATATCATTTTATGTACTGATTGTCACCCCACATCAAATTCCTTTGGGAAATTTTCACACAATTATTGTATCATTCTCGACGCCAGCTTTTAAGTTAAAGAATGATTTCAATTTATTCTATTTATACAAGTAATTGTTGCTATAGTTTTGAGTTAAAAATAATTAATTCTAATCTAATCTTATTGTGTTCTCCCATTATGGTATTTTCAAATGATATACTGGTAATTCTTGCATGGGGCGGAAAGTTGCATGATATTTTGCTGCCGATGTGATTTCTGTTACAAAATCACGAAGATAAGCTTTACAGAATTATTGACAGGGTTCTTCATAAAACCGAAAACTCTATCATAGCTTGTATTACAACATAAGCTAAGAAAATATAATAAGCATTATTTTCCAAGTAAGACATTTTTATAGATGAATAAGTAGCAAATTTTTTTTGGAATATTTTGGTGGGACAACTAAGAGATTAATTATCCCTGAAGGGATAAAAGTCGTTTTGCTGAGGACTTTCGTGCATGATGGAATCAAAAAGTTTAACAAAAGAGTGGATCTCGCAATTCTATTTGTCTGACTGTTCGACTACAGCATAAACAACTCGGCCGATTTTCTCTAAGCTTGGTAGATAGATAACATTCTTAAATTTAATAACACAAATAACAGTTTTTTTTTTTTAATTTTTACCTATAAGTAAAAATTAAAAAAAAAAATATTTTATCTATATCACACAAATCTTAAAAATCGCTTTCCAAAAACCGTATTTTTCTCGAAAACGCTACCTAGAATCTGGATAAAAATTTGCATATTTCGCTTAACTTTTACAACACTAATTCCAAAAAACAATCTTGAAATTAAGACGTGACTATAATACCAACCATGCTTTGCTTTCTCATTATCTGCATAACGAATTTGAATTAAATTTTTTCTGAAGAAGCTTCTTAGTTCTCTATAATATTATTGCATATTGCATTTAAAAAAAATTGAAAATTCGAAAACATTAAAAACGAAAATTTTAAAAATGGGTAATTGATTCTTTTTGAAATTTTCACAATAAAAAAGCTTATAATTGGCGTACCTAATTTTCTTCTTAAAATTGTTAAAAAAAAAAAACTACTGCGACGAATTATAATTTTTGTTTTTCTTTAAATCAAAGGGCACGGTAGTGCCCAGCCAAGTTCTGGCACTACACCCTTTTTTACAGGAACAAACTCAGTCGATTTTGACCCCTCCCTATCTTCAGTACCACTAAAGTCAGAAACTTCAAATTCCGAATATTTGCTAAGCTAGTCAGGCACAGGCGCCTCACCAAATTTCAATTTTCTAGCACAAGCGGTTCCTGAGATATAAGGAATCAAAAATCACAAAAACCGTAACTGACTGACAGATCATCAAAATTATGGAGCACTTCCCGACATCGTAGAATCTTGTAATTTTGCACAACGGTAGGTCTTGTCATGCAAGCTAAGGAAAAAATCGAAAATTTGAGGTTTTCCATTCAGGGGGCGTGGTATCCGCCCACTTTCTCCAAATTGGTGTTGGTTGAATGGAGCACTTCCAAGTGCTGTAGAACGATGAAATTTGGTAAAGTGGTACAAATTAAATTGCATGCAAAGAAAAAAATATAAAATTTGAAGTTCTCCATTCAGGGGCGTGGTATCCGCCCACTTCCTCAAAACTGATGTAAATTATACATAGCGCACTTCCGATTGCAGTAGAACAATGAAATTTGGTAGAACGGTAGGGCTCAAATTGCATATAAAGGACCATGAATAAAAATCGAGGTTTTCCATTCAGGGGGCGTGGTATCCGCCCACTTTCTCCGAATTGGTGTTGGTTGAATGGAGCACTTCCGACTGCTATAAAACGATGAAATTCGGTACAACGGTAGGGCTCAAAATACATATAAAGGTTCAAAAATAAAAATTGAGGTTTTCCATTCAGGGGGCGTGGTATCCGCCCACTTTCTTCAAATTGGTGTTGGTTGAATGGAGCACTTCCGAATGCTATAAAACGATGAAATTTGGTAAAGTGGTAGGACTTAAATTGCATACAATGAAAAAAATATAAAATTTGAAGTTCATTCAGGGGCGCGGTATCCGCCCACTTCCTCAGAACTGATGTAAATTATACATGGCACACTTCCGATCGCAGTAGAACAATGAAATTTGGTAGAACAGTAGGGCTCAAATTGCATATAAAGGACCAAAAATAAAAATTGGGGTTTTCCATTCGGGGGGCGTGGTATCCACCCACTTTCTGAGAAAATGTTTAATTTATATGGAACGCTTCTAATTGCCGTAATTAAGATAGGTATGTTAGTGTTAGGTATCTTGCCAGGACAAGAAGAAATAATTGAAGCGCAAATCAAAACAACCAATAACAAAAAGAAAATATACCAAAAGAAATAGGAAGCTTTAAACAAAGTTGAGTACATCCTTCTATCTTTCCGTATCTTTCGAGATTTTGACATGGCAAAATATTAAAATCTTTGCAAAAAGGAGTGAGATCAGACCAAAAACATAAATGTTAAAAAAAGAGCCAAGTTCTTCTATACAAAAACCTTTGTGTAACAAGTCAGCCGTGAAAAGTACTAAGATCTAAAAGTACGCCAAGTTCTTACTTCATGAAGGTTTAATACCGAATATTTAAAGTAGAATAATATTGAAACAGCTACAATGTAATAGAGAAATTTTATTATTTAATGATTACTGACTAAAATTTGATGGGCTTACTTGGCAAGTTTTTTTTTATGCCAAATTCGAAAGGTTTTAAAAACTTGACAAGTGAACCCATCAAATTTTAGTCAGTAATCATTAAATAATAAAATTTCTCTATTACAATGCAGCTGTTTCAATATTATTCTACTTTAAATATTCGGTATTAAACCTTCATGAAGTAAGAACTTGGCGTACTTTTAGATCTTAGTACTTTTCACGGCTGACTTGTTACACAAAGGTTTTTGTATAGAAGAACTTGGCTCTTTTTTTAACATTTAACACACATTCATGAAAATATAGCGTTGCATAAATTGAAAGAATTCTCAATTAACTGAATAACTGACTCACGACGCACAACAGAAAACCACTTGTTATATAGACTTGAAATTCACCCGGGGCGACGACGGGCATGCATAGATAGTGAAAAATAAAAGAAACAACATTTCTACTTTTGCGAAAATTTAATTTGATAGTTCCTAATTTTTCAGAATTTATATAAATTTATATAAATATTGAATATTTTGTGTTTATTTTTACTTGCGACTTATAGGTACAATAAGGCAAATTTGCATACGTAAAAAAATTGAGCTCGAGATTTTGATGAAAATTGACACTACGATGATAGCGAAGACGAAAAAAGTTCGATTTTTTTCTTTTTTTTTTTGAGACCATTTTTTTTCTCAAAAACTGAAAACTTGACACATAAAAGTTTCTTAATACAATCTACAAGATGTGAGAACAAAATTTTATTTTACCTAAAATTAACGGTACCCACCATACAAATGCTTAAAAATTTTTTCAAAATGTTTTAAAAATTTTGTATATAAAGCTTATTTTTTAAAGAAACCACTACAAGGACTTATAATTTTTGTTCTTGTATAAGCCAATATTTGCTTGAATCACATGGCATCCTGTTTTAGCTCCAACTACTAAAGGAGCTGGAGTAGTTATTCATTTTTGAAATTCTTAGTCTTTTACATAAGAGCAAATTTGTGCGATCCAGTCGTGCATTTTATTTTTTAAGAACTTATTGATTACCGAAAAAGTTTCTAAATCTTTAATAATCAATTTTTTACCATTTTATAATTGATTTTATTTTAATTGCGAAACAATAAGATCTTCATTTTAATGTTCCCTTTTAGACGATCAGTTGTTCCTTCAGTTATCAGTTCAGTTGTCAGTTCACTTAAAAAAGGCAGTATATTTAGACGATCAGTCGTTCCTTGAGTTATCAGTTCAGTTGTCAGTTGAGTGATAAATTTCAATGAAATCGACCAAATTATCATTCTGTTTCGACATATTAGGCGTGTTTTGTTGAGCTTCTTAATGTACACATTAAGAAATGTTACACATTATTTTGCAAATGTAAATACGACAACAACAAGTTAACAGCACATTCACTCTTCAATCATTTTAATGTAACATTTCTTAATGTGTACATTAAGAAGCTCAACAAAACACACCTATTGAAAAAAAAACAGGAACTCGAATGATGACTGAACTGACAACAGAACTGAAAAGTATTTACAAATCAGTTTACCTGATAACTATAAACTGAAAACTTATGGTAATTTCATCAGTCTCAGTTTCAGTTAAACGCTTCAGTTTTTGCATTTAGATATCAGTTTAACTGAAAGCTTAACTGATAGCTCAACTGAAACTGAAATGATCGTCTAAAATGGGCTAAATAGGCTTCAATATAACAATAAAATGTTCATTTTAAACTCACTAGTTAACGTAAATCTTGCCCTTTGTCAACGTTTAAGTATTTTGGTTTCAATCATAAAATACGTTTTGTATAATTTATTATTATAAAATTAGGTATATACTTTTTAGGTAAATATCTAATATTTTTTATTTTATAAAAATTGGAAATTTATTTATTTCTGGAAAATTAGCAATTTTTTCCTTAAGAAATATATTTTCTTAGAATTAGAAATTATTTAATTATCAATTTTTTTTTCTTAATTAATTAATTTAAAATTCTTTTATTTTTTATTTGTTAGGTTAATAATTTCTTGGTAACACGCGCACAGAGGAATGGTTGAGAGTTGTAAGTCACTAGGTCCTGGTTCTCCTTGAACTGTTGCACAACCAGATTTATTTTGAATTACCAAAATAAGTCGTTTCATGGACACTTCCGTCCTCCAACACCACCTACCGCCAACGCCAGCAAAGTCACCCTCTCTCCGTGTTCTGGCATATTTTTTTTTCTTTTCATTTTCAAGTCATTCGCAACTAAAAGTGGCTTGTAGACAGCAATAGAACATAACTCCAACTGGAAGCAACAAAATGTGGCATAACTTCTATGAACATAAACAAAATGGAATCTTATAAAAAACCAACTAAACATGAACAATTTCCTAGTAGGTACAACACCTTAAGCAAAACATAATTAAATGAACCACCAACACACCTACAACTGATATGACAGCGCATTCGTGTCTCGTTTAGCAGTTTCTTTTCTTTTGTGATTATTTGACGTTGGCCAAATGGTCAAAATATGCTATGAGTATAAACCAAAAGAGTGCAATAACTTAGCTAAATATTAACTTTAATTTCACATAATTCACATTTTAAGTATAATTTAGAACAAAAAATGTTTTTCAAGCACAAATTAGTTGTTCTTTTATCTGTGATAATTGTGTTTTTAACATTCGTGGATATCTCCAATGGTAAGTAAAAGTGAAAGATTGAAGTGAGAGTGTCTACAATAGCAAAAACAAGTTCGGATCATATTTCTTGTCGATTGAACTCTTTCGTTTTGTGTGCATTTCTATGTGGATTTCACAGACTCTTCCCTCTGTTTCTGTGTGCATTGCAGTTTTAGAAACAAAATATGCAAAGCAATGAGTTAAACAAACGTAAAATTATTTTGTCCTTATCTCAAAGCAATTAATATCTAATTAATAAGGTATATAAACGCTTGAAAAGCTAGGAAACCTATTTGAACTTGTTTGCCAAAAATAAATTATATTTCTCGTTGTGTGGTTTTTCAGGGCCATTCGGTTTCACATAGCGGTATAAATACTTTTAACTAAACAGGTATTGAAATGGAATTCAGTTCGCTTTGCGTTTTTATTGCATTCGTTCTAAGCGGATGTGATTGATAGTGAGTCAAAAAATTACACTGAATAAGCACTGTAAGCGTTAAATAACTCGTCCACGCAATCATGATATCCAAATTACGCATGCCGATTTTGGAAATGAATGGGTTTTTTTCGGATGACTAAAATTGTTCTGTTCTGCCCCTAAAGATAATTTAATCAAACAGAATAAAGATTCGATACTTTGTTTGTGATCTGCATTTAGGACAAAAAAGAACTTAAAAAATGAAAATTATCAATTCTTTTTGGATTTTTATTAATTTATCTTTTGGAAAAGTACATACATACGTTATGTACTAGTTGGTCCTGAGTGCAAGTTTTACGAAAGTAATTCGTCTTCATTTTGGCATACCATCAAGGATGGCCCTATCCATCGTACGTTTGTTATATTAAATTACTATAATAGGGTGTTTGAAAAAAAGTGAATTTCATGATTCGTTTTGTTATTTTAATATTCTTGAAATCTGTTTACATAGCAAATATAAAAAGGAATCTAACTTTAAAGTACATTATGTTAAAGAAGTTTTTTTTTTAATATTTTTTTTCCAAAAATAGATGACTTTAATTTTTAAGGTCGTTTATCTGTCAATGTACATATGTGTTTAAAATTATTTACCACGAAAAATCCGGATTCTACAAAAAACGTGTTTTTATTCCCTTTTTCTAAATCAAACAACTCAGAATTATTATAAGTTATTTTTCAATTCTTTAAATATATTTATATTTTATTTATTCAAATCTCGTATAAATTCAAAATCTTGCATAAAGAGTTGCGAATTGCAAAAACTAAATTTTTATTTCTCTCCGTTAACTTTAAGAAAATCACGTCTTTTTATTTCTCTCCGTTAACTTTAAGAAAATCACGTCTTGGTTCATATTTACGGATGTTTCTCGTTCTGGTCTTCTCTGAAAAAGAATCAATCTCGTTAAAAAACTTGAAATTATAATTACAGATTTTCAAAAAAAAAAATGACAGCTGTACCATATTTCCATTAAACAAATTCGGTTGCCTTTCTACCTGCCGCACAGTGGAAAGCAAACATGAAAAAGTGGTCATCGGGCTGTAACTTTTGAAATAATGGATGGATTTTGAAACGGTTTTCACTATTTTGTACTTGAAAAATTAAAGTTTCATACTATATTTCAAAGACTCTGAAATGAATGAGCAGTTTTCCAAGAAAAAATTTAACATATCCCCTGAAACTTTTCAAATTTTAGCTTAAGGCAAATAAAATTAATTTTGTGGAGGAAGAACAATTAATATGTACTGCTCTTAATTCATATTATAAATTTGATGTGCATTTTTGCACTTTTTTTAAAATATGTATTTCGAGACATCGTTCACATTTTAATTTGAATGTTATTTATGTATATTGAATATTGTTCTAGTTAATATATGTTTATACAAAATTTCTTTTACCTTTTCATAGTATTTTATTAAAAAATCTGTTACTTTTGAAGCATTAAGCTTAACTTCACCTTTCAGCTTCATTTTTTCGGCTAAATGAAGCGTAATGCTGCATGTACTTTGACGTAAAGCTTCGGTTTTACGCCTGTTTTTGTCGCTCACTGAAGTTATCAATCTGTTCATTAGTGTTGTTAGTGGTTGATGAGGGGGTTTTATAAAGGTTAATTTGTTAAATTCTGTTTCAAGACACGTTTTAAACCGTTTTTTCGCATTTTATTGTTACTGCTTTCTACAAATCCATTTTCCAGCTACAAACAAAACTTGTGAAAAAATTCAAACAAGTCCAATTTTTTTCCCGATATTTTACTTTCGCTGTTTGGATAACAATATTAATAGTCAGTTAAGTCACGCCCGTTAGCCTTTAAAACGTTGACAAAATCTTCGTAAGTAAACACTTACTTGTAGAAGGCTTCAAAATTATTTGTGTACGATCGCTTTGTTAAAAAAAAACTAAACAAAAATGGCATTCATTATTATAAAATCACATGATTATTTTTTTTTAATTTAGAGAGAAAAAATAACCGTTAGCATGACAGCCATACTTTGTTTTGCCATTAAGTCTATAACAAATAATGATAACCTAAAGACAAAATCTCTTTAACCAGAGCAAATAAGATTTAATTGATAAAAGGAGAATCCCCCACCCCTCCCTCTTTCTTTCATGTCAACGTATGCAATGTTTCATAGTTTTAGATTTCTTAATGTTAGTTATTATTATTTATAATGCAAAGATGCCTTTACCCCCTTCTCCAGTTAACAAACTTATTTTATTAAAGAGTTCTCAGCTCTAAAGGAGATTTTTAAAAACCCTCCAGAAAGCGGGGTCGGATGCGGTCGGATCCAATTTTTTGAAAATATGACTCCAAATAAGTGCACAATTCATTTAAGACTACCCAAAAACCGAGCATTTTTGAGCATTTTTTTTAAATTCATCTTCAAACCTGAAATTATAATTTTTTAAAAATACTCACAAAAACAGTAGGCTAAAACAATTTTGTTTCAAGGATTTTTTTAATTGTTAAGCTTAAATGAACTAATTGCATGCCTATAAAATTTATTTCAAAAAGAAAACATAAAAAGGGTCTGAGAAAAACAAATTACAAATTGCGTTAAAATTCCATTTTTTTTTTTTGATTTTAAAAATACTGCATCTTTGAGTCCCTATTATTTGAAAATTAAAGAGTGTATGTACATAAAAAAACTGTTTTATTTGTAAGAGAGGCGACAATTTTCTATGCATATCAAACAAAAATATTTCGAATAATGAAAATAAAAAATCACCCAATGTCCGGAATTGTGTACTAGACGTTCCACTGTGTACCGACTTACGGCGGCGGCGCGCGTGAGCAACCAACGCCTAAAAGCTTCTTCACAATGGATCGATTACGAAATTGGCAATTCTATCATTCTGAACTCATTAGGACCACATCCGCAAGTCGATTACATCGATTACGTTATCACAACACTATAGTTTGGGAAGATATGAGTTTCTTAGAAAATGATTCTGTACACATGTACTCGTACATATGTATTTACACCGACGACGGACCGAAAACTGATGATGGAGTTTTTTAGGGGTTTGTACTCAGATAGACTAAAATTATGTCTCTCTTTCCGCCTTAATAATCACTGTAGCGTACTCCAGGAGGAACTTATGGCGATTAATGAAGTCCTGCCTTGGCTCAAAGAAAACTTGTTATCAACTTCTGATACCCACATCTTCTCGGATAGTCAAACAGCTATTAAATCTCTGGACTCGTTCTCTACTAACTCTATAAGAGCCCTCAATTGCCCTTCATCTCTTATTGAAATGGCGCAGAAGGTTCACCATTCACCTCTGTTGGGTGTCAAGGCGTAGGTACATTCCAAAGAAATGTAAGGCTGACGATCTCGCCAAAAGCGGAACAACATTACCTATATTACCTTAAAACTTAGACTTCTGCTGAAGCAAGATACTATTGAGAAGACAAAGCTTAGATGGAATATCACATATAATCACCTGTCTGATGACAAAACGAATCTGGCCAATGCTTGATCTAAAACGTTCCAAATGTTTGATATCCTTGAGCTGATTGCATATCAGCTCCGTAATTGATGTCATAACTGGACACTGTCTTATAGGCAAACACGCAACAAGGTATGGGGTTTATTCAAACAATTTTTGGAGAAGCCGTATGGATGAAGAAGAGGTATCCCATAGGCTCCATACCTTGGTGAGTTTTTTTTCGAGCAACCTCTAATTGATCTAATTGATATAGACATTTATAAATCTCCCGCTTCATAAGTAACTCCAAATAGTTCAATGAGTAGAGAAAATCTCTAGATTCATGTGGTATCGCAATGAACCAAACCCTAATCTAAGTGCGTAAGCTGTGACGCTGGCTGCAGCTTCATCCTAACCTAACCTAGCCTTCCATTTGCCGCGTATAGCATTATTTATTTAAGACACATCGGTGCACGGATTGTTATTATAACCACACGATTCAAATTCGTGTCTTAAAGGTACACGAGTATACTTGGTCTTGAAAAATCCGTGTACTAGGGAATTTAAAAACATACATTTAGCTATGCACAACCAAATGAATTTGTTGTATTTAACTGCAGTTGGTTTCTTACTTAAAAAATAAATAATTTTTATTTTTGAAAAGAGAACATGGTAAAACATTTAAGATTCTTAAAAATTTTACAATAAATTAACCTCATTTGTTTTTGATTTTTAAAATATATTTATGTTTGCGATGACATTTTTATTTGGTGGACACAGAAATGGCAGACATTTGAAGAACTGTAATAAAGTGAGATTTGGTAAAGAAAAGCTAATCAGCCCTATCACAAATTCCATCGTAATTGGAAGCTTGTTTCGAATTCCGAAACAAATTATCTATCGTATTGGAAAATCTGATACAAATTACTCCTGAGAACGGATTTGATGATAGCTTTTTGTTAGGCTTCGTAAAAGTTCCGATTACTATAGAATTCGTGTGATAAGGTCAAATATGAAGTCTTCAAAAAAACCATAGGTTTTTTATGGGATTAAGATTGGGACTTTGTGATGACCATGAAACCACATGAATCTAGAGGTTTTGTCCCTACTCGTTGAACCATTTAGAGCTGCGTATGAAGCGGGAGAGATTATAAATGTCTATATCAATTAGATCACTAGGTTTGTCAAAAAAAAACTCACCAAGATGGAGTCTGCGTCTATGGCATAGAGATGAGGAATTGAATTGGCATAGACTTCAAACAACATAAATGTTATATTGTGTTTTTGAAAATGTTAAGGTACGAAAACTTATCGTCAATTAACTGGATCCATTTTAATCCATCGAAGTACGGCCAACCCATCAAAGATTCCTACACGGTACTTAACAGTTTTAAGACTGCTTTTGGAGTTGTATGGATGACTTATTGGATGATTAACAAATATTATCGCATCTCTTTCATCGTTTCACAATTCTATTTTCCTAAATTTATCATCTTTATTTAGTGATAGTTAGCAAACGCCGATGCTTTCTTTAAATTGCTAGGCCAAGGCTTCCATATAGCTGAATATCTTCGAGTTCTTTATAAAAAAAATCTACTCTATATATTTACATAAATACATTTATATATGTACTATAGGTATATCGATTTTTCCGGTTTTATAAAGGAGAACGAATTGCATATACTTTCCCTAACATATATTAAAGTTTCACGTGGGCCACGCATACTTTAGTTTTATTTGAAATCTTGATACAGAGCAATACGCCGATAGGTCGATCAAGTTTTTTTCAGGTTGAAATGGTGGAAAATGGCCACTTATAGTTACGTTTTTAACTAAGAATATTTATCCCATAATAGTTTCTATTATTGAGATAACAAATGAAAACTTCGTTTTTTTGAAACAAGTTGTCGTTGGTATGTAACACGATTAAAAATAGGTAAAAGTTCAAAACTATCTAAAATAAATATGAAATAGATAAATAAGTCGCTTTACCGCACTGGTAGTTATAAAAATGGAAAACGCAAAGTATAACAGCGAACAGCAGATTATAAAATCTGTCGTTACCACCATCAACCAATAAATGTATGACCAATCACTAGTTTCGTAAAGTGTGAATGAAAATACAATTATAACAAAATTTCACCAATGTGTTACATCACACAGGTCTTCTCAGGCGATGTTATCAATGCAGATCACGAGGAGAGCTTGGAAGTTGCAAGGATCCATATAGTTTCAATGCAACCGATGCAGAAAAAGAACCAGGTATTTCAGTGATACCTTGTACGTCCGGGTGGTGCGGAAAAGTAATCGAAGGGGGAGGAGCCTACGCTGCTGATGGTAACTGTTAAAAAAATTTACATCTTTTTCTTTTGGCTTATATATATACAAATTTATTCTATTTATAGATTACGATAAGGCACATCAAAGAATGTGTGTTCAACGTGGTCCTGACGATAGTGAAGATCGTTGTGCATATACAATATACAATTACAAAAAAGTATACATGTGCTTCTGCCAAGGTGATCTTTGCAATTCCTCGAACAAAATCTCATCCACTTCAACGTTAGGACTAGCGCTAATAACATTCATTGGTTTCTATGCAAAAACAATATTATTTTCTTATTCGTAGTTTTTTTTTTATAAATTTGTTTTTATTTTTTAACTATATACAATGATAAGTAACTTAATTTTTATAAGTGCATAAACGTTATATTTTCGACTTTCATAAAGAACAAAAACCGAAAGAAAAACTTTTATTAAAATTAAAAAAAAAACTTAATTGAAAAGATATTTCTTTAATATTATAATTTATAATAATGGATGCAAAAAAAATTGTATTTAAGCGCGACTTATGTCTTAAGAAATAATGACATATGAATGTACATTTACATACATAAAATGATTATTATAACAATGATTTAAAGGAAAAAAACAAAGGTCCATGGGAAGACACAACTATAGCAACTCTTAATCAATTCCTTAATTAATTCAACTGTCGTTTTCGTCACTTTTGATTGTCTCAACAATATTAAACAGATTTCTCATCCCAATCTTGTATAATTTGCTTTGTTGTTGAAGTTGTTTGTGGCGAAACTGTTCTGATGCTAGCTTGTGTTCTAATTCGCGATATTGTCCACGTAAAGCAACAGTGTTGTCTTCAGTTTTAGCTGAAATATAAACAAGAAACGTGTTAAATAATATTCAAATAGATGTGAAGGCAGTAAAACGAAAATACAATTCAGGAAAACAATAAAAAACATATCAAAAGACCTACCTTCTTCTTCAAGTTTTGCATTATAGTGTATTCTAGAGCAAGGTGGACATTGCCCAGGGATTGTTTTGATATTCATGTCCTTGTGACAATTTTCGTGGTAGCTCCAGGAGCATTCTTTACATTTAGTCAAATCACCTGATCGTTTCATACATTCATTACACGAAGATTTCTCATCTGGCGATGAAGAAGACGAACGATCAACTTCGTTAGAACGTTTTTTCTTCAATTCCCGATTTACAGCTGGCGACAACAAAAATTCCCTTTTTCGTTTCCTCGCAACTGGTGCTGAGAGCTGTAATATAAAATTTAAAAAAATCAAATAAAATACAAATTAAATTAAAAATTAATGTATCCTAAAAGTCATAACAAGATACCCCAGATCCCCTTCTTTATATGTAATAAGACCTTGATTATTTTAATATTTATATTTATGATAGTTTGAAATGTATATTTCTATAGCTTCGGAGTTCTAAGTTTTAATGGCATCAACCCACAACGCGCAAAAGAACCAAACAGGAACACGATTCTTTAAATTTTCTTTGATTATATATGGTTAAAAAAATTGATAAACCCTTGACGTAATGGTTATAGCGTTGCGCTATCACACAGGATGTCTCGAATCGAATCCCGGTCTATTCTACCGTAAATGTTGCTTATCTCTGTTGTCTTTTGTGAGAAATTGACAAATACTTCAAGTGTATCTCCTATCATATCATTTAATCTATTCGGGAGCAGCACAGCACATCATTACATATGTGACACTCTAGCGAATCGCAACACTTTTAGTAATGCTGCCTTACCGTTTACCACTTAAAATAGAAAAATTCCCGCTGGACATAAAATCCGCTGAAACTCTATTTTGTATAAATAAACTATGAAAATAGCCCTCTAGTTTTGTATTTAATAATAAACTTAAGAAATTCCCGCTGAACAACCTTTACAAATGTAATTGATAAATCAAGTAAAAAAAACCAAAAGTTACACTATGTTACTTATAAATAGAACCAGCGTAAAGTTGGCTTTTAGCAGTCCATATCAAATAAGTCAATAGGTGTGTTTTTTAACAAGTCTATATAGAATATTGTAGAAAAAAATGACATCGGGACTTAGGAACTGTGCACGCTATGGCATTTGTCAGCTGTATTGAGACTAACATCAACCAGCATCGAAAAACGTCCCTTTTGACTTCTCTGAACAAATTAGGTCAAGTCTCGAAAATTATGTGGACTTAGCCAAGTCCGTACAGACTTAAGTAGTTGTTGTATTTACATGTAAAGCGCTTAGTCTCGATGTCGTTTTTTTTTACAATTCCTTATGGACTTGCAAAAAAACACGCCTAATGGTGAGAACATAAGATCAAAAATATTTTGTTTTTATAATTTGCACACACCCATAGGATTATGACTACCCTAAGGAGATGTCGATGCACGTTGGTTTTGAAAGCCTGTACATCACAATGAGGATCAAAAATCACATTCTAGTACGGCTAATGAAAGAACCTCTATAGGTACAGGACCATCGAGTGGTTTCTTTTTAAATCATAGGCTATTTTGAAAATGACCGGTGTTTCCGGCTCGGAATCTTGACAGAAAGTCAGTATCATACCTCCGTGCAACGAAATAAGTCCCTTTACGCTTGAACAACGTTGGGAAATATTGAATAATTATTTCCAAAGTGAGTCTGTGTAGCCCAAACATTGAGTTTTGATCGAAATGAAACACCCACCGCACCTGCTGTACGCAAGTTTGTGCAAAAAGTTCATTGGACTAGTATGCTAGTTGAAAACACTCATGGTCCCCGTCGTTGTATTTATTTATTTATTATAAGCAATCAACATACTTAAAACTAGAATAACAATTAAAATCTTAAGACTAAACTAAAAGCTGGGGAGCCAGAAAATAAGGACAAAAGAAACAAGGATTAAGTTAAGAGAGCGCGTAGAAGGGAGGATTTTGAGAGGTTAGGATCGAAAATGGTTGAGCTGTTAGCTTTCCGAAGCATTCTAGTCATCGGCCGTGAAGCATGGTGTCATGGCTGTATTCAGTTCGATGGAAGGGAATACATAGGACATAGGAGTGGTATGGTTCTTAGATGACGTTGGCTTACGTTTCATTTAATTTTTTCATAAAAAGCTTGACAATCGATGCCACCAGTCAAGAGCTGGTGTATAAAAACAATTTCTGCATTATCACGACGTCGGTATATTCATAGGGAGGTAAGGCAACGTAATGCAAATCGTAAAAATCTACGCTGAACCGCCTCAATACGTTGAATATGAATCTGATGGTATGGTGACCAGACCTGGGAGGCATATTCTAGAAGGAATCTTACAAAGGTGATATAAAGGGATTTGGTGACGTAGGGATTTGAAAATTCTTTGGACCAGCGTTTAACGAATCCAAGTGTGGAATTAGCTCTGTTAATAATACTGCTAATATGTTCACGAAAGTTAAGTTGACAGTCGCAAATAACACCTAGGTCACGAATGGAAGTGACGATGGAAATTGGTTGATTATTAATCAGTAGGACTGTATCCAGGATACAAAAAGTGGAGGAAACCCGTATGCTTTAAGTTTAAAAATGATTTGCTGAAATCCGTTGCAATTGCATCCACTTCATGGCCAGATTCCAGAGCACATAAAGTTTTGGAAACAAATTCTATAAGATTCGTGATTATTGATCTACCTCTAAGAAAGCCGTGTTGTCTCGGAGAAAATAGTTGTACACAATGAAGAAGCATGGTGTCATGAATTATACTCTCAAAAAGTTTAGGTATGTATATAGGAGAGTTTGGCAATGGGCCTATAGTTATTAATATCATTCTTACATTTTTTGTGTACAAGAATGATGAACGAGCCCTTCCATTGTATAGGAAACACACCATAAGAGATAGATAATTGAAAAATAGCTGAGAGAGGTTGGGCAAGTTTAGAGACACATTTCTTAAGGACTATAGGAGGAATCCCATCGGGCCCAGAAGAAAAATCATCCTTAAGTAGACTGATTTTGGTTACTACTGAAGAATATGATATATTAATAGAAGATAAGGAAGTTTGAGTGCAGTTGCTCACATAATTGAAGTAATTTTCGTCTACTTCAGTTTATTAAAAACAAACGCTTGACTAAAGAAATCAGCAAAAAGGTTGCAACCCTAAAGTCAACCAACTTTAAAAAAAAAATTTTTTGACATGTACATTTTATTTATATAAATTTTTAAACTTAAGTCACTACAGTTAGGGTTCCTATGAGACAACAAATGTATATTATCATATTATCTATGAGTTGTAAGCGAAATTGTAAATAATATGTTCAATAAAACGAATTGAATTTTTAAACACAGCACGGGCGATGGGGAAATCGGGGGCGGGCGGAGATGAGTTACACTTAAGTTTTGATCGGACTTATGCCTTATAGATCTTGGCTAGATTAAAAGAGGAAATACATCTTGCAAATTTTAAACAACTATATATAGAAGAACGCTTTTTTAGCAGGAACAATTTAAAAATAATAACGGGTTTAGTTACTGGTCACTTCAAACTGAGGAGACACTTCAATATTCTTGGCCTGATGTACTCATGTTTCAATGACGTAGGCATCTAGGATGTCACCAGATAAAAGAGGGTTAACAAAAATCTCTAAAAACACTCCATAAACATAACTTAAGTTTCTTAAAGAAACAAATATGGAGGAAGAGTTGTAGAACGAGCTATCTCAATCAGCTCTGGAGGGGGCAGAGCACTTTAACTTCAACAGTATTCATTAATTAACATCTAGACCAATATTCGGGAATGACCAATATCCTGGAATGATTATACATGGTTATTGTTTAAACATAACCAAAATATGGGTATGGTGCAAGCATCATGATATCGAATACAAAAATTTGGCTGGTTTTTTTCTCAGCGTTTGGTGTGTTTGATATATTTTTCATATTTTTCCTATTTTTGTGTCTCAACCTAAGTGGAAACATGTTTATCTTGACGTTTCGATTTATAGAACCTTATCGGTTGTTTTGTAGTTTTTCTTTTTATAAAATTTCCAAAAAAAGCCCATAGGACTAGCTTAAAAAGCTAACATCTTGAGTTATTTTGATTGGATATTCAGAAATAAGGTTTTTAGGCTTAGGCAAAATGACAGAGCATCATAATGTATTTAAATTTAAGCGGTTATACCTTTAACACAAACAAAAAAATCGCTGTTTTTAACACCTCACCCCACCAAAGGCTGAGAAAAAGCCAGCCAGACTTTTTTATTCGATAAAATGACGCATGCACCTATATACCCTTATAGCTATATTTTGGTTATATCCACTGCGCTTAGACTAAGATGTTTTTCGTCGATTTTAAATTTACTTCCTACTGATTCTATGAAGGTATATAATCTCCTTTCTTAGGTGTTTCTTCTAGCGGTCAAGAAATCCACATGTTAATCTTCTGAGTTGGAAAAAGTGGAAACTCAAAATGGGACTTTCGATAGGTCTTTAGCTCACTGTTGCAACTCTTAAACTTATTGATTAATAATTAAATGCTTTTTTTACTTACCATGTGGTCGTCAATGCGTCCATAGTGAAAATCAGCCTTTTCATTGTTGTGAACGTTGCGTCGTTTTCGTTTGGAGCGCCTTTGTTGCATTTGTTGGAGCTGATCCTGTGTATAGAGATTGAATAGACGCAAAAATGATTCCTGATTGTAGTCATCTGGTTGAGTTTTGGTATCTAGTTGCAATGGCGATGGAGCTCTCACAGCATCAACCGATTCTTCAGAAGAAGACGGTTCCGATTTGTAAACTTTTTGTTGACATCTCTTTGTGACTTCGTGTATAATTTTAATAGCTTTAGTTGGTGGTGGATTGACAATCGCACCCACTGGAACAAGAGCTTGGGTTTGGGGTATATTAATGGCAGCTGCAGCTTTTGTAAGGGCCTGTCTCAAATTCATACGACTCAGTTTGACTTTTGAGGAAACGGCTTGTTCAGTTTGTTCGGCATTAGAAGTGCAATCCTTATCTTCGACAATTGGAGGAACAGGCGGTGTTGGTGTATGTTTAGCTACTCTTTGTGAAATAGGTTTAAGAAGCGATATCGGTTTCAGTAAAGATACTTGCTGTTTGTTTGAACTAACTGAAAAATTTGGGACTGGCTGTTCTGGCATGGCAACCAAAACCATTTCCTTTTGAGGTGTTATTGAAAGCTTGTGAGTAGTTTGCAAGGTTTTATCAGGCGATGGGGTCAAATCCTTTGATGGCATGGTCGAACTCTTCAGCACATCGCCCACGACCTTAGGATCAAAATATGTTTCCATCAACTGACTTTCGGTAAACCTCACTCGGACCATATCAGGAGGGCAAATATAGTTCTTATCCTGGATCAAAAGTATCAACTGCCGGGAGATATAGTCGTTGATCAGAGCCCTATCGACTTCGATCTTCTGAAAATTCATATTTTTGAGGAAATCCTCGATGGAGCGACGAATCTGCACCAACAGGTATTGTTGCTCACAATTTATTTCATAAATTTCGTCTTCGAGTTCTTCCAAGCAGGCTTTCTTTGCCTCGGCATACTATAGGAAAGAGGAGGGTAAAGATATTTGTTTTGTCCTTTTATATTTTAACAGAAAACTTACTTCACGAGCACTTGAGTATTGATCAACGATCATCTGCAAAAAAAAAAACGAAAAAAAAACACAATAATAACATTACATTGGATTGATTTTTGTTTTAAATATTACCTGATGAACTGTAATGTAGGACTTGAGTGCCCTTTGGCAGTAGATTATATCATTTTTGATTTCTTTTGGGAATTTGAAGTTTTCCAGCTCTCGAATAAAACGTGTCGCCATTATTTAGAATGGGGAGCAGGAGACTGAGTTTGTTTACGATGTGAATACTTGTTCTCGGCGATTATTTATTGTTTAACAGATATCAAAATTTCACTTTTTTATTTATTTGTAACGGATAAAATTGTTTAATAACGATTTACCGGTGGCTTATTCTGCACTATATTGAACGACTACGGCTAACGTGAGTCGCGGACAAACGCAGTCAATAAATTAAATTTTGTCTTCTCTGTTCTGCTATGTGTTCACGAAAACCTTTTCTATTTTATTTTGTAAGGTGTGTGGTGAAGTTGAATCTTTCCTTTGACATTATTTGCTGCAAATCGAGGTGAATATGTGAAATGTTTCCGATAAATCAATTGACCGTTGGAGTTAATTGCATTTGAATTTTAATTGGCAAATTGATCTTAAATTTCAATTCCAAAGAGATAAATTATAAAATATTTATATTTTTTGAATTCTTATTTATATACTGACGTATACAAAGATTCATTGGTACGCTAAATCCTTTCTCTATTGATCTCGTTTAGGAAAAAAGAGGAACGAATCAAACATTTTATATTAGCAACATGTATATAGAGTTGAATTCCGCATGACTATGGTGAAAACTGTATGTATGTATGTATGAACTAGAAACAGGGGAACTCTGGTTTCGCGCCATTTCGAATAACAAAATTGACCTCGATTTTATGTTCAGGTAGATAGAATAACTTAATGTCATTTTAATTGTTATTTAATGATGTCATAAAATTAAATATCATAAAATTAAACGAAATGATAAAAACAGTTGGTCCATCACTATTTCGGCTATAGCCTAAACGGATAAGCGGGTTTCTTCAAACCTGGGGTTTTTTGATACGTAAATTCGACTGTAAAAACTTATTTAAAGTAAAGTTAATTTGAAAAATTTTATGTGTAGGAAATTATTTTTTTAAGAAGTAATAATGGAAGAAATTGTATTTAACATTTGAAATACCATTACGTAAATTTAATTCCATACTACATATCTAGCGATTATAAGCACAGCATGCAGGACTATGAAAGTTCGAACCTGAATATAGTAGGTGCGTTTTATTATCTTCGAATCTGGATCTGGATTTATTTTTAACACATATTACAAAATTAATTAGGCAAAACTAACAACTTTTCAGAATTTTACCTTTTTTTATTCAACTCTAAACACTCTATTCAATGTTTGCCACGAAAACAACAAATCTCGTATGACTTTTCAGGTCATATGTGCCTTTATTTTCAACAAAACAGCTGTAACGTCTTTATTTTAAAATATGCCATAGTAAATTCAAAAAAAAGAAATTTCTATACACAGATTAGCCTTCAACAGTTTACTGAAGAGAAAATTTCAATAATGGAGGACAAAAGTGCCCATACAAAAACTTCAAAATCTAAGCGGGAAGCGTGGAAGAAAATTCTCTGCTCGTATATAATATACTAGCGTACCCGTGCGGGAACTCCCGCAAGCAATTTTTTTTAACTGTCTAAAAGTTTCTGTAGATTCGCTCAGTTTTTCTTGCATTGAAAATCTTGTGTAAATGGAAATCTTGTGTGAAGTACGGAATGTTGTTTTTGGGTGTTTATTTTACTTCTGTGTGGCATCGTTGAACAGCTCTATTTGAAAAAGACGACTTACCACTGAAATAATAAACACGTTTAGCTTAGCCAAGAACTGTCACAACTGATCTCCTGTTCAACATGAGAAGTTGAAAGCGTACGAATTATTTTTATTTAACGTGTGCATGTACCTGGATTACAGCAAACCAATAAATCCAATCAAGCCCTTTTCTTAAAGGTAATTGAGCCAAGCGAAGGATATTTTGAAAAAACTAACAAACAATAAGCAAATCACATACGTATCTAACTATCCTATAACAATGTATGTAGTTAAACCTGTAGGCACATAAAGTTTAACTTACCTTAAAATAGTTTAAATTCATAGACACACAAATACGAGTATTTGTCAATTTTTTTTTGTTTTTAATTCGGAGAATTTTATTTTTGTTTTATTTTTTTTTTTAACTTTTTTGAGTGTTTTTATCGTTACTACTTAGGTAAATCAATCAAACAATGCCCACCAAAGTATGGCATTTCAATGCAACTACTTATGTATGTCTACTACATTTCAGCGCAATACGAAGATAGAAGTAGAGATAAATAATTTTGGGGTGTTTCGACCACCCAATGCCCCTCCCCTGATAATAAAAAAAAGTAGCCTATACGGTAATCCAGACTATAACTTGTTTGTGTGTTAAATTTTATCAAGATCCATTCAGTTGTTCAAGCGTTATTGAGTAACAAACATCCATACATCGTAACATTTACATTTATAATATTAGTAGGATAGTAGGATTTTAATCAATAAAACATTTTTTTTTATTTTATTTCTTTGCATTTTATAATTCTGAAAAACAACAACAGACAACACAAATTCACAGGCGAATCTATAAACAAATCTTAAAGGTTACTCAACTTTAAAATACCTCTAAACAGCTCTTAAGTATGAAATCGGTATCTATAATCAATTTTCACATTTAAGTAACGTTACTTAAAGGCCTCTTAACTTAAACGCCATCAACCGCGTTTAAGGGTCACTTAAAGGCATTTTAAAATGTATTTTGACATATCGATTGTCATCTTTGAAATTTTGAAGTTTCAAATTGTGAGTTTGTAGGTATTGTTTGTTGTGATATTATATTTTAAATATAAAGTGCAACGATTTAAGAAACATAAAATTTGTATTGATTAATGTATGTGTACGCGCAAAGAAATTTCGTCCACGCTTCCCGCTTAGCCTTTGAAGTGTTTGTATCGACACTTTCTTCCTCGTTGTTGAAAGAGAATCTGTGCATAAAATAATTCTGTTTTGTAGTGTATTATTGCAAATTCTAAAATAAAAAAGTTTCCTTGTAGGAGGAATCTCAATTTTCAGATCTTTTTCTTTTATTTGTGGCGGCGGATGTGGGTGTGTGTTCGATCGCCATTTTTTTTTTTTTTTTTGATTTCACAAATAAAAAAATGTGTCTTCCAATTATTTACTGAAAGAAGGTGTCACAAAACAGCTGTGTTGTATAAAATAGGTGTGTTTTTTTTGCAAGTCCATATAGATTTGTAAAAAAAAACGACATCGGGACTAAGCGCTTTACATGCAAATGCAACAACTACTTAAATCTATACAGAGTTAGCTAAGACCAGATAATTATCGGGAGTTAATCTAACAGCCCGATTCTCCCCCTTGTGAGGAGTCACAAGTCACAAGCTCTTGTGACTATTCCTTGTGAGGATTGTTGTGATTCGATAACATTTTGGTATTCTCCCCTTAATCGTCACAAGAAAACTCACAACAAAACTCACCACAGCATGGTGAGATTTTTAAGTGTCAATTTGAAATTACAAAATGCAGGGTAACATAATTTTTAAACAATAAAATGATTAAATAATAAATATAACATTTTCAGAAGAAAACAATCGTGGCGACTGCATAAAGTTTTCGGAAGGTGAAAAAACTTTATAAATGTATTGTTTTGGAGAGCGAATGGATCATTTGTATCTCTCAATGTTCTTAAAGCCGTCGGCGCTGTAAACTTCTTGATACGATTAGTTTCTTAAAGAAATTTTTGTTTATGTAATAATATTACTTTTCTTTTTTGTGGGAAAGATCAGCAAAAATATTCACTAGAACAAAGTCCACTTCCATTTTTTGTACTCACAATTATTCACAAATCTAGAAAATTCTCTTACTGAATGTTAATCCAAGAAACTTTAAAAATTTAAGAGTTGTGACCTGGTCTGAAGGAGATCACAGTTTCGATTGTTTTTGTGACTCTCACAAGTTGTGACTGAGCGGTAGAATTCGAAAAAGTCACAAAATCAACCGGCGTATACTTAGCAGCGACATATCACCGATTTCAAAAATTTTTGTTCCTATAATTAGGTGAACATTTGGTGAAATTTGGTGAATCAATATTAGAATTTGGTGAATCATAGTTTAAAAGTTATTAACAATTTAAGGTTTCGCGTATAGTTAGCAGGTGATGAAAACAAAAGTAGTCTTTATTGGTATCTATCGATGGGGAATGGTGTTGCGAATTTAGTGAGCCAACTCTTGAATTTAGTGAACAAGTATTTCAATAAATAATTAACAAAATGTTAAAACTATGACAGTTCTATAAACAATTGCAATTCGTAACGTAACGTGGTACATTAGAACACAAAACTAGCCCATGTAATCAAAATTATGTCCCAATTATGTCAGCTGTCAAAAATGTCAGCTGCTGCTGTCAATCTCTATTTATCGAATTTGTTCTATCCTTAAGCGGAACACACAAGCGTGTTGCGTAATCGACTTTGTCAACATTAGTGTTATACACGCTCCTTATTGTAAATTTTTGAGATTCTCCAACACAGAAAAAAACTTTTGCGATATAGCTTGGAATAGTGCAATAATAATATAAAGAATTTTGGCACAACATATCACAAGTGTAATTTGAAACTTCTAGCTAACTATGCGTATACTTTAGTCTTATAGAGTTGGTGACAAGTTGATAATATTGTGTACAAATAATTGTTTGCTATAAAAAAGGGGTGATTTTTACTGAAAAAAATACAGTCGTTTAATTTGTTTTATTGTATTTATTATTAAACATACTCTTAACTTGAAGATGTGGTTTTAAAATCCTCATTGAAATAATAGTTGTATGTTTGTTGCTTTGTAAAAACATATTTGATATTATATACATTTTGAGTTATTAGAGTAAAAACAATATGCAATGAAACTAGTACGATTTCATTTACTTCTCCCGACGTTTCGACAGAGGTTGCTGTCTTCTTCAGGGGATCCTTTATTGAAACAATAAATCACAAACACAGTTTGACAAATTTGTCCACAAAGAAAATGTCTAGTTTTACATTAATTAATGTTGTTGAAAACTTTTTAAGAGGAACCAGATTCTTCAACAATACAAAAACGTTTCAACTTCATCAAACAAAAATAATTTAAGTAAAAACAATAGCCAATAATTTGAAAAGTGCTTTTAGGTTTGTTTAATATTTTTCATTTGGTAAAAATTATATCCAAGACACGAAGGAAATTTTTAATAACAATTTTAAGTAATTTAAAATGATTCAGTTAATTCATCAAGCTCATATTTTTCTACTGAGAGAAATTGAAGGAAATTAAATCATTTCGTTTGAGCGAGAAAAAATAATATACTATTTGATTTTACAATTTGTTTGCATTTGAATTTAATTTTGATCAAAATACAAAATTAAATTTGTCTGTCTGTCTGTTCGACTACAGCCTAAACGGCTGGGACGATTTTCTTTAAACTTGGTAGATATCACTTTTAATTTTTCTCCCATGTTTTTTTGTTTTTTTGTTTTAAGACCAAAAATAACGGTAGATACCTGCCATACGAATTGTTTTCAAAATTTTATAAATATTTTTTTTCTCAAAAACTGTTTGACAGATTTAAGAAGTAAAGATATAAACAAATTTCATTTAGTTAAAGCTAGATAATGGTTGAAAAAAATTTCCGAAAAGTGGTAACCCACCATCGAAATATTTTTTTTGTTTTTGATTTTCTCAAAAACTAACCCACAGATTTTTATGGCTTTTTGTATGCTAAGGCTCCCCAATAATTTGAACAGATTTGTGTATTGAAATTTTCAAAAATATTTTTTTTTTTTAAGTTTAAACATTTTTTTTTCAAAACTCGATATTTCGAAAACCCTATACATACTTATTTTTTTTTAAACTTGATAAATAAAAGTTTTTTTAATATAACCTACAAGAAGTGAGAAAAAGAAATTTATTTTACCTAAAAATACAGGTAGGTACCCACCATACAAATGTTAAAAAAGCGTTAAAAAAATTATTTTTCTCGAAAACAGCGCCTAGAATTTTGCTAACATTTTTTTTCTTTCAATAAATTTTTATTATCTTTAATTTAATAAAAAAAAATTTAAATTGATATTATAGCTTATACCTACCGTAGAACCATTTTTTTAAATTTTGAATTACTCATTATCGACATAACGGATTTTAATGAAGTTTTAATAAAGATGTTTCTAAAAAAATTAAAAAAAATAGCATTTCAAAACTTTAAAAAAATATTTTTTGAATAAAAAAATAATAATTTTTTTTTGAAAATTCGATATTTCAAAAACGGCTCATTATTTGTTTTGGAAATTTAATTCTCATTCGTATAAATAAATAAATAAATATTGTTGTGCAACAGGTCGAGGAGAACCAGTACCTACAGTGACTTACAAGTTACAACTCTCAAACATTCCTGTGTGCGTGTTACCAGGAATGAAGGGGACCTACAATTTTCTGCCGATCCCGAACGGCTAATGAGCAGCACTTCTCATGACAAGAGATTACTCTTGGAGAATTTGTTAATTCCTCGCAAGACGCAGTACACCCCTGAAAAAAACTTTCTTGCAGCGGCTGAGAATCGAACTCGAGACCTTCCCCATGACAGTCCAACACACTAACCATTATGCCAAGGGGTTCTCATTCGTATAATAGAAAAAATTGAAATTGGCGTATCAAGATTTTTCTTAAAAATGCTTTCAAAATTTTGTATATATAAGCTTATTTTTCCAAAAAAAAAACCATTACAACGATTTATAACTTTTGTTCTTGCATATATTCATATTTGCATAGCGTTCTGTTTTTATCTCTCACCATCAAAATAATTTAAAAAATAAATTTGATCCTTATCAACGAATAACATTCGTTTTTAGAATTCCTAGTCTATTACATAGGAGCAAGTTCGTGCAACCCAGTCGTGCATTTTATTTCTTTTTATTAAAATGTACGATCTATAATTCAATTAAAACCTTTTTGAAACTAAGATAATACTGACAGTGCCTACCATAGAACCAAATTTACGAATTTCTCATTATTGGCATGAAGAATTTTCATAATTTTTTGGATAGAGAAGTTTCTAAAAAGTTTGAAAAACATTGCATTTCATAACTAAAAAAAAATGTTTAGAATTTTTGAAAAAAAAATATTCTTTTTTGAAAATTCGATATCTCAAAATAAAGTCAATATTTTGTCTTGTAATTTAATTTTTATTCGTACATACACCAATAAAAATTAAATGTTGGCGCTCCAAAATTTTACATGTACATAAAAGCTTTAAAAAAAGCTACAAAGATTTATATTTTTTCTTCTTGCATTTATTGACTTGTTTTCTTCTTCAAACTACTTTTTGTCTTCTTAACTACGAAAATCTTTTGATGTTTAAAACGGAAAGCTTTGTGAACATCTGAAAAATAAAGATGTTAGATGATTGCTGCAGAAAGAAAGAAAGAAAAACATTCAGTTAGTTAAAGAGCATAATGTTTGTTAAAGAATAATGTTTTTTTACAAATGTAAACATTTTAAAAACAAATGGTTTTGTTTATTTTGCTGTTGAAAATTTAACATTAAAAAAAAACTACTTATTGCAGGATGTATCCGTATATGTACATTTTCAAAATTGTTTATACATACAAGTAGGTATACAAAAACTATTTGAAAAAAAAGTTTTAACCATTTTTAAAATAATTCAATCGAAAATTCTAGTGACTTCTTTCAATTGAATTAAATTCAATCACTCCACTTAAACCCAAATAATTAGCACATTTCATATATCTTCATCATTTTAAAAATAGCTTCCGATAATATGTATGTATGTCATGGAACATTTCTACAGTAGTTGTATATTTTACATATTTTAATTTTGCAAGGCTTTAAAATAAAGACATAATAACTAGAAGAGGAAGTAATTGAGATGAAATTGTGTATCTTTGTATTCAAATTTAACAAATTAGTCATCATCAAGTTACGAACCAGCAACTAGGAATATTGTACAACCATCAATCATGCACAATCGAATACTCTGACAGTCTCTTATATTTATCTGCCCTCACCCTATTCAAAATGCATTTTCTTTCAGTTTTTTAAACCATGTACAGATCGAACTGTACCTTGGCAGATTGATTGGAATGAACTAAAACGCATTAGTAAATACCTGAAAGGAACATCGACAGTAAAGCTTCTTTTAGGTAGAAACACCAACAGCGCAAATTGGACCCAGGAAGCGGCTTTATCTTAAAGGTAAACAATGGAGTTGTGAGCTGGGGCGTGTCGCCTTTTCAATGCACCCTCGTCTACGGAAGCAGAATTCATCGCATTGTCGGAGGCTGTCAAGAAGCATCATGGATTCGTCGGTTGCTGGCTGATGTACATCATTTTATTAATGAGCCTATCATAATGTCTGCAAAGAAAAGGAAGCTTTTATTCTTAAAGTTCATACAGAAAGAACATTTTTTTAAAATAGAACTTAAAACACATCGATACACGTTATCATTTTGTTAGACTTTCTAAGTAAATAAACCGTGATTTGCAAATCTTGTCCGACAGAATGTGTTATCAGAATAACTTACACAACCATTGGGATCTGCAACACATAAAATGCTTCGTTGAAGATGAAGTTGAACTTGAACAAATATACTTAAAATACCAACTTTAATCGAAGTCTTCAGTTGCTACGCTCTTTTTTTTCTATAATTTGTAATTATATGTAAATAAATAATAATAATAATAAATACTCACAATTTTGTAATCTTATTATTTCCATTCGTTCGTCAATAATTTGTTCTGGAGGAATAATCTTGTTTTTTAATTGTTTCTGTTTGACATATGTAGAATAAATGACAACAATTGGGACACTGTGACAGCTGCTAATAAGCATTACACAGAGGTTATATGAGCTTATATTTATGTTACATTACGAAAACCAAAATCTAATTGCGAATATTGATAGCGAATACATTATTTAATTTTTTTTCTATGTTAATATTATTAACTTGTATTGTTAAAAAGTAATATATGATTCACAAATTGCTGAAATATTTTCACAATCTTCCTAGAGTATATTTGTGTTCCAGGACTGAATTTCAGAATTTAGTGAATCATACGTTTCAAGTTCTCGACAGTTTTCTCAGTTCAATACACATTAACATTCGAAGAGTTTCGCTCGAGTAAATAATTGCTTTTAACTTTTTAACTAAGATTCACCAAATTCTGAAATTTGTCCATAATCTTACTAGTGTATATATGAGTTTGAGGACTGAATTCCAGAATTTGGTGAATCATACTTTTAAAGCTAAAAAAGTTTTTTCAGGTCGGTATGCATTTTCACTCGGAGAGTCTCGCTCGAGTAATAAATTGTTTATAACTTTTTAACTAAGATTCACCAAATTCTGAAATTTGTCCACAATCTTCCTAGAGTATGTTTGAGTTCGAATACTGAATTCCATAATTTGGTGAATCATACTTTTAAAGTTAAAAAAGTTTTTTTTCAGGTCGGTACGCATTTTCACTCGGAGAGTCTCTCTCGAGTAATCAATTGTTTATAACTTTTTAACTAAGATTCACCAAATTCTGAAATTTGTCCATAATCTTACTAGTGTATATATGAGTTTAAATACTGAATTCCAGAATTTAGTGAATCATACTTTTAAAGTTAAAAAAGTTTTTTTCCAGGTCGGTACGCATTTTCACTCGGAGAGTCTCGCTCGAGTAATCAATTGTTTATAACTTTTTAACTAAGATTCACCAAATTCTGAAATTTGTCCATAATCTTACTAGTGTATATATGAGTTTAAATACTGAATTCCAGAATTTGGTGAATCATACTTTTAAAGTTAAAAAAGTTTTTTTCCAGGTCGGTACGCATTTTCACTCGGAGAGTCTCGCTTGAGTAATCAATTGTTTATAACTTTTTAACTAAGATTCACCAAATTCTGAAATTTGTCCATAATCTTACTAGTGTATATATGAGTTTAAATACTGAATTCCAGAATTTGGTGAATCATACTTTTAAAGTTAAAAAAGTTTTTTTTCAGGTCGGTACGCATTTTCACTCGGAGAGTCTCGCTCGAGTAATAAATTGTTTATAACTTTTTAACTAAGATTCCCCAAATTCTGAAATTTGTCCATAATCTTACTAGTGTATATATGAGTTTAAATACTGAATTCCAGAATTTGGTGAATCATACTTTTAAAGTTAAAAAAGTTTTTTTTCAGGTCGGTACGCATTTTCACTCGGAGAGTCTCGCTCGAGTAATAAATTGTTTATAACTTTTTAACTAAGATTCACCAAATTCTGAAATTTGTCCATAATCTTACTAGTGTATATATGAGTTTAAATACTGAATTCCATAATTTGGTGAATCATACTTTTAAAGTTAAAAAAGTTTTTTTTCAGGTCGGTACGCATTTTCACTCGGAGAGTCTCGCTTGAGTAATCAATTGTTTATAACTTTTTAACTAAGATTCACCAAATTCTGAAATTTGTCCATAATCTTACTAGTGTATATATGAGTTTAAATACTGAATTCCAGAATTTGGTGAATCATACTTTTAAAGTTAAAAAAGTTTTTTTTCAGGTCGGTACGCATTTTCACTCGGAGAGTCTCGCTCGAGTAATAAATTGTTTATAACTTTTTAACTAAGATTCCCCAAATTCTGAAATTTGTCCATAATCTTACTAGTGTATATATGAGTTTAAATACTGAATTCCAGAATTTGGTGAATCATACTTTTAAAGTTAAAAAAGTTTTTTTTCAGGTCGGTACGCATTTTCACTCGGAGAGTCTCGCTCGAGTAATAAATTGTTTATAACTTTTTAACTAAGATTCACCAAATTCTGAAATTTGTCCATAATCTTACTAGTGTATATATGAGTTTAAATACTGAATTCCAGAATTTGGTGAATCATACTTTTAAAGTTAAAAAAGTTTTTTTCCAGGTCGGTACGCATTTTCACTCGGAGAGTCTCGCTCGAGTAATCAATTGTTTATAACTTTTTAACTAAGATTCACCAAATTCTGAAATTTGTCCATAATCTTACTAGTGTATATATGAGTTTAAATACTGAATTCCAGAATTTGGTGAATCATACTTTTAAAGTTAAAAAAGTTTTTTTTCAGGTCGGTACGCATTTTCACTCGGAGAGTCTCGCTCGAGTAATCAATTGTTTATAACTTTTTAACTAAGATTCACCAAATTCTGAAATTTGTCCTAATCTTACTAGTGTATATATGAGTTTAAATACTGAATTCCAGAATTTGGTGAATCATACTTTTAAAGTTAAAAAAGTTTTTTTCCAGGTCGGTACGCATTTTCACTCGGAGAGTCTCGCTCGAGTAATCAATTGTTTATAACTTTTTAACTAAGATTCACCAAATTCTGAAATTTGTCCATAATCTTCCTAGAGTATGTTTGAGTTCGAATACTGAATTCCATAATTTGGTGAATCATACTTTTAAAGTTAAAAAAGTTTTTTTTTCAGGTCGGTACGCATTTTCACTCGGAGAGTCTCTCTCGAGTAATAAATTGTTTATAACTTTTTAACTAAGATTCACCAAATTCTGAAATTTGTCCACAATCTTCCTAGAGTATGTTTGAGTTCGAATACTGAATTCCATAATTTGGTGAATCATACTTTTAAAGTTAAAAAAGTTTTTTTTCAGGTCGGTACGCATTTTCACTCGGAGAGTCTCGCTCGAGTAATCAATTGTTTATAACTTTTTAACTAAGATTCACCAAATTCTGAAATTTGTCCATAATCTTACTAGTGTATATATGAGTTTGAGGACTGAATTCCAGAATTTAGTGAATCATAGTTAAAAAGTTATAAACAATTGATTACTCGAGCGAGACTCTCCGAGTGAAAATGCGTACCGACCTGGAAAAAAACTTTTTTAACTTTAAAAGTATGATTCACCAAATTCTGGAATTCAGTATTTAAACTCATATATACACTAGTAAGATTATGGACAAATTTCAGAATTTGGTGAATCTTAGTTAAAAAGTTATAAACAATTGATTACTCGAGCGAGACTCTCCGAGTGAAAATGCGTACCGACCTGAAAAAAAACTTTTTTAACTTTAAAAGTATGATTCACCAAATTCTGGAATTCAGTATTTAAACTCATATATACACTAGTAAGATTATGGACAAATTTCAGAATTTGGTGAATCTTAGTTAAAAAGTTATAAACAATTGATTACTCGAGCGAGACTCTCCGAGTGAAAATGCGTACCGACCTGGAAAAAAACTTTTTTAACTTTAAAAGTATGATTCACCAAATTCTGGAATTCAGTATTTAAACTCATATATACACTAGTAAGATTATGGACAAATTTCAGAATTTGGTGAATCTTAGTTAAAAAGTTATAAACAATTTATTACTCGAGCGAGACTCTCCGAGTGAAAATGCGTACCGACCTGAAAAAAAACTTTTTTAACTTTAAAAGTATGATTCACCAAATTCTGGAATTCAGTATTTAAACTCATATATACACTAGTAAGATTATGGACAAATTTCAGAATTTGGGGAATCTTAGTTAAAAAGTTATAAACAATTTATTACTCGAGCGAGACTCTCCGAGTGAAAATGCGTACCGACCTGAAAAAAAACTTTTTTAACTTTAAAAGTATGATTCACCAAATTCTGGAATTCAGTATTTAAACTCATATATACACTAGTAAGATTATGGACAAATTTCAGAATTTGGTGAATCTTAGTTAAAAAGTTATAAACAATTGATTACTCAAGCGAGACTCTCCGAGTGAAAATGCGTACCGACCTGGAAAAAAACTTTTTTAACTTTAAAAGTATGATTCACCAAATTCTGGAATTCAGTATTTAAACTCATATATACACTAGTAAGATTATGGACAAATTTCAGAATTTGGTGAATCTTAGTTAAAAAGTTATAAACAATTGATTACTCGAGCGAGACTCTCCGAGTGAAAATGCGTACCGACCTGGAAAAAAACTTTTTTAACTTTAAAAGTATGATTCACCAAATTCTGGAATTCAGTATTTAAACTCATATATACACTAGTAAGATTATGGACAAATTTCAGAATTTGGTGAATCTTAGTTAAAAAGTTATAAACAATTGATTACTCGAGAGAGACTCTCCGAGTGAAAATGCGTACCGACCTGAAAAAAAACTTTTTTAACTTTAAAAGTATGATTCACCAAATTATGGAATTCAGTATTCGAACTCAAACATACTCTAGGAAGATTGTGGACAAATTTCAGAATTTGGTGAATCTTAGTTAAAAAGTTATAAACAATTTATTACTCGAGCGAGACTCTCCGAGTGAAAATGCATACCGACCTGAAAAAACTTTTTTAGCTTTAAAAGTATGATTCACCAAATTCTGGAATTCAGTCCTCAAACTCATATATACACTAGTAAGATTATGGACAAATTTCAGAATTTGGTGAATCTTAGTTAAAAAGTTAAAAGCAATTATTTACTCGAGCGAAACTCTTCGAATGTTAATGTGTATTGAACTGAGAAAACTGTCGAGAACTTGAAACGTATGATTCACTAAATTCTGAAATTCAGTCCTGGAACACAAATATACTCTAGGAAGATTGTGAAAATATTTCAGCAATTTGTGAATCATATATTACTTTTTAACAATACAAGTTAATAATATTAACATAGAAAAAAAATTAAATAATGTATTCGCTATCAATATTCGCAATTAGATTTTGGTTTTCGTAATGTAACATAAATATAAGCTCATATAACCTCTGTGTAATGCTTATTAGCAGCTGTCACAGTGTCCCAATTGTTGTCATTTATTCTACATATGTCAAACAGAAACAATTAAAAAACAAGATTATTCCTCCAGAACAAATTATTGACGAACGAATGGAAATAATAAGATTACAAAATTGTGAGTATTTATTATTATTATTATTTATTTACATATAATTACAAATTATAGAAAAAAAAGAGCGTAGCAACTGAAGACTTCGATTAAAGTTGGTATTTTAAGTATATTTGTTCAAGTTCAACTTCATCTTCAACGAAGCATTTTATGTGTTGCAGATCCCAATGGTTGTGTAAGTTATTCTGATAACACATTCTGTCGGACAAGATTTGCAAATCACGGTTTATTTACTTAGAAAGTCTAACAAAATGATAACGTGTATCGATGTGTTTTAAGTTCTATTTTAAAAAAATGTTCTTTCTGTATGAACTTTAAGAATAAAAGCTTCCTTTTCTTTGCAGACATTATGATAGGCTCATTAATAAAATGATGTACATCAGCCAGCAACCGACGAATCCATGATGCTTCTTGACAGCCTCCGACAATGCGATGAATTCTGCTTCCGTAGACGAGGGTGCATTGAAAAGGCGACACGCCCCAGCTCACAACTCCATTGTTTACCTTTAAGATAAAGCCGCTTCCTGGGTCCAATTTGCGCTGTTGGTGTTTCTACCTAAAAGAAGCTTTACTGTCGATGTTCCTTTCAGGTATTTACTAATGCGTTTTAGTTCATTCCAATCAATCTGCCAAGGTACAGTTCGATCTGTACATGGTTTAAAAAACTGAAAGAAAATGCATTTTGAATAGGGTGAGGGCAGATAAATATAAGAGACTGTCAGAGTATTCGATTGTGCATGATTGATGGTTGTACAATATTCCTAGTTGCTGGTTCGTAACTTGATGATGACTAATTTGTTAAATTTGAATACAAAGATACACAATTTCATCTCAATTACTTCCTCTTCTAGTTATTATGTCTTTATTTTAAAGCCTTGCAAAATTAAAATATGTAAAATATACAACTACTGTAGAAATGTTCCATGACATACATACATATTATCGGAAGCTATTTTTAAAATGATGAAGATATATGAAATGTGCTAATTATTTGGGTTTAAGTGGAGTGATTGAATTTAATTCAATTGAAAGAAGTCACTAGAATTTTCGATTGAATTATTTTAAAAATGGTTAAAACTTTTTTTTCAAATAGTTTTTGTATACCTACTTGTATGTATAAACAATTTTGAAAATGTACATATACGGATACATCCTGCAATAAGTAGTTTTTTTTTAATGTTAAATTTTCAACAGCAAAATAAACAAAACCATTTGTTTTTAAAATGTTTACATTTGTAAAAAAACATTATTCTTTAACAAACATTATGCTCTTTAACTAACTGAATGTTTTTCTTTCTTTCTTTCTGCAGCAATCATCTAACATCTTTATTTTTCAGATGTTCACAAAGCTTTCCGTTTTAAACATCAAAAGATTTTCGTAGTTAAGAAGACAAAAAGTAGTTTGAAGAAGAAAACAAGTCAATAAATGCAAGAAGAAAAAATATAAATCTTTGTAGCTTTTTTTAAAGCTTTTATGTACATGTAAAATTTTGGAGCGCCAACATTTAATTTTTATTGGTGTATGTACGAATAAAAATTAAATTACAAGACAAAATATTGACTTTATTTTGAGATATCGAATTTTCAAAAAAGAATATTTTTTTTTCAAAAATTCTAAACATTTTTTTTTAGTTATGAAATGCAATGTTTTTCAAACTTTTTAGAAACTTCTCTATCCAAAAAATTATGAAAATTCTTCATGCCAATAATGAGAAATTCGTAAATTTGGTTCTATGGTAGGCACTGTCAGTATTATCTTAGTTTCAAAAAGGTTTTAATTGAATTATAGATCGTACATTTTAATAAAAAGAAATAAAATGCACGACTGGGTTGCACGAACTTGCTCCTATGTAATAGACTAGGAATTCTAAAAACGAATGTTATTCGTTGATAAGGATCAAATTTATTTTTTAAATTATTTTGATGGTGAGAGATAAAAACAGAACGCTATGCAAATATGAATATATGCAAGAACAAAAGTTATAAATCGTTGTAATGGTTTTTTTTTTGGAAAAATAAGCTTATATATACAAAATTTTGAAAGCATTTTTAAGAAAAATCTTGATACGCCAATTTCAATTTTTTCTATTATACGAATGAGAACCCCTTGGCATAATGGTTAGTGTGTTGGACTGTCATGGGGAAGGTCTCGAGTTCGATTCTCAGCCGCTGCAAGAAAGTTTTTTTCAGGGGTGTACTGCGTCTTGCGAGGAATTAACAAATTCTCCAAGAGTAATCTCTTGTCATGAGAAGTGCTGCTCATTAGCCGTTCGGGATCGGCAGAAAATTGTAGGTCCCCTTCATTCCTGGTAACACGCACACAGGAATGTTTGAGAGTTGTAACTTGTAAGTCACTGTAGGTACTGGTTCTCCTCGACCTGTTGCACAACAATATTTATTTATTTATTTATACGAATGAGAATTAAATTTCCAAAACAAATAATGAGCCGTTTTTGAAATATCGAATTTTCAAAAAAAAATTATTATTTTTTTATTCAAAAAATATTTTTTTAAAGTTTTGAAATGCTATTTTTTTTAATTTTTTTAGAAACATCTTTATTAAAACTTCATTAAAATCCGTTATGTCGATAATGAGTAATTCAAAATTTAAAAAAATGGTTCTACGGTAGGTATAAGCTATAATATCAATTTAAATTTTTTTTTATTAAATTAAAGATAATAAAAATTTATTGAAAGAAAAAAAATGTTAGCAAAATTCTAGGCGCTGTTTTCGAGAAAAATAATTTTTTTAACGCTTTTTTAACATTTGTATGGTGGGTACCTACCTGTATTTTTAGGTAAAATAAATTTCTTTTTCTCACTTCTTGTAGGTTATATTAAAAAAACTTTTATTTATCAAGTTTAAAAAAAAATAAGTATGTATAGGGTTTTCGAAATATCGAGTTTTGAAAAAAAAATGTTTAAACTTAAAAAAAAAAAATATTTTTGAAAATTTCAATACACAAATCTGTTCAAATTATTGGGGAGCCTTAGCATACAAAAAGCCATAAAAATCTGTGGGTTAGTTTTTGAGAAAATCAAAAACAAAAAAAATATTTCGATGGTGGGTTACCACTTTTCGGAAATTTTTTTCAACCATTATCTAGCTTTAACTAAATGAAATTTGTTTATATCTTTACTTCTTAAATCTGTCAAACAGTTTTTGAGAAAAAAAATATTTATAAAATTTTGAAAACAATTCGTATGGCAGGTATCTACCGTTATTTTTGGTCTTAAAACAAAAAAAGAAAAAAACATGGGAGAAAAATTAAAAGTGATATCTACCAAGTTTAAAGAAAATCGTCCCAGCCGTTTAGGCTGTAGTCGAACAGACAGACAGACAAATTTAATTTTGTATTTTGATCAAAATTAAATTCAAATGCAAACAAATTGTAAAATCAAATAGTATATTATTTTTTCTCGCTCAAACGAAATGATTTAATTTCCTTCAATTTCTCTCAGTAGAAAAATATGAGCTTGATGAATTAACTGAATCATTTTAAATTACTTAAAATTGTTATTAAAAATTTCCTTCGTGTCTTGGATATAATTTTTACCAAATGAAAAATATTAAACAAACCTAAAAGCACTTTTCAAATTATTGGCTATTGTTTTTACTTAAATTATTTTTGTTTGATGAAGTTGAAACGTTTTTGTATTGTTGAAGAATCTGGTTCCTCTTAAAAAGTTTTCAACAACATTAATTAATGTAAAACTAGACATTTTCTTTGTGGACAAATTTGTCAAACTGTGTTTGTGATTTATTGTTTCAATAAAGGATCCCCTGAAGAAGACAGCAACCTCTGTCGAAACGTCGGGAGAAGTAAATGAAATCGTACTAGTTTCATTGCATATTGTTTTTACTCTAATAACTCAAAATGTATATAATATCAAATATGTTTTTACAAAGCAACAAACATACAACTATTATTTCAATGAGGATTTTAAAACCACATCTTCAAGTTAAGAGTATGTTTAATAATAAATACAATAAAACAAATTAAACGACTGTATTTTTTTCAGTAAAAATCACCCCTTTTTTATAGCAAACAATTATTTGTACACAATATTATCAACTTGTCACCAACTCTATAAGACTAAAGTATACGCATAGTTAGCTAGAAGTTTCAAATTACACTTGTGATATGTTGTGCCAAAATTCTTTATATTATTATTGCACTATTCCAAGCTATATCGCAAAAGTTTTTTTCTGTGTTGGAGAATCTCAAAAATTTACAATAAGGAGCGTGTATAACACTAATGTTGACAAAGTCGATTACGCAACACGCTTGTGTGTTCCGCTTAAGGATAGAACAAATTCGATAAATAGAGATTGACAGCAGCAGCTGACATTTTTGACAGCTGACATAATTGGGACATAATTTTGATTACATGGGCTAGTTTTGTGTTCTAATGTACCACGTTACGTTACGAATTGCAATTGTTTATAGAACTGTCATAGTTTTAACATTTTGTTAATTATTTATTGAAATACTTGTTCACTAAATTCAAGAGTTGGCTCACTAAATTCGCAACACCATTCCCCATCGATAGATACCAATAAAGACTACTTTTGTTTTCATCACCTGCTAACTATACGCGAAACCTTAAATTGTTAATAACTTTTAAACTATGATTCACCAAATTCTAATATTGATTCACCAAATTTCACCAAATGTTCACCTAATTATAGGATCAAAAATTTTTGAAATCGGTGATATGTCGCTGCTAAGTATACGCCGGTACAAAATCAATTTCACCTCTTCTTGTGACTTGTGAGGCATCACTGACTTTGAGGAGAATCTGGCTGTAATGCCGGATATACACTGTTCAAATGCATGACAAGCATATGCAAGTGTATTGGTAATTTGGGGTTGAAGTTGCATATACACATATCAAGCATGAGTCTTCACTCTTTTATTTTTACATCGACGGTGTGGTGAGAGAACGTTGCGCTTTGTGAGTTTTTTTCGGCAAAATTGTGATTTTACGAATTTCTTTTGAATTTTTTCAATTTTATGCGAGTATTTTGTTTTATTTTTTGTCTGTCCATTTCATCATACAATTTTTGTTTACTGTCTTAATATTTAAATCTGATCCATCATCAATCTTGCATATACACTACTTCAATGCAGGACGCTAGATTGAAAGAAAATCAAAAGATTTTGATTTTGCTTCAATTCAACATCCAATCTATACGTGTGACTTTTTCACTAATACACTTGCACATGCTTGTCATGCATTTGAACAGTGTATATCCGGCATAAGACCCGATAAAAATGGTGATGCCAAAATAGTATTATCTATATGTTATCGATAATTCGCTCAGAGACGTCAAAAATGAAGTTTTTGGATTGGTTGATGCTAGTCGTCAATAAGCTGACAAATGTCATAGCGTACACAGTGCTTCCAGCTATGTGGAAAAAAAGCTCCTAAATCCCGATGTCGTTTTGTTTTACAATTCTATATGGACTTGCAAAAAAAACACACCTAATGTATAAAATGAAGCAGCATTTGTTTTTTTTCTGTACTAGATTTTCACATTCTTTTACGTTACGTGACACAACCATTAGGTGTGTTTTTTTTGCAAGTCCATATAGAATTGTAAAAAAAAACGACATCGGGATTTAGGAGCTTTTTTTCCACACAGCTGGAAGCACTGTGTACACTATGACATTTGTCAGCTTATTGACGACTAGCATCAACCAATCCAAAAACTTCACCTTTGACGTCTCTGAGCAAATTATCGATAACTTATAGATAATACTATTTTGGCATCACCATTTTTATCGGGTCTTAGATTAACTCTCGATAATTATCTGGTCTTAGCTAACTCTGTATAGATTTAAGTAGTTGTTGCATTTGCATGTAAAGCGCTTAGTCCCGATGTCGTTTTTTTTTACAATTCTATATGGACTTGCAAAAAAAACACACCTATTGTTTAGTTAAGTACCAATGAAAAATCGATTATAGATACGAATTGAAGTTTCGTCATTTAAAGCCAAATTAAATATTTAAGTATGCTTAACTAAATAACCTCTAAGATGCAGTTTAAGAAAATCTTATAGATACGTCTGTCACAATTTAAGAACTTCAAAATTTAAAAGATGACAGTTGAAATGTCAAAATGAATATTAAAATGTCTTTGGACATTTAAACGTGGTGGTTGGCGTTTAAGTTAAGCGGCCTATAAGGAATGTTGATTATATGTGAAAATTGATTAAATATTATACCGATTTCATACTCGAGCTGTTTTGGGGGTATTTTAAAGTTAAACATCCTTTAAATTTTCTTAATAGATTCAGCTGTTACTTCTAACCTTTATAAAAGTCTGTTTATGCAATTTCAAAACGAAATCTGTTATCAAACTAAGCTAAAATCTACTATCATAATCAGATGTGATTAAGTAAAATATTTCATCTGACATAATTAAAGTGGGTGACGAACAAAAAGAAAACCTCTTACACACTATTTCTGTTTGTACCATGCAATACAATTTAACTATCTATTTTCCAGGGAAAATATCGAACTGATTTTAGGCAATCTATTTTACAGCCGTATTAATAAAAACACACAATTTGCTCGTTAGCACACGTTTTTTCCAACACACGGATAATGAAATTATCCCTTTGATAAATTAAAATATTAATAAAACTATCGTTTCTTTATTTCATCTATTCACTGAATAACAAGGAAAAATTGGCAACACTTCCTTTAATTCTACTAAATATTCTAGTACTTTTTTCATTATTGAAAGCCGGCATGTCATCTCAGACATACAAAATAATTTTTGTTGTCAATACAATTCTAAACGGTTATTAAATTTTTGTGTGAAAGTTCAAATTTATTTGTAAAAAAAATAGATATGCCACAAAAGAAAAAAATGACTGAAAATTGGATTTCTGGCGACAAGGTTAGTTAACACAATAGCGTATGGCAGGCATTACTTGGATACTAAGTGGAATGTGCATTATTAAATAAAATATTTGACGAGCAAGTTGAAGATATCCGCTCGTTAATCACCAAAATCGGTGTGATAAGTTATCCTCTCATTGTCAAACGTCATTAAAGACTAACACACATTTATTATTAAGAATTATAGTTTAAAATACGTGTTAAAGTTGTTTCACCTTTATTTTTTGCTTATTAATAGGGCTGTTAGTTTGTGTCAAACACACAAACTTTATAGTTTCATGTTTCATTTTAGCAAATAAACAGTTGCCAAAATATAAAATGAATGTGAGCGCCTGGCCTAAAAGATCACCGAATAAAAGGGCCCGAATTTTAAGAAAACCTTGTGACTTGTGAGTCCTCACAATGCAATTGTGGTTTATAGCATTTGACTATTATTATTATTAGTTTTTCTATTTCTACACTTCGAAATAATTAGTTATATTGCAAAATTACTTTTTTGAAAATTGTATGAAATTTCTGGTTTCCAAAAATACTTTAGCCGACAAAGTTGCAATAAAGAAAGATTTTATTACACAAGCAGAACAAGGCAATTTGTTCATCAACTAGCACTGAAGTTGTGAAGCCAGTTCCCAAGCAAGTTGGGCAGCAAGTATCCTGACAATTTCACTTGTAAAATTAATTATTGAAGAATTTGATTGATAGTGTGACGTTTACATTCATAGAGGCAAACAGTTTTTTCGGTGGCGTGTGCGTTCAAGTGATATCAAGTGGCTTTCCGCTTCGTCACAGTAAATACAAAAATAGGATTTGACTGGCATTGTATGTACCAGGGTTCGGACTTTACTTCGATCGAAGTAGATCTACTTCAATTTTGAGAACAAAATTTAATCTACTTCCCTACTTCTCTTTTTTATAATCTACTTCTCTTTGAAATTCTTAACCAACATATTTAAAGTCAGCGCTGATCACTCCGTATTACATTAAAAAAAAACAAGTTTAGGAATCGTTTAAACGTAAGCACCGTGGAAAATTTAATGTTTTCGAGTTCACTTGCAGAAAAACGTAAAGATATTTATGAGCCACGTATCGAATTGATAAAATTCATACAAAAGTACAAATTTGTTGATGGAAAATTTACTTTAAAATAGTTATATTTAATTAATTTTTTTTAAAGTCTGAAGTCAGAATTTAATTATATATGTTATATTTATATAATTTAATTTCCTACAACTACTTCCAAAATTGTGGATCTACTTCAGTTTTTTCCGTATCTACTTCGAAAATTTAAAACCTAAGTCCGAACCCTGGTATGTACCCAACTTGCTTGCCAACACTTGCCGGTGGTCTCAGCGGAGCATAAAATACCGAAAAATGTTATCGTTCCGATTAAAATCAATCGGATTCTTGTCATCACTGACACATTTGACAGCTGTCATCGACAAATTTTCAGGTTTGATTTGACACTTGCATTTCTGGAAAACGGCAAAAGCAGCACAGGTTTTTCCATTTCTTAATTAGAATTTATCCAGTTGGTTAAATAAAATTATTTAAAAGTAAGTTCTTGAATTAGAATAATTCGCTTCGAATCGGAATTAATCTTCATTGATATTGCGTTTGTTCCTTAATAGCCTAACGATTTACTCCTTTTGCATAACCTAAAAAGTTACATAATTTAGTTTTTGTATATTTTTGATATTTTAATTGCAGGAAATCATGTCTTTCGCAAAGAATGTCCGATTCCTGGCCACTCGAGGTTCACGCATGGTTCAAGCCCGCGGCTATGCCGATGAAATGAAACTTACATTTGCTGCCGCCAACCAAACCTACTACGACAGTGTCGAAGTTCGTCAAATCGATGTACCATCATTTTCGGGTAGTTTCGGTATTCTCGCTAAGCATGTTCCCACTTTGGGTAAGAATATTGATTTGAATAGTGTGCTTTACTCTTGATACTGATCTCCTTAATTATGCGCAAATCAGCTGTCCTCAAGCCAGGTGTTGTCCAAGTCGTTGAAAACGACGGCAAGACAGCCAAATTCTTTGTCTCCAGCGGTTCCATCACTGTCAATGAAGATTCTTCAGTTCAGGTGTTGGCCGAAGAAGCACACAAAATTGAAGACATTGATGCCAGCGAATGCCGGCAATTGTTGTCAAAGTACCAACAGGAATTAAGTTCCGCCAGCTCAGATTTGGTAACAAAAGAAAAAATACGTTTTTCAATAAAGTCAGCGTATTAATCATAGATTTATATTAACAGGCTAAAGCTGAAGCTGCTATTGCCCTCGAATGCGCCGAAGCACTCGTCAAAGCTGCCGAATAAAATGTATCTTTAAAATAATTTCCACTGGGCGTTCAATTGAGAAATATAACATTAATATTGAAGAGAAATAAACTGTGTCTGGAACTGTGCAGGCCGAATTAATAATTAATAATGTTCGTACTTTTTCTGTAAATCTGTTCCAACAATTTTACTTTTTCGTCTTTCTGCTAAGGCCTTATTCGGAAATGGTTTTTGGAATTAAGTATGCCTTCCATGTCTAAGATGGAGTCCGTTCAATACAATCGCCAATAAGTAGTTTATAATTTGAATTAGTAGATTGTTTTCGATTTGATTGAGCTAAATTAAGAATCCTATAGGTTCGATTATATCGAGTGGACTTGATTGAATCAAGTTACGTGCGATTATTTTATCCAAAATAAGTTATTTAGGTTTGGATATCGCAATTTTAATTCGTTTAAATTCTAAAACGAATATTTTCAGTAGGGTAACGGCAAAGATTAAAAATGCTTTCGACTAAGAATCCGAAATGTATGTGGATATAATACCAAAAGAGAAACTAGTTCCTGTAAATGACTCGCTTTGATTTCCATAGCCAAATAATTTACTTAAATGTTAATTATAATAAGAATTTGCTCTTTGATAAGTCTTATTTCATGCTCCAAAGAAAAACAAATGGAGAACCTTTTGTTTCATTAATGCAGCATTGACATTTCAATCTGTTTAATTTTGTTCGTGCCTTTTAACTGTCTTAACTTTATCAGAAATGTGTAAAGTACAGGCAAAGAAGAATAGCATAACCGATTTGAGAGCCACTTAGAGACGCTGGTCCAGATCTTCTGCGTAAAAAATAGTTTTTCCGAGTTTAGAATATTGATATGATGAATAATATGAATTTTTTGAAAGCCTAAGGTGGGCCAAGCATTCAAATGTAATAACATTTCGAATATGAATAGAATGAACACAGAAATAACAATTTTTACGAGAGGATTTATAGAACGCAAAATAGAAATAAAAAGCGACAAAATAATGCAGAGAGAAGAGACGAGAAAATACATTTTTTTGGTATGAATAAAAACATTTTATATTTTTTTTGTACTTCAAGTTTTTCGAAGGTATGTTTTTCAATTTTTATCAAAGAAATCCCAAGATTATAATGGAAAGACAGTTTCTTTGAATTATTCCAACGAAACTTAAACAGAGAAATTAAATAACATAACTTCAAATGCTTTGAACAATATTAACATAGAATCTTTTAATTAGTATCAAAAGCGGATCCCAAAATAAATGTGTTACAGAAAAACCAAAATTGGATCGATAATGAATGTATGAGAGCTAGAAATCTGTCTTTTGCTTAAGGGAAATTAGTCAGGTGAACCAAAAACAATAATTTCAAAATTCTTTTAGCTTTTTAGCTACGGCCAACAAAAATTACAAAGTGCACTGTAATAAAAAAGTTCAATTTGGACAATGCAAATAAAGAACTCACAAATAAAGCAAAATTCTCAAAAGAGTTCTGGAAAGGAGTAAGACTCGTGAGTGGTAAAAAGAATACGACACCTAGGTTTTGCACATTGAACATTTAAAAATTCATTTTATGAATTTGATAATTACTGAATGGGGACATCTCATTACTCTGGACAAAAGCTACACTAGAACTTCTAAAGCTTCTTACTTTTGAATTTAACAGAATTTTTGAGTCAGGCGATATTCCTGCTAGTCTTCGAAAAGCGATTATTTCCCCTTTACATAAAAAAAATCCGGCAAATTATAGGGGTATTTGTTTTGTAAATACAGCTGCAAAATTGGGCACAATACTTTTTAATCGGCTTACTGATAATATTTTGAATCACTTCAACCGAAATTCAAAGACCCGCTATAGAAAATGGAAAATTTGACTTATGATAAGTTTATGAATGAAGCAGAATCCTCACAATACCGAGTTTACTACAGCAAATTGAACCACTTTTTAAACAAAAACACTTACTTTTTGACCAACAGTACTTCAGACAAAATCAGCGCATTATTTAAAGTAAGAAGAGAGCGGGATATGTCCGATTTTAAAGGAGTTCCGTAGGCATTACTCTAGAACTAACTGAAGTATTCAATATTTTAACTAGAGAACGAGGTTGGGACCTGTTAATCGATTAAATTGTAAAAGCTACAGAACCTGCATTGTGCCAGAAAATTATTGAACATCTGCTTTGAATATTACAAAAGTCCGTTAATATTTAAAAATATTGTATATTATCATAGTTTCTGTTTTTATATTCACAAAATTAATACAAACGCCGTTCTTAGAGACTAGCTGCGGCTAAATCACTAAAGACTATGAATATCATACTTTTTATAGAAATGAAAATAATGTTTATTTTTTGAAGTCAATAAACTTAACTAAACTAAACTAAACTATTAAAGAACTTTTCGTTTAACCTTAATTAAGTAAATATTATACGAAATGAAATATAAACAATTATTTTAAGTATTACAATCTTGTGGAAAATTAATTGGGACAAACAAATTTTCAAATGAATTTGGTAGTAGGCTTTGATTTTTGCGTTAACTTTTTGAATATTTTGGTTAGAGCTCCATGAATTAGTTTTATGAAATATTTCTGTTGACTTTTTGAAGACAGGTCGCATTTTTTTAAGGGTTTTGAAAAGATCGGCCTTAGTTTTATTTCGTTGCTTCAAGAAAAGTATGGATATCTCGGTGGAAAACACAGGTGAGCACACAGGAAAAAGCATTAGGGAGATATCGATTGCTGTAGGTGTAGGAAAATCAAGCATAGGAATGATAATTGCATTGCACAAGGCAACTGGATCAGTTGAAACACGGAGAAAGGCAAATGTTGTCCAAAACGGATAACAACGGCCAATGACGACAAAATGTTGGTCCGAAACAGCGTCATAAATCCTGGAAAGACAGTGAGCCTCAGAGGGACTTGGAGGCAACTGGAGTACAAGTGGATTCACGTCTGAGGGTCCTGAAAGCTTAAAGCCCATCGAAGGCATGATGAACAGCGCCAAGTACGCGGATGTCCTAACGCAGGGGTCACCAATTAGTTTCGCTCAGGGTCCGTTTTAAGAAATGAAATCGTCGCTTTTCCGGCGGAGTGGCATAAGTCGAAATTTGCAAATTTTCAGGAGAGCATTTTAAAGTTTTTTTCATACTGAACAAAAAAAATTTCTTTGTTCATAAAAAACAAAACTCGAATGTTGAATACGTGAAAAAATTGCATTTTTTGTTTGCTAAGTTTTATAAAAAACGAAATATAAAAAAAAAAAAAAATTGATTTATGCCGTATTTATACGTAGAAAATGAGAGGGATGTTTTTGAACATTGAGAGCGGCGCTTTTTCATAACTCGGAAACTAGAAGAAGTAGGTCAACGCCGATTACACAGAAAAATTGTGTTTGTTTTTCAGCTCAGTTCTGTGTTCAAAACTAAAAAACGACAAATTTCGACTTATGCCACTCTGCCGGAAAAGCGACGAAATGACCATCGTGGTCCGTACCACATTTTATAGAAAAAATATTTATTAAACAAGTGTAAATACGGAAATAACAAAGGTGTTTTTTTACAAATCAATGCGAAAAATGATATTTTTTTGTTGAGGAAACTCTTTCTCGCTTGTTACCTCGAAATTTCAGGGCCCGACCCGTAAAATCCGTCGAATGCGTTGCGGCAACGGATTTTTTTTTAAAAGACAAACTTCAAAATCCAGAAAGTAATGAGCAAGCGAATTTCTGTATTTCGTTAAAGCTTACAAGAATTACAGAGTTATCAAATAGCACCCTTATTTGTTTTTTTCCTTTTTGTTCAATTATGTTTCATTTCGACGTCGAAAAGAAAATTAAAAATCGCTGTCGCGTAAAAGCAGTCATAATATTTATAAGAAATCAGTAAGTGAAATTAAAGAGTGAATAATTTTTCATTTAAATTTTTTATTCAGGCCTGATACACATTATCTATAAAAATATGCAAAATCACAAAATTGTATGTGTACTCGGTATTTTGTGTGCGCGGAAAAAACTCATTTAAACTGATGGCAAGTAAACTAGAGTAAACAAGACTCATCAGTTCAGAGCACGGCGATGCCCCAAATGCAATGTCTTCATCGAACATGCCTATTATTGACAACAACTGATGTCAACAGACCTGCCGGAGAGGAAAAATAAAAGTTCAGCTACTTTTTGCGTTGCGGTCGGTGAATGCGTTTTCTATGGGTCGCTTCTCATTAGAACGTGTGTAATTAATCGAGCTGCCGGAACGCATGGGCTGAATTCATGCTAAAAAATTCTACAAAATTATTCAGATACATAAATTGCTTTAAGCTGAATTGAAATGCTTTAGAAGCCTATCAACTGCAGGAATTAACGACAAGCAACGGGTAGGAACATGTCTCATTAATTCGGACCATTCCTCATTACACCATTCCATAAATTCTTAAGTTCACATTTTTTGTTTTGTACTTAAACTAAATTCATTATTATGTCATTATAATAATGCTTCGAAATTTAAGCAAATTTTGCGCTGTTTTCAATGTGTTGTCCAAAATGTGGCAATTACATCCCATTGGTATTATTAAATTAATGTCTTTTTTAAGTTCAGTAAAAACTGATTGGTTCTTAAAAAAATGTACGCAGCCGTTGTCGGCTGAATAAGCTGTTATGTTTTCAAGGCATACATTTGAAGACAAAACTGCTAATTTAAGGGACTCTGCTATATCTTTCGATTTTTCCTATTCTAAGTTGTAAAAATTAATTCATTTTGTGCAGACACTATGCCTACTTTTGAAATAACGCACAATTAAAGGAAATGTTTATATTTCCTCTGGTTGATGCATCTGTGCCAATTGAAAATTGCTTATTTAACTCTTTGGTTAAATCCAATAAGACAATTTACGAATTTTTTGCGGGATTTGCGGGACATTAAATTACTTTGCGGGACAAAATATACTGGCGGGACACTTGCGGGACAGATCTCGTTTTGCGGGACAGTCCCGCGCCTGGCGGGACGTCTGGCATCCCTACCTACTATCCAAAAGAAGAACTTCGATGCAGGAAACTAATCAAAACGAGTTAAAACCGAACTTGCTCTTATGTTGAAAAGACTTTTCTTTCTTAATTTATATTTATTAAATCTAGATACAAATTCATACAAAAACTATCCTGCTTATCAAAAACTTACAACTTATTCACTCGCATTACGTTAAACGACAAAGACTCAAGACTAATGCCTTTCAGCCTTAAAACTATATTAGTATAACTACATATCTATTTATTTGACAAAAAAAAACAGAAAAAAAAACAAGTTTTGAACTTCACCCCCACCCCCAGCGCAAGGCTGAGAAAAAACCTGCCAGAATTTTTGGATTTGATATCATAATATACATAACAACATACAACATACCTATAAATCAACATACTCATATTTTGGCTTAACATCCACTACCAAAATTTGCTGTCGACTTTTGTATTATTTACTAGCGGACCCGACAGACGTTGTCCTGTCATTCAATTCAAACTGGAATACTATACTAATAATAATTATTTCTATTGTTGTATGTTTCGATATTGTATGTACAATGTTTGTAATTTTTTATTATATAACATATTGTTTATTGTAATATTTGTTGATACACAACATTGTTAGTTTTGTTTCCTGGCGCGTAAATAAATAATGTTGATGATTTTCGAACACGGAAACAGGTGACATACAATTATTGGCCATGTGAAAAACATGGATTTTCAAGATTAATGCCACAAACACTTAACGACTACCCTTGCGGATTTATTTATTGACATCGCAAATGTAAGCCGCACTGGAAATTGTATCCGTTTAAAGTCGAATGGCATGTCGTTTGGAATTATAGGGATGCGTGGAATCAAAACGTTTTCGCCTTTATACTTCCCTTTTAAAATTATGGCTTTGATAAAGTTGTTCATTAATTTCTTCACCGCTTATGTTTCGTAATATTATGAATACCGATCCGATTTTTGGTTGCAGATTATGAGGTGTTAGTCCGGGCAATTCCAGGGAATTTAAAAATTCCGTTGGATAGTTGACAGCATCATCTTGGTTAGTAACGGAATCAACCGATTTGTATGTTATCAATTCGTCAGCTATCTTATTTTGAATTTGAAAATCGTTTCGTTGACATCAACGTTGTTTTTTTTTCAAAGACTTTATTTCATTTTAAAAATACTTAAATCTATATCAATTACAAAATATAAATCAATTAATATCTATTAATTAAGAATTTAAGAAAAATGAAACAGTTAAGTACATTCTGATGTTCGAAAACAAGAGGCGAAAGTACTATACTAAAGTATTTATATAATTTAAAGCATTTATCGATGGGGAATCGATAAAATTAAGAATTCACAGAAACAATAATTAAAATTAAAAAAAAATAAGATAATATTAAACGAAAGTGAAAAATTACAATTTTATATTTTATATGATCAAACTAATGAATTTATTAAATTTTCAATAACATCATAATTAATAAGTATTTTTCGGATTATCCGCGTTATTTGATAATAAATAACGCGGATAATCCGAAAAATACTTATTTATTATGTCCAACAATCGCGAAAACCTTAAAAGTTATATAACATCATAATTCATTAAAAATAGTCATTTTTTTAATACTTTTAAGGAATACTCATTTGACTCTTTCACATCTAAGATTTTCAGGTAGCTTATTAAATAGACGGGGCGCAGTTACAATATAAAAGTGTACAAAAAGTACTTTTTTGAAGGTGGGTACATAGGCCAGATTTCTGGTGTTAACACGCAAATTTATATATTCGTAAGCTCTCGAAGAATTATACCCGGAATTTTCGAAAAATACTTTTTTTTAAAACTTTGTAGAAATACAAATATTTTAATGGAAGAAGTTCAAGACTCTAAACATCTCAAAGCTTGGAGTTAGCCGATTTACTTTACACAGAATACGGATAGCATGCTAATTATAACTTATTACTAATTTATGAGATAATTGTATCTTAATGTGTATAAGCATACGAAGTAAATAAATAAATACATAAAAATGCTTTTGTTTTATAAGTAAAGGCTCTATTTTATTACGGTTAGTTCCACCCCAGCAGACTTTACTGTATTGAAGTTAGGATTTGAAAAAACCGTTGTAAACTAACTTAAGAACTGATAAACTACAGTATTGGCTTAGGAGATAAATCTGTCTTACTACATTATTTAAAAATTGCTTTAAGAACAAAATATGGTTAGTCCAGTTCATTTTATAGTCTAACGTAACACCCAAGTACTTAAAACTGTCAACGCAGTCAATTTCAAAGCAGTTGTCAGAGCAGCAAATATCAGAATGAAACCCGAATGCATTATTACAGTTATGGCCAATTTCACGAAGGACTTTTAAATATTTAACAGGCTTCTAAACCTTAAAATGAGATGTTTTGGTTTCACCAAGCGCTTTTAAATTAAACAAGCTTTTAAACACCCTTATAAACTAAATGCCCATTTTTGGTTCAATAAATTTTAAAAGTGTCATTGAAATGTCATCAGATGTAGATCACAACAATTGGATATAGGTAGCAGCTGAAATTATTGTTTTGCAACATTTTAGTTTTTAATTTTTGAAAATACAAAGTGGATAGGTTTTTAAAATATTAAAATATGTTTTTTATTTCGAATAAAATATTGAAAATTCTTCATTCAATGCTAAAGTGCCACACATAAGTTATACGCCGAGCAAGAGTATTCCGGGTTCACAAGAATAGGAAAAGGAATCCATTCTCCGACTGACTTCGAAATAGGTTACGACTTTCCAAAGCATTTGTGAATCGTGAAACTGTTTGTTGAATTTGTTTAGTCGTCATTTGGAACCGAAACAAATGCATCAGTGCAAAAAAAAATAAATTAAGTGCTTATTACGATTTTATCCCACAGGATCTTTCCAAATATTTTTGTTTGCATTTTTTTTTTTTTGCATTTCTTGACATTTGTTTCAACACATAACGCTTTCTCATTTGTTCTCATACATTGCGCTTGTTAGAAAGAAAGAACCAAATTCTTTTCTTCAGGGATGTGAAGAGAACTCAATTTTAACAAAAATTTCCCTAAAATTTCCCTTTTATAGATTGGTGAAACTAAAAATTTTTAAGAGCCTGATAAAATTTAAGAGGATTTTTGATAAAAGTGCTTTAAGGTTCGTATTCACCGAGCGCTCCTAAACGGCTCTTAACTTTACGAGGCTCTTAACTTGAAATTTCTGTGCGGTATTCACCAACCACTCGCAAGTGTTTTTCGAAGTTCGAAAATGAGAGCCACTCTCTCTTGTTCAGGCATACCCAAACTGTGAAATGTTGTGTAATGTTGGTCTTGACAGCAAATGGATACTCTTCTACTTGGCATTGCTCACATGGATTCGAGTCAAATGCGTGCGTGGCACACGCACAAGCGAACAAATTTTCGAAGAGAGCGCTCGTAAGTTAGGAGTGGTCGGGACCACTCCTAACTTTTAAGAGCGCTCGTAGATCTTCACTAATATTGCTTGGTGAATACGTTTATGAGCTTCTTAAGTTATGAGCGCTCGGTGAATACCGGCCTTAGTGTTTGTTTATGAAATCGGCCATTAGAGCAAGTATTTCTCAAACGGAATCTTTCACATATTTTGCTTTTTATAGAAAATCAATGAATTTTGTTTTATCACTTATCACCAATTTATGTATTTTGAACCAACAACGTAGCAATTCTAAGGCTGGTATTCACCGAGTGCTCTTAAACGGCTCTTAACTTTACGAGGCTCTTAACTTGAAATTTCTTTGGGGTATTCACCAAGACACCAACCACTCACAAGTGTTTTTCGAAGTTCGAAAATGAGAGCAACTCTTTCTTGTTCAGGCATACCCAAACTGTGAAATCGAACTGTTTTCGAACTTGGTGGTATGTTAATAGGGGGGTTCACATTCTCAAATATGTTTGACAAATATGGTTTGATGAATATTTGACGGATTGAAAGCATTTTCGTTCACATTTGTCAAATATGCTATCAAACATCACTTCTCATTAGAATTCTTACCATGGCGGACCAACTCAGAGCATAGATGAAATATTAGTTGAGCAAATTTACTACCATTTTTATATTTAAAAGTCTGCAGAAAACATATATTAATCTAATAAAATTCACCTAAATTACCGCTATTGCATATATGACTCATTTTGAAATATTTTCTTACGATATGCACAGCTCGAGAACTTCATTGAAAATGAAATTTGCTTGTGGCTTGACAAGCATGCGTTCACATTCAAATATGCTTGTCAAATCAGCAAAATATCAAAATATTTTGATATCATCAAGCATATTTGACAATCCATTTGATGAAGCGTTCACATTTTCAAATTCGAGTCAATCAAACAGCATTTGTCAAACATATTTGAGAAGGTGAACCGGGGAAGGTGGTCGGGACCACTCCTAACTTTTAACAGCGCTCGTAGATCTTCACTAATATTGCTTGGTGAATAGGTTTATGAGCTTCTTAAGTTATGAGCGCTCGGTGAATACCAGCCTTAGTCATGGTTCATGGCAACAGATTGGTTTAAATAATTTTTACTACTGTAACACAAAGCAGTGTCATCGGCAAACGGTGTTATTTTGCCGGGAATTTGCAGGGAATGTAATGTATTCAGACGATATGTCAACATGAATTTTTCCATTACCAATATCCAGCAATTGTTTTGAAAATAATTAACCGTGCGTCGTTTTGCAATACGACTTGCATATTTTGCATATATTCATTTTTAATTTGAGTACCTTGACGTATTTCCACAAAATGGACGACTTCAAACATGCAACATTTCTATGTTCTTGTTTATCGATATGAGTGGTGTAGGACTAAGTTTACATAAAAAAAATTATAATCAAGCTAGTCGTTAAGTTTTCTTAAATTTTCTAAGCTTCTGCGCATTTTTCTTAATTTTTTCTTAATGTAAGCACCTTTATACGAAGTATTAGAAAACATTTAAAAAAAAAAGATAAATGAAATCGGTAAAGGAGAAATAGGATTTTCGGATTTTTAATGACAAATATTTACTCTCTGTGCTAATTAAAAAACAATACCTACATTTTAATGATTTAATTGCAACGAGTAAAACTGTTTTTCATTTATCTATTTTATAAACTAAATAACACTTTTTAAACGAAAATAAAAATGTAATTGCAATATATGTACGTTGGTAAAAAAACTATCCATTTTTAATTTTTTTTTTCGTTGAACGAATTTAACTTTTAAAAATTAAAAAAAATTAGAACTTTAGCATGTGCAATGAAAAACCAATGACAAAAAGTAATCTTAAATGTACCGTAACTTGGCCAACAACTTGGAATGACATGTGTTATACTATTTAGGTATATTGATTGCGAATTTTTACATTCTTTTTTTTGACAAAAATTAAAAGCAGTATTTTGACCACTGTTTTTTGAGAGGGCCCACTGTGTGATGGACGATTTTTTCATTGCACTCATCCAGTCTTTGTTAGGTGTCATTTGTTTCGAAGCACCACCACATCACAGATTCACAGCTATTCAAAAATTCTGTGAATAGTTTTCGCAAAAGTGCGATCTTCCTCGTCAGTACATTATCTTCATACAGACTCTGTAGCTTTTTCCACATTGAAAATTCTCTTGTGTAATTTTAAACACGTACACACGTAAAGCGGTTGATCAATCTAAAGGGTGGTTAAATTTTAAGGGCCGATGTTGAATGTGAACCACACCTAAGCGTCAAGTTTGTTTCTGCATTTCATTTGACATTTCTCAACTTCAGACTAACTCAATTTGAACCATGGAAAGATACACAATCGAGCAACACGTTAAAGTTATTCAGGCATATTATGAAAATGGGCGTTCAAATCATAATGCATACCGTGCACATCGTGATTTTTTCGGTCAATTTAATCGTCCAAATGTGCGTACAATCGGAAAAATCGTGCAAAAATTTGAGAAAACCGGGTATGTAAGAGATGTGAAACCACCAGTGCATGCTCGTACAGCTCGTACTGCACAAAATATTGGCTGAAGAGCCGTCCACCTCAACTCGTCGTTGTGCCAAACAATTGCACCTCTCACGGTCGTCGTTGGCGAACAATATGCATAAAGACTTGCATTTACACGCTTACAAGGTGCAATTGACCCAAGAACTAAAGCCTCTTGACCATTTCAAGCGTCGTCAATGGTCACAATGGTGGCAAGAAATGGCAACAGTGGATGATCAATTTCCGAAGAAAATCATCTACAGTGATGAGGCACATTTTCACCTCAGTGGATTCGTCAATAAGCAGAATTGCCGCATTTGGGCGAATGATAATCCAAGAGTGATTGTCGAAAAACAAATGCACCCACAAAGAGTGACTGTTTGGTGCGGTTTATGGACTGGCGCCATTATCAGGCCGTTTTTTTTTCCAAAATAAGGGCCGGCCAGGCAGTTACTGTGAATGTGCCACTTGCCACACAGCTAACGAAACAATGGTTTTTTCCGCGACAAATTTAATGGCCGTGTTATCTCAGATGGTGGCGATGTCAATTGGCCGCCAAGACCATGTGATTTGACACCGTTGGACTTCTTTCTTTGGGGTTATTTGAAAGAAAAGGTGTAAGTCGTTAAGCCAGCAACAATTCAAAAGCTAAAGGATGAGATAATTCGGCACATTAACGGCATAGAACCTCAATTATGCCTCGGCGTCATCGAAAACTTGGACCATCAGATGGAGGTGTGCCGCCGAGGTCGCGGCGGCCATTTGGCTAATATTTTGTTCTATGCCTAATTGAATCATACCAATATTGTCATAATAAAAAGAAATGACAATAATTTCCCAAATAATTTGTGTTTTATTCAAAATCAACATCGGCCCTTAAAATTTAACCACCCTTTATAATATAAATATTAATGAAATAAACAGTGTTCTTTGATATTATAAAAAAGTGACACATTTGATTTGTTACAAGTAATAAAGCATATTATATTTCAACAATTTTGAAACATGTTCATAATTATGACTTTTGTATCGAATACGAAATTACCCAAACAAACATGTACATACAAAAACAAAAAAAGCCTATGATGAAACTCATGTGGGCAAATTGGTTTTCCATCAATAAATTTATGAATTAGAAACAGGTTAACTGTTGGTGTAATATTACCTATATAAATTTTGTGTAATCATTAGCATTTTAATTCAAAACAATTCAAAGATAAGACAAATCTTACAACTTTGTAAGATATGACAAACTTGGTCTCTTGGTGCATATTACAAAATTCATTCAATAAAAATTTTATATTTTACATCCAAAGACTGTGTATAAATATCGTGGCAATCTATATTTTAGACATCACTCTATTTGTTTTGTTTGACCAGCGCTAAGTGAAATACGGGAATTATGAAAGTAAGATATCAAGATGGAAATATTCATATTTTAGACTTAAAAATCTTTAAAACTTTTTTTTTTTAAATATTATTTTTATAGACTTTGTTGTGTATTCTTGCCCTGGCCTCGATTGCTGACGCAACTATAGAACTTCCAAACCTATTTGGAGGTGGTAGTTCGCAAGGCAGCTCGAGAGGAAGTTCGAGAGGCATTTCGGGAGGAAGTTCCGGAGGAAGTTCCGGAGGAAGTTCCGGAGGAAGTTCGAATGGCAAATCGTTAATCAGTTTCTTGGGCAGTTTGGGAGACAGTTTGGGAGGAAGTTCGGGAGGCAGCTCGGGGGGCAGTTCAGGAGGCAGTTCAGGAGGCAGTTCGAAAGGCTTATTAAATCTTTTCGGCGGTGACAGTAATGGACCATTACTATCTACTTACCATCAATTAGACCAAAACATAAATGTTGTGCATCATAATGCACAGGGTGGAGGCGGTGGCGTTGATGGTGGTGGTTATCAATCTCATTCTAATGGGAATAACCAAGAAGTACAAGTGATTAGGCTCATTCACGAAGAAGCAGCTCCAGCTTATCATGGCTCAAATAGTCATGGGTCCGAAGGTAATGTAAGGATTATTAAAGTAATACACCAACAAGGTCCAGAACAAGGTGGCTGGTAAAAAATTACAGATTGTTCTCATCAAACAGAAGTAGTTTAAGTACATACACATAATTACATTACATTATCGGCTCTAAAGAAAAACGACAGTTTGCAACTCAACAAATTTTCAATGTTTGCTTAAACCTTTAATATAATGAATTGTATTGTTTTTCTTCCGAACCGATGAAATAACATTTCCTCGTATGTTACGGGGGGAATCATACAATTAAGAAAGCTTTATGAATAAAATATAGAATTTAAAATACAAAATTTCGTTTTATTTATAAGATTACAGGCCGTAATAGGTGCCATAACAATACACTTTTTGGTAAGGAAGCACGCAAAGCGACTTCAAATTTTTTCTAACGATTTCTGCAGAAGCTCCATGGACGAAGAAGAGGAAGAAGAAGAGGAGGTATCGATTTCTTACCATCTCTGTATATTTCCTGATTTATCCCAAAGACGTAGACTCCATTTTCGAGATTTCTACGACAAATATTCTAGTGATCTGGCAAGTATTTGAATGACTAACTCCATTGAATCCCTCTGGTATATACAATTTACTTGTTAGTTTCGTTATTTCTCAGTTTTCAATAACTGGAGTTCGATCCGAAAAAAATATTGAGATATTGAGTTGTTATGTCTAAAGAAACCTCTGAATATATATATATAAATAACAGTTGCAAGAGTCCTTCGAGATCTTTATATAAACAAATGCGCTGATCCCGATGGTATACCCTCCATTCTTCTGAAGAGAAGGGGTGTTCTTCATTGCTGGCAAGACCTAGAAAATGGATAACAGCAGTTGTCCAGCATGTTCCTAGAAAAAAGACGACCCTTCCTCACCCTCCTCTTATCGACCTATTGCACTTGCGTCCCTTCTTTCCAAGGTCATGGAATCGTTGATAAATCATCAGCTCATCAAGAAATATCTCGAAGATCGAAAGCTTCTCAATGACCGACAGTACGGCTTACGCAGCAATCGTTCTACTGGTGATCTGATGGCATATCTCACCGAAGAGTGGAACAGATCTTTACATTGTTTTGAAGAAGGTAAGATTATTGCGCTTGATATCAATGAAATGAAACCCTTATTCTTTGGATTAGAAATTACCTTCTAGATCATTCAATACAAGTTCTATTAGAAGGTCTTAAGTCTGATCTTTACAGAATAAATACTGGTGTTTCCTAGGGCTCCGTTTTGTCTACGATTCTCTTCCCCATTTTTATAAATGATCTCTTGTCTGAAACTTCTAATCTACTTCATTATTTTGCCGGCGACACTACTTTCAGCTTCTCATACTCGTTCTCAAATTCACGTCCATCTCCTTCGGAAGTGGAAATTAATCATATCGTATGATTAAGAGTGGCACATTAAACTTCGATCTTTCGAGCATTGTTAAATGGAGTATCAAAAATGGTGTGGAGTTAAATGCTTTGAAATCTCAATGTTGGCTATTGTTATTGAAGCAAAATGTATCCCTTATGCTATTGTCCTTGAATGACACAAGCATCGAAGAAACCGATGTAAGAAATTTTTCACCTCCTCCGCTAAAACTGATAAGAAACAGTACTATCAGGGATTCATTCTCATCTCTTGAACACCATCGGAATGTTTCATGTATGTATTTCCTTGTTTTATCGCTTCTTTCACAAGCAATACTCACTTGATGTAGCCAGTTGTATTCCTCCCCACAATCAGTTAACTCGGGATACCTGTTTTGCTAGGAATGCTCATCAGTTCATTTTCGAGCCTAATTTTGGTCGTACCGTCAAATATTCTGTTCACCTGGCAGATAGCATTTTAAAATTTTTCCCCCACTAGTTTCGTTTCTTTCTTAAAACTAAAAATATGGGTGCCTGCCAAAAAAATTTTTCGAAATCTTATAATTTTTTTTTCTAAGAGTAAATACTATAGAAACTGAATAGACCTTTCATTCGATGTATATATATTATGTCTTAATGCGTTTGGGGAACTTTCAAAATTTCGTGATTTTTTCAAAATTCTCAAAAATTCAGTAAAATCATTTTGGTTACAAATATTTCGAGAACCAGACCTCGCAGAAGCTTACGATTTTCAACCATGGATAGCTGCGGAAAATTTATCGAGGGATTGTGAAGACCGGAGCCTCTTATAAGGCTTGGTTTCGGAAATCGCGCCAACCAAAGACAGTAATTGGGGCTCTAAAATCCATAAAATCATTTTGGACAGGCATATTTCGATAACTAGACCACTCAAACGCTTTTGGGTTGGATGTGTATATAGAAATTGAATAAACCTTTCATTCGATGTATGTCTCGATGCATTTGGGGAACTTTGAAAATTTGGTGATTTTTTTAGACAATTGGTAGTCCATTATTTTTTCAAAATTCTCAAAAATTCAGTAAAATTACTTTGGTTAGAAATATTTCAAAAACCAGGCCTCGCTTATGTATTAGCTCTAAATTCCGTTTTTAAAATTTGCAATTAAGTTTTGTTTTAAATATTAATTTTGAAAATTTTATCAAGCAATTTTTAAAAATGTCCTTGATTTTTCGATAACTTCAAAATATTTTCTTTTTGAAATTTGATAATAATATCTATTAACCTGTGGATATAGAAACCAATAACTTTCATCTACAGCTAACACTGGCTCTAACTTGTTCCCTAAGAGCAAATTTGAAATCATCTGTTGAAATTTATAAACTATTCAACAAGCTTATTCTTTTTACTTGCGATATAGGTACTATAGGGCAAGTTCTGCATTTGAAATCGAACTCGAGATTTTGATCAAAGTTGACATTACGATGATAGCGAAGACGAATAAAGTGGGTCCGGCAATTCCGTCTGTCTGTCTGTATGTCTGTATGTCTGTATGTTTGTACCTCGAACTACAGCCTAAACTACTGGAGGTATTTTCTTCAAACTCGGTACTTAAGGGTCTTCGGTGATTCCCTAGAGGAGAAATGGAATTTTTTTTTTTAGCTCCAAAACTAAGGGTACCCCCCATACACCCGTAATGCAAAATCTTATTTATCTCAAAAACGGCTCAAACGATTTTAATAAAAAAAAATACGTGTGATATTATGGACATGGACTACTTTTTGGTCAAAAAAAATTTTGGGGAAAAATGTTATTAACGGTACCTGTCATAGAACCGTTTTTTTGATTTTTGATTTTCTCATTAACGGCTCTAAGGATTTTAACCAAAAATTTTCAGCAGGATTCTCCTTAAGTTTAAAATAATACTGTTTATAAAAATATTCGAAAAAATATTTGTTGGGTTTTTTGAAAAAAAAAAAAAAATATTTTTTTTTTTGAAAAATCAATATCTTCAAAACCTATGAACAATTATTTTTTTGAAATTATTTCCTAAAATCAATATTATTAAATACTTAAAATTCCCATCCTATATTTTGTTCTTTGTTATATAAAAAATGTATTTAATAATAAAACGAAAAGTTTGTTTGCATAAACTCATACTTTTCTTGAAATCAGACGGCAATTTTATGCATTTGAACATTATTATCTCATTAAATCAATTTTTTATATTTATAAAATGCATCTTAAATTCCAAAGTACTTTTACATAAGAGCAAGTTCGTGCGATCCAGTCGTGCATTTTATTTGTATCTCTTGTTGTTTCCATTGGAATTTCCAACTTGTTGAAATTTGACAAAACAATTGTTAAAGTTCCAGAAAATTTTCACTTGTTTAGCAAACTACGGGTTGGTACTTCTTTATGTCATATCTAATGAGATCAAAAACAAGATGTTTTGTGAACACTCCTAAGAAATTTATATTCATTACCATGCAATAATTACTGAATTTTCATTAAAAAAGGTTAAATATTAACAAATTCCCTGAAAACATTTTTTTTAGCAGGGGCCGACAATCGAACCCAAGACCCTCTGTGTGACAGTCCAACGCACTATGTTATGTTGATGATAATGTAGTTGGCTTAAATATCAAACTCGAACCAAAAGAAATTGGTTATCGGTGAAGCCTGACCAAGGTCGTTCTTAAAGAAATATGTACCGATAATGCCACCAGTCCAAAATCCACACCAAACTGTGACTTTCTCTGGATACCGGATGCATTACAATTTGGTAGATCTCGTGTAAATTTTGACCGTCCCAAATTCTATAATTTCGGGCTTCGTCGCTGAATATGATTTTTGGAAGGAAATCGGAGTCAACATTCAACTCATCGAGAGTCGAGTTAGCGAACAGAAGACCCACTTTCGTAAAACAATTAAAACATTTGCACATTTCGTTTAAAGCTATAACCCTCCATTTTGATGGCAAGGCAAACTCAGTAAATGGTAGCCAATGACACATGTAGCTTTAAAAATATGGCCGCAACCAACTGTCAAAGTTTGAAATAAATAGAAACAATTCGATGGGCAGTAAATTAAAAATATTTTTATTAGCTGAATTAATTATAAAAATAACAAATTCAATAACCCTTGACTTAGCAAATCCACTTGATTAAACAATAATATGATTTTGTTTGTATACTTTCGACTTAAAGAAACAATAAAATATTGAGTCCAGTCTGTTACACATTCTTGTGATGTTAAAACCTAGTTTCAATATTACTTTTTGCTAGAACACAGAAACGAAATTTACACAGCACCTTCACAGCAGAAGAACTATGAAGAAAAGGTTGTTTTAGATCCTGAGAAGATTGGGCTATTTGTATTCATCTATTGATGTCTGAATTCTGAAAAGACTTCGATGTCCAATTAAATTTGTTCATGTAATCTAGTTTATTATTATTATAAATTATTTTTGAACGAGATACTTCAGATTATGTACTAACATAATGTTGTATTTTAAATAATAAGTCATGATGTGGAAAAATTAAATTAAATTAAAATTAGTTATTCCAACTCAAAGCCATTAATTCAGCTGAAAGAAAATTTTATCTTTAAATGTTATATTGTAACAGCCGGATTCCTCGTGAGACGTATCGAAAGAAAAGTACTTCAAAACACCAAATTATGAACTTGAAAAATAGATATTTTTTCGACTTCCATTCTACTGTGTGCCGCGCCATTCCGTTGGAGCTGTACCGAAAGTATTTGTTTTTTACCAAAATGTTTTTTTTTTTTTTAATTTTTTCTTGGCTCGGAAATACAAAAACTTCACCCAATTGTTCAGGGTACCAAAATTATTAGAACAAAAAATATATAACCTTGTTTCGGCAACAGAGAATTGAAACATTTAATTTGGTAAATTGATTTATTAAGGATACTAAAATTTATTTATCAATAAAATAAATTCATAAAACTGAATAGGTTTACTAATTCTAACACCTACGATAAGTTATATCTAGTCACATCAACTCCTTCAGGGTTAATAGATACCCTTTCCGTATCCGTACCCGTATCCGTTTCCATTTCCTAATGCATTATTACCTTGCTCATGAATAATCTTGAATACTCGAACACCCTCCCCGTTTTGATTGTTTAGACTATTGCCACCGTATCCAGATTGACCGCGATGTTCAATGATATGACGATGAACATGTACCACTTCCTGTGGTGATTCGAGTTCTGATGGGCCATAGTAGATATTATCACCACCATCTTGAGATTGTGGAGAAAATTTATTCAAATTGAAGGAAGATTGTTGTTGTCTTGCTTGTTGTTGTTGTAGAGGACCAAATCTTTGTCCTTGTCCTTGACCCTGTTGGATTGATGGTCTTCCAAACAGAGGTGATTGTTGTTGGGGGGAATCATTGTCGTCTTCAGAGAAAAATCTTTGAGCTTGATTAGCAAGTTGTAGCAACTGTGGACCATATTGTCCAATTTGGCTCAATATTTGTGCAGGATTTGGAGCTAGCTGTTGCAATTGCTGACCCAACTGACCACCGAATTGTTGCATTTGTCTGACTTGTGGTGGTGGTCCTGTATCCTGGCCTCCGAATAAATCGGATAGAGTTGAACTCGATGGTTTAATGATGATTGTGACAAGGATGCAAAGGCAAACACTAAAAGTCTGTGAATGAAAAAAATCCAGTAGGGTTAATACTTCTTCAATTCTTTTATAACTCAAATATATGATAAGCAATAAGCTTACATTCATTTTTTTGATAGAAATGTTTAATATGATCGAAAAGGTGGAATTGACTAAAGCTTAATGATGCAGGTTTTAGATAGCATTTAGTTTTTATACTTAAATTTTCGTCTAAAAGTGAAAGTATAATAAACTCCATGCAAGGCAAAATTAAATCAATGAGACTAAAATGTAAATCATGATGACATTTCTGCATAAACAGACGAAGAAGTTAAAAATTATAATACAAATATATTGATATCTATGAGGTTAAAGAAATGCTAATGACCAAAATAAAACATGCGGTTATCAACCATATAAGATAGCATTAAAATCAGCTGCGTGTGACACAATCGGATAAAAGACTTTGTGTGCTGCGCTGAACCCACTTTGGAAGCATACAAGCAGGTAAGAATTTTTATTCATAATTTATGAAGTGCAAACATTTTAAATATTTGAATTTGCTCCAGGGGTGTATTATTAAAAGTTAAAAATTCAAACAATTCAAGAAAAAATTTTAAAAAATTTAACATATGCATTAACATAAGTTCTTCATTCATTTCATTTTTGAAAAATTACGTATAAACAATTTTATTAAATTAATTATTTATTTTTAAAAAAAAGGAGAAAAAGAAAAATATAAAAAAACTATAGTTGAACTTTTAATATAATCATTTTGTATATTTTATTAAAATTGATTTCGGTTAGTAAATCATTTTTTAGTTTGCGGTGAAATTTCATTATTGAAAATAGCCTCAAGCTTTTAAACTACGAAATTTGACATCGCAAAAAAAAAAAACAAAAACATACCTAACCAAAAAATGTCTTTTTTCATAATGAAAAATACCTCCAATTTTGATATAGGAAAATCTTTTCAAACAAATGAAGAATCTGAATACAATAGTAATTAATTATAGGGAGAGCCCATCAGTTTACCATTGAGCCCAGCTATGGAAGTACGGTTAAATTCAGAGATTCCTTCTTTATCCGCACCACACGAATGTGGAATTTCTTACCCAAATCTCCCGTCTTAATATTCAAAACCAATGTGTACCGGTATCTCCTTTCAAATCCTCTCCAACTTTCCTAAAATTCTCAAATTGTATCACTTACTAATTTAAAATAAGCTGCACTAGCATCAGCTATTATTTTATACAAATAACTTTCCAACGACTTAGTTCTCGTCGAAATTAATGATAACCGCTTTGCCCGCTTTGTATGTCAAAAATAAAGCCTTGAAGGTTCGGGTTAATGATCTCGGAAGTAAATTTTGTTGGTTGCGAGATGACTGACGAGTCAAATGAGAGGGGAGGCAAAAAACCAAGTGAAGCAAATAACCGGATTCTAATTGGTGCCAAGTTTACCCCGAGGTTCATTTTCAAATATCCATCAGACAGCAACAAAATCGAGAAAACTCAAGTTTGTTGGCAGAGTTGTTTTTTCCAATTAACTACAATAACAATAAATCAATATCACACAGTGTTCAAATTTGATTTAAAATTCGAGTGGTCACTTCAAAAAGTATGAGAAAACGAAAATGCACTTTCATCGGTAAACGGTTCAAAATACAAAAACTGAATAGAATTTTTATATTGCGTTTTCAATTTAAAAATTTGAATGAAGACGACAAATATCGTAAAATGTAAAATGTTTGTTCGTCTACCTTTCACCTTTTACCATTATTTATTTCATCTACCAGCAAAGCCTTACAGGTTACAATAGAATTAAAGTATATGTAAATTACTTAATTTACTATTTACATATTTACGACAACGAGTTCATTAAAATGTTTTTGAAACAGTTTCTTGACTGAAACAAGTTCATACTTTGACAAAGTTCATTAAATGTTGAAATAGACCTCCATACTGGCTCATTTTGACCGTAATTTGTTCGATGTAAAGGCTGGAAAAGAAAGTGTTTTTCACTTATAAGCGTAGAAGGGGCGTAAATGGGTACCCATAAGCAAAAGAGGAGGACTTTTTACTTGATAACATAGCAAATCTTTTATTAACAAGGCATCATGTGCGGGTCTTCTCTCTCGCAGTGACAGGATTCCTAAAAGTTAGATCAGCGTATTCAAGAATGGATCTTACTTACGATATAGATAATGTTAAAAATGTATGAGAGTCATTGAAATCCTTAGAACTCCTGTTAATGAAACCTACAACATAATTTGCCTTTTATGCAAATTGATCAATATGTAATTTGAAAAATAGCTTAGAATCAATATTTACGTCAAGATCTTTCATTCCCCAAGAACGATTGATAATGCTAAATAATACTATAACCTTTACAAAAAGTTATTACATTAAATTTCGCTTATAGGTTCAAACAGTTACTTAAACACCAATTTGACAGTTGATTTATGTCATATTGAATAAGCAGGAAATCGTCCAAGTATTTAATTTTCCAAAAGAACTTCAGATCGTCTCCAAATATCAGAAAAAAACAAAACTCAAACACAGATATTAGGGGTATTCCCGATTTGGTGCAACGAGCCTAGTAAAAATGCGAAATTTTATTATTTTTTAGTAGACCGTGAACGCACTTTTTCTCACCTATTTGCAACACTGAAGTAAATGTCAAAATGAGTTTCGCATTTGTTTTTTGTTTTGAAAATTTAATTCTTATAAGAATTGAAGTTTGTTCAAGTTTGTTAAGGATGGCAAAAAAAACAGAAAAAAAATATCACAGAATTTTTAATAGAATATGCTGCAGATAAAATTATGTGGATCGAAGAGGTATCAAATAAAACTCAGGCCGAAAATTATATAAAAGCTACATACATAGATGCATATATATTTTATTTTCAGAAAATGGGTTTTCCCTCCGGCGCGGCGGCGCTTCTTTTTTTCTTTTAGGTCCATTTAATTTAATAAAATAAAAAGAACAATAAGATATTTCCAAAGACTTTTAAATTTTAAAAGCTAGTGGCTCTTGCTGAGCTGTCAAAAATGCGACTGCAAATCTTACACCGTTGTATTTTACTGTTGCAATAGATTTCGGGTATAGCTTAAGTGCGACGCTATTGCAAAATTGCACTCCGTATATTTTGTTGTTGTAGTGTTGTAAGATCTTACACTTTTGCATTTTTACAATGATACTAGACCTGTTGCATTAGATCGTGAATACCCCTACTATGTCATTAACAAATATAATAAAAAGCAATGGACCAAAATTGCTGCCTTGAGGTACTCCTGAAGAACTGCAAATTGGCCAATCCAAACTTATATCGTTTCGTAATAAGTATAAGATTGTTCACTAAGTTAACCTTACCCTTTTCAACTTCGTTTAAAATATGATGTGAAGTACATATGTTAGATTGGAAGCCGTCGATCGCCCAGCTACGAATCCGTGCTGAAATTAAGAAATGTATTCATTAACGTGAAACTCAAGTTTTGTTTCAACTATGCTTTCAAAAAGTTTTGGTATTGAAAAAAGATTGTAAATTCCTATGTAATTTTCAACACAATTTTTCAAACCAGATTTAAAAATTGGAATTAGAAAAGTTCCATTTAGCCAGCGAACTATTCAAAATGAGGCACAAAGGGTGAGTCGTCGCCCCAAAGCATTGTTTCAAAATTATACTTCGGATTTTAAATTAAACAATGCTGTTTCAACTTCAGGTTATTTTAACTGTAGTGAACTAGATTGTAATCTAGAATCCGAATTAACAGACTGAAAAAATTAGCAAATACTTCTAAGTTCTATGACATAGTTTTAGGTAACCCTAATAATGAATTCATAGTTGAAATGCACGACTAAAATTTTTTTGAATCCGCTGAGAGAGTGGGATCGAGTCGAACGAACCTCATTTCAACTCAATACAAGTATACAAAGAGTCGAAGCGATCTTCAAGCTCGCTTCAACACCTAATATAAACGTAGTAAGAGACAGCTATAGTCAAAACTACAATTTACTATCACCTTAGCGCTTAGCCGATTCCACTCCTGATCACTTTTTTGTGATCATCCGAAGTCATAATTTCTTGTGCCGTCTTGACAAATTTGACCAATCATTTCATGTTCATTTGTCGCCCGATATACATTGTTCAAATGCATGACATACACGTGCAAGTGTATTAGTAAATTCTGATTGAAGTTGCATATACACACATCAAGCATAAGTCTTCAATCTTTTATTTTTACATTGACCATTGTGGTGGGAGGACGTTCTATTAAATTAATGTGAATTTTTTCAGCAAAATTAAGTTTTTACGAATTTTTGTGAGATTTTTAAAATTTTATCCGAGTAATTTGTTTTATTTTTCTTGTCCATTTCATCATACAATTTTTGTTCACAATTTTAATATTTAAGTCAGTGCTTATGTTGTGTTGTCTTCTCATCTCTTAAGGTACTAGTACGGTCTAAAACGCCAAAAAACGCACGATTTTTGTGAATTTTTTTATCGGAAACTTTATTAGGTAATAACATATTTTTTTTTTTTAAATAATGAATACATCCGTCAAGAGTACCTACAAACAAATTTGTTTGTCCTAATTTTCGAATTTTGGCCAAATTATAGAGGGCGCCAACGTCGACTCATCAAAAAACACATTGTCCCATTGCGGACAGTTAATCTCCGGATCTACTGAACCGATTTTAAAAAAACTTGTTGTAACTTGATTGTCTTTATGTTTTCTAAGACAATTTACCACAATTTGACCAAAAAGTTATGAACAAAAAAATGGCCGAAATTCGAAAATTAAGTCAAAAAATCTTTTTTTGTGCTCTTGACGCATGTATTCATTATTAAAAAAAAAATTATGTTAATAAAGGGTTTTCCAATAAGAGGTGTTATTTTGATATTCAAAGAAAAATGGCATTTTTGGAGATAAATGATCGGATGTTTATTTCATTATAAAGAGGAAGGTATGCCGTTAATAATGGAACACAACATCAGCCAAATGGCCGCCAAGACCACGCTTACAGGACCATATCCTTTTCATGAAATTTTCCATAACCAAATCGCAAAGTGGCTGCCCTATGTCCTCGATAGCCTCACGAATTTCATCTTTGAGGTCTTGAATCGACGCTGGGCTGTTGGCGTAGACCTTATCTTTCACGTGGCCCCAAAGGAAGAAGTCGCAAGGTGTTAAATCACAAGATCTCGGTGGCCAATTGTGATCACCTCTTCGAGAGATAACACGGTCCGGAAACGTTTCCCGTAAAAGATCGATGGTTTCATTGCTTGTGTGGCACGTAGCGTCGTCTTGTTGAAAGTAAACGTTGTCCAGATCAATACCATCCAATTCAGGCCATAAAAAATCATTAATCATCTCTCGATAGCGCAATCCATTGACCGTAACTGTTGCTCCAGCCTCATTTTCGAAAAAGTAAGGTCCAATGACCCCGCGGGACCATAAACCGCACCAAACAGTCACGCGTTGAGGATGGAGAGGCTTTTCAACAATAACTCTTGGGTTTTCCGAGCCCCAGATGCGACAGTTTTGCTTGTTGACGTAGCCTCCGAGGTGGAAATGGGCCTCATCAGTCAAGATGATTTTTCGATGAAATTCCGGTTAATTTTCATGCATTTCAAGGACCCAATCAGCAAAGACACGACGTTGTTGATGATCAGCCGGCTTGAGTTCTTGTGTTAACTGAACTTTATAAGCCTTAAGACCCAAGTCTTTATGCAAAATACGGTGTAATGACGTTTGTGGAATGCCTAATTCCAAAGAACGACGAGGAATGGACAAACCTGGGTTTTCTTCAACACTTTGGGCTACAACAGCAATATTCTCAGTTGTTCTTGAGCGACGTGCACGGGTTTTATTCTTCACATCACTAACTTGTCCCAACAGCTCGAATTTGTCCACCAATTTCTGTATTGCGGTCCGACAAGGTGCTTCACGACGACCCAAAAATGTTTTAGTTTTACGAACCGTCTCTGCCAAATTTTCACCATTTTTATAGTGAATTTTAATAATTTCAATGCGTTGTTGAAGCGTGTATTGTTCCATTTTTATTAATAGCGTAGTTTCTACTTGTCAAATGTCAAAAAATGACAGCTTCAAAAGTGACAGCTACCGAAATAGCGGGCTATTCAAAATAACACCTCTTATTGGAAAACCCTTTACCTAATAAAGTGTCCAAGAAAAAAATTCCCAAAAATCGTGCGTTTTTTTGGTGTTCTAGACTGTGCTAGTACCTTAAACGGACTAAACGAATTCTAACATTTCCGCTGTATTGAATGTTGGACTTTGATCTATAACAATTTCATGCGGGATACCTTTGCTGATGTACCATTCACTAGTTGGATTTCTATGTACTCGTATTTGCTAAAGTAGTCAACTACCACAATGTACCATCTAGATCAAAAAAATCATTGGTAACTCTTTGCTATGGCCGTATGGGAAGTTCTCTATCCAACAAAGGTGCAGACTGGTTAAACCGTTAGTTATGAAACTCTCGATAGCACCATCCATTTGTGGCCAATGGAAGTACGCTTTTGTCTTGCAAGCGATTATTCCTTGATGAGAACTATGCAAATCTGATAAAACTGTTTCACGTGCTTCTTTTTTGCTCTCGGCAAACTATTTCGTCCTAAATATGCGGTTCGTCTTGGCAATGCCAATAAGGTCCAGCATTTAAATGCATTGCCTTGATATCATTAGGCTAACCATTTTTGATGAACGAAATGAAATAAATCAGTTCCTGATCAGGTTTTGTTTGTTTTTTTTTCTTGAAGATTTCCCAGCGTTTGTCTGATACTGAGACGAAAAGCTACAAGCTCTTTTGGTTCAAACGAACAGGCTAAAGGAGATTAGGAGACCTTGAGAGCTTATCAGCTCTTAATTAACATAGAAATTGCGTGGTGGCTTATGAGCAAGTTCAGAAACTGACTTCAGTTACGTCTCGTTGTGTGTTGTGTGATATTACATGAAACAACATTGGTTTCATCATCCGAATTTTCAGGTAAATATATCTGAAGCAACCTGTACGGTTCTGAAATTCTTTTTGAATGGTTTTCCGATGTATTCGCCCCAAATATTTTCATTTGGAAAGAACTGTTGTAATTATGCTATAGCCTGCAAGAAATGGTCTGCTCGTAGTTCTCGGCCAGAAAGCAATGTCTGATATAATTTTTTTTTCAATAATTACAAACTGTTCTCATTATTCCGAAGATGACCGATACATCCTTGGCTTATTCGACTGTTTGATCGTAACTGAATGAATGCTAAACGTTAATTTCACATTCTCAACTTTGGCCTTTTGTTTTGAAGCTGTTTCAAATTATTTTATGTCTAAAGTCCTACTGAACGAATTGAACTTGACTGTATCCGTTGATCTTGAAATTTTTATTCGATTCGCCGCAAAAGCTGCCTAGGTCTTCGTCATCCTTATTGAGTCGACGATCATGACATGATATTTTAATGAGAAGCATGTGGCATTTTTCCAAAGAAGTAAACCATGAAATGAAATCAATTCAATCTTTGCAACACCTCAATCTGAGGAATTTCACTGTTACGAATATAACAAAAACATGATCACCACCGATAACACCCTGAACCATCTCTTTCAAGTCAAATCTTTTGCGTAAAATACCAATATCAAATGCGGTATTTATTGTTGTTATGGAAACATGTCAGTCGCAGTACTGCTCTCTTAACGGATGGTCTATGTAGTTATTGCTATTGTTTAAATTATGGAAAGTCAATGTTCTAATTGTAATTTTTTCACTTCAATATCTGATTTGATTCGGTGCGGTGTTTGTAATTCGAGTTTTCATTTGAAATGCACGAAAATTAGTGAAAATCGTGTAGCTCTTGAATCAAGTGAAGCCTTATTTTGGAAGTGCAATACATGCAAAACCTCTTCAATTCTGGGCTGCATACCAAAGTTTCTTTGTTGACCATAGTTCTGAATTCCTTAAAATTTTGTTTTCATACAAACTTTGTCCTCTGACAACTACGAACACAAAAATTCCCTTTAGCAAAACGGAATGTATAAAGAACAAATTTAGAAAATAGATTTTTTGTAAAAATACTTAAACACTTTATTAATAAATATAAGAACAATTAAGAAATACGTTAACTTGCAATAGAAGAACTATAATTCAGCACAATGTACCACAATAATAAAACAGTCTTTTTATAAAAATTTAATAACTATGTAGTTCATTCCTCAATCCTTATCCATGTTTAAAGAACACTGTTTTCTTAATGATCGACACCGGAAGGGTCTCGTAGTGACTATGATAATGATGATGATGCTCATGCACATGCACTGTCTTTTCTTTTTTAGTGTCATATTCTTCTGGTAAACCGTGCACTTCGAATGGTGGATTATGTTGCTCGACTGAATCTTCAAAATGTTCGTAATGATGCCGGCTATGATCCTCAGGTAAGTGCAGGTCAGGTTCATGCTCTGCAAGCTCAAATCTATGTGTTTCCGGTGCGAAATGATTAAGATCACTGAAACCACTCTCCTCTAAAGAAGTCTGCCATCGGTGAGTAATTGGCTTGAAACCGCGCTCCTGAATTGGCTGAATAAAGCCTGAGCTAACAACAGTCACTACCGTGAAAAATACTAAGCAAATCTAAGTGTAAGAAAACAAAAATTAAGATAAACCTTAGTATGACGAAGTACAAAAAGAGTAAAAAGTATCTACCTGCATAGTTGATGCTATCATGTGCGGTTCTTGTAAACACTGCTGATACCTTTGAGTCATTTGATTTAATGCTGTAAAGCATTACTCCAAATCGGTTTTATACCTAAAACGCTATGAGCTACATTATAAAACATTTACGAAAAAACAATAGTGTCTTTTCTCTTCAGGTTTTCCCCTCGAGTCATCTTCTCTGATAAAAGTGCAAGTCTTTCTTTTCCAACAATGACATTACCGTTATTGCACAAACAAATATCTTGCAGAAGCTTACAACTGTTTGTTACCGTAGAGCCACCACACATCTCTAAAGTCAATTTCTATCTGATGCTAATTCCATTTTTCAAATCACCGGGAAGTGTGGTAAGATATTCGGATCTCGCTTTTCGGTTTTCGGTTTTCTTTTGTTTTTTGTTTTATTTTGCAAGCAAAACCGGCTATTTAACATAGATTTAATATTTTCAACATTTGATGTAACATTATTATCTAATTGTTGCTTTTCGCCACCAGTATGTGACAAACGGAAATCCCATAGTTATGAACTCAATATTAGTGCTTTGTTTATGTTTCGAGGTAAATAAATTTCTAGTGGTTGAAAGGGAAATGTCCATAAAAATTAATTTAATCAAAAATTTTAAACCCAATAAATTAACATAAAATCATTAAAAAAACGGTTGGCAAACAGAGTTGAATGAGATTCGTTGGTAATGAAAAATGGAAATAAAAAAAAGGTTTTAAGCTTGAGATCTTTCTTCGAAGCTAAGTTTTTTTACTGCGGTTTATTCAGTCTAGTGGTCGGCGAAAGACTAAGCTCAACTAGAGCGAGAATATTGATTTGTAAACATTTTTAAATTGCTCAGCTATTAATAGGTTGGTAGGTATAGAAATAGCGGCCACGAGATACCAGCTCGTTGACCCAATTAGCGCTATACCATAACTCATTTGATCTGTGGATGTAACATGAGAGATTTGAGGGCATGCTTTAGTGCATCACCTCCAAAGCTCCGAGATCAATTAAAAATATATCTAGCTAGGCAATTTGTTGGCTGGTTCGGTGACGCATAAGATCTTCATAGATGCTTTCGAAAAAGATCTTACATAATTGCTTTTTTACAGAATTTGTTAGTTTTATTTGAATATTAGTTTTATACAAATTACAAAGTAGACGTATTTAAAGTGAACACAGAAAAGGCGAGTTATTATTAACTTTGGTTGAGTCTTTTATCGTTGTCACTGTCGAATTTTTTGTAACTGCCTTAGCCTTATTTTTGGAAAAGTGAATAGCCACGCCAGTTAATTTTAACACGCAAACAGCAACAAAATTAAAAATGAATACAATTTAGGTATTTGCTGAAATGTAGCTTGGATGGTGCTAGATTCAATTGTAGAAAAAATGTGAAATGGGACACATAGCGCACAGATTTCGACAGCGAATAATGTCAATGATTCTATCATGATCACCAACTTTGAAATTAAAAAATAATGCTTAAATATATAAAAGTGATCATAAGCATTTTATGCTAGCTTACTTATAAGTTTCACTATTATAAGTACATATATGTAAGTATAAGCACCCACTTCCCGCAGGTGTGAAATACTTTTTCTTCGTTAACGTCATTTTTCCAAAATTTACTTTTATAATTGCATTTTCCCACTTATAGAAAAAAATGTGTTAGTGTCGGGACTCACAGTTAAGATGTGTAAACATCGATGCGACGTTCGTCCGAGAGTGGCGAATTTTCGATATCGAACGTACCCAATAAACATGCAATCGAAACAACAACATTGCTTATTAAATATTGAATTTCACTGAAAATCATTAATTAATGGCAACTGTGTTTTCTCTATTAGCTTGTGACTTTGGATATATTTAAATCAAGCCACATTTTTGTCCACAATTTGGCTAGGACCGCACTTGCGATTTCAATCGCACGATTTTTTAGTCGCAAAAATAGAACACATGAATTTAAATGAGAATGAACGCACTTGCTACCAACAAATCATGACGATTTAAAAGTCGCAATTTGTTTCATTTTTCTTGCGATGCGATTGTCGTAAACTTAAATAAAACACATGTACTCAAATGGATATGCCCACACTTGCGATTTAAATTACTACGACTTAAAAATCGTAGTCGCAAAGAGAAATTGGCATGCACGCACTTGCGATTTTTAATCCACGATTTTTTAGTCGCAAAAAGTAAGACACATGGCCTTAAATGTGAATGCACGCACATGCGACTTGAAAATCGTAGCGATTATAAAAATGAAACAAGTTCTATTTTTTTCAAGCGATTTTTCTGTTGCTACTTATTTGTAGCAAATGCGTGCACTCACATAAAAAGTAGTGTGTTTTATTTTTCGCGATTAAATAATCGCGCGTCAAAAAAATCGCAAGTGCGTGCATGACAATAATTTGTAGCGACTAATACTTTTTAATCGCCTCGACGAAAAATCGCAAGTGCAGTCCTAGCCTTTGTCCCCTTCACTTTTAAGTATAAGCTTTGTATATAACCTATAGTATTATCATGGGAGCGTGATTAAGTATTGCGAGCTCTAGCCTGGTGGTGGCGCTGAAATTAGCGCTAGCACAGCTGTGTCAGGATCGATTCGATTTTTTTGATCCGATCATCGAAAAGTATTAATGATCGAGATCAATCATTTTAATCGATCTCAATCTACATCATTTAGATGATTTACTCGATTCCATTTGTTCTGATTCAATCAATGTGGATTATGAATGCCAAACGGACTGAAATTTCTGGGTTGAACTCGGCATTGAAGAACATGATTGATCGAGTTGGTTGTTGATGTTTGTAGACTGAAAAAAACAATTGTTGGGTTGAACTGATGTTTTTTGATGTATCAGGATCCGGTTTTTTTTTTTATAATTAGCGCGCACTCAAGGGGTTATTACTACCCTTAAAATGATTAACACAGTACGAGCGTTATGTTTAATGTTTTGGACGTTTCTTAATCCATCGACATCGTAGCCATTCTTTGATGGAATTTGACAGTTTATGACTTGACGAATAGAGGACGAATTCAGTTATGACGTACAAAGAGTATTTCGTACCAAATGTTTGCCGAAAGCCCTAAAATTGCTCTTTTTCGGAGCAACAAATAAAATGCCTTATTTCGAATATTTATAGCCTTTTTTTAATCCATCGAAATCGTAGCCATCATTTGATGGAATTTGACAGTTAATGACTTGAAAAATAGAGGACGAATTCAGTTATGACGTACAAAGTGTATTTCGTACAAAATATCAGCCAAAAGCCGTAAAATTGCTCTTTTCCGGAGCAACAAATAAAATATCTTTTCTTTAAGTATCTTGATTTTTTGACACTTTTTAATCCATGTACAAAGTAGCCATCATTCGATGTTATTTGGCAATTTATGGCTTACAATAATAGAGTATTTTGTGAGAATTATCAAAGCCACAAGTAAATCTTATCATCGAAATCGAAATTAAAATCGAATAAGAACAGTATTGAATCATTTCAGTAAATGAAAATGATCGAATGATCGGTCGATCGATTGAAATGAGCAGATCATTTTCGTAATCGATTGTTGAACGATTCGATCATTTGAAATGAACGATTTACACTGCTCTAAGCGCTAGAATTTATAGTGGAGAGTAGGATAAGATGCAAAACAAGTAGTAACAAAGAGAATATTTTATTATTAAATTTAGCAGAGACAAATCTAGCAAGTACTGTCCCCATACTTAAGATGTCGGCACAATCTTTCGTCTTCTTGATATTACTATAAGTTTTATATACAAAGGTATAAGTATATAAAAAGTCTTAAAATATCTCTAACTGCACATAAAAACCTTCTAAAAATTGTCATCAATGGGTTGCTGGTTTACTCATTACATGTTGTTCAGGCATAACACTAACAACATGTAATTGAGTTAAACTAGTATGCCCAACAAGGATGAACACGAATAAGATAATGTGAATTATAAGCGACATAGAAATAAGACACGGCATTCTCCGCTTTAGTTCAGCCGCCATCCCTGGAGATAAAATATCTGAGACAACAACCTTCAGTCTCAGAACACCGTGCCACACATCTTTCCTATCCTTCTTTCTCTTCCTTAACTTCACGCCCGCGCTGTGTTGAAACATTTAAAGGGTAATCATAATCCCTTGAGCGCGTGTAGATTATAAAAAAAAAAAAAAATAAAGCTTTCCCTCAAAACACATATGAATTTTATGGACCATGTACTGTAACTATAGCATCGATAGAAATATGAGCGACTAAGGCGTCAGTTATACATACATGTATAACTGTACACACGTAGCCATCGTTTAAACTTATCATTGACTTTTTAATCTTTGATTTCAAGACAGTGTTCATATTCATTGGAATTGGACTTACTTCTCAGACTTATTTTTACGTCCCTGTAGTAGAGGTTGAAATTAAAGTAACAAACATATAGGGGTATTCACGATCTAATGCAACAGGTCTAGTATCATTGTAAAAATGCAAAAGTGTAAAATCTTACAACACTACAACAACAAAATATACGCAGTGCAACAATAAAATACGACGGTGTAAAATTTGCAGTCGCATTTTTAACAGCTCAACAAGAGCCACTAGCTTTTAAAATTTAAAAGTCTTTGGAAGCCGAAAAAAATATCTTATTGTTCCATTCATTTTATTAAAGTAAATGGTCCTAAAAAAAAAATAAGCGCCGCCGGAGTGAAAACCCTGTTAAGAAGTGCCGCGAATCGGAAATAATAATGATATTTTATTCATAAAAAAGGGAAATTTTGAGGTAATTGTGAGATTTGTTTCATATTTAGTGCCTACAGCACAGATTTATTATAGAAAATGTCTAATGTCAACCACGGCGAGATGCTAAGACGAATAGAAGGTCCTCGTTCAATTTGTTAAGGATTTTATCCACTGCATCTTCTTCTTCACTTTCTGCATTTTCTGAAAATAAAATATACATGCATCTATGTATGTAGCTTTTTTACGATTTTCGGCCTGAATTTTATTTGATACCTTCGATCCACATAATTTTATCTGCAGCATCTTCTATTAAAAATTCTGTGAAATTTTCTTTTTCTGTTTTTTTGGCATTTTTAACAAACTTCAATTCTTATAAAAATTAAATTTTCAAAACAGAAAACAAATGCCAAACTCATTTTGACATTTACTTCAGTGTTGCAAACAGGTGAGAAAAAGTGCGTTCACGGCCTACTAAAAAATAATAAAATTTCACATTTTTACTAGGCTCGTTGCACCAAATCGAGAATACCCTTTATGTATTTCATTATTTAAATATTGTAAGAAAAAGAACGCACCATTGGACTCCGCTACGTAACGTAAAGTTTGTTAGACTTATGTTTAAACAGGGATGTTTTTTGAGACAACATTTCATTTTTACACTTATCTGATACGAAATAGACTGATTTTAGACGAAACCGATTGTTAATCTGTTTCTCTTTTGGCCTCTTTCGATTACATGGGCGCTTTTAAGCACAGCGATTTTTTCCATAAGTTAACTTTGTTCATATGCTCTCCTTACTCTACTCAGTTCACTGAGCGAACGCCAAATAGAAAATGAAACATACTCGACAAATAAAGAAGACCAGAAAGAACTATAACTCCTCATTTTTCTAAACCTCAGTTGCGTTTAACCCCGCCACTACATATGTACGTTTCTCGCAAACATGCTTACAAATTGCAGAGTGATATCGCATCGTTTAAAAGCAGTCATACTACAACTATTTGCTCGAATAGGGCTGTTAACATTATCAAATTTGTTCGACAAGCACAGCTAACGAATTTTTGATGGATGAAAAGCAGGAGTGTTCACATTCGTCAAACATGCTGTCAAACATCACTTCTCATTAGAATTTTGCATAGATAGCATACATAGATGAAATTTTACATGAGGAAATTTACTTGAATTTTATATTCAAAGTCTGCAAAGTCTATTGATTATAAAATCCATTTTGATATATTTCCTCACGACGTGCTCAGCTCGAGAAGTTCGTGGAAAATGAAATTTGCTTTAGGTTTGACGAACATGTGTTCACATCCTCAAATATTCTTGTTACGCAGCCAAAATATCAAAACATTTTGAAATTCATCCAGCATGTTTGACTAATGGTACACGAAAATATGTTACTTTAGTTTGACTTTTGGATCCTGATTACGATTCTTTTTTTTTGTTTGTTTCGTCTTTCGTTTTTTGACAGTTTAGGTGAGAGGTATAGAAGTGAAGCTTCATTCCGCGACATTTCTTCATATTTCGTTGCAGATGTTAACTGATTGTCCTGAACAACATTTTTCGGATTTTTAAATGTGAATTCTGAATTCTGGGAACATAAAATAAAGTTTAATCGTCCATCTCTAACGTGAAGTGGATTTGTTTAAAATATAGAATTAACCCGCTGTGAAATTTTACGCCAGTTGTTTTATCTTTCTCCTTTTTGACATATTGATCGAGAGGTGAAGAAAGACGAAGCTATCAATGGAAAGCACTAAAATCGATAGTTCAGTACTCAAAGTTTCCAATTTAAACAAGATGTAGTAAGTACGCAATATTCCCAATGTAAACAGGGTCTTAAATGCAATCTTCTGTAAGGAAAGTTGCTGCACTGAAAGTGTAACCGTAACGGGCCACACGAAACGTATAAGTTTTACCCATGTTTTTGAGATACCCTACCGCCGCGCCGCCGGCAAATATGTTTACACATCAAAAACATATTTGGATGAAAAAGACTTCCTTCAAAACCTACTGTAAGCAAATTTGTTAAGGGAAATATTTAATATCTACCCATCTTAATTAAGTGTTCCTAGGCTCTCCCAAAGTTTAAGTTTAAAAGTGGCAGATCAGCAAATTAAAAGATCGGCTAGGGATCTTTTCGATCGATGACATTAATAAAAAAATGTCGCTCAGATGTAAGGGACGTGTGTCGTTCAGGTATAAGATCGCAGGATCTTTGGGAACGCGGAAAACGTATTCTGTCGCAAAAGTAAGAGGGTTGAAGTTTTCGTATAATATTCTGATTCTGAAACAATGTCGATGTCTTAGCTTAAAAAGATTATTTTAAGTGAGATCGTATGTTAAGATCACTTTACACGATAATAGAAGTCATATGATCTGTCATAATATTTTCTGTATGATTTATCAAATGAGCTGTCATTTCAAGTCAAGTCAAACTGTTTTGGTGTATCTATGCTTCACACGGCTATGACTTCCCCTTTGATTTTCAGAGTACCAAAATAAAAAGAAAATATAAACAGAGGTAAATTTGTTTCGTTATTCCATGATGGAGGACAATAAAAAAGCAATGACATTAGTTTTATCAACAATAACAAAATTGCAAATTTCAAAATTTCACAGTATATGTATTAAAGAGATCTGAAATATCTCAAAAAAATCATACATACAATGTACATAGCTACCTTTTTCGTATTTTGCCACTTTTTTTTATTCAACTCTCAAACCTCCATTCAATGTTTTCCACGAAAACAACAAATCTCGTATTATTTCTCAAATGGAATTAACTGCAGTCTTAATGTCAAAAAAGTCATTTGCTTTTTCGTTTGAGAAGTGATATTAGTTTAATGCGTGCGTTTAAACGATTTGATATGTTTTTTTTGACAGGTTATATGAGAAAGCATATGATTTTTAATATCGTGTAAAGTGGCTTTTAATTTGGCGAACGAAACATATTATCTTCTATGTAAGACCATGAACATATCATGCTATATAATTGTAGGCAACATTTAGTTTCGGTCAGTGCTCGCAGGTACAGTTTGAAAAAAATTCACAACCAAACAGCAGTATTGGTATTAGTAAAGTTTTTGGTAGGATCATTCTAGTTCTATCTGATATTATTTTCTGCGTAGCGTAAGGCATTCAAAGACCTCCATAGATTCTACCAAGAATTGGCTTAACGTGGTTGTCACAATGAAAGTGTCTGTTAAGCCCCTTTTAGGCGATCATTTCAGTTTCAGTTGAGCTATCAGTTAAACTGATGTCTGATGTTTAACTGAGACTGAAACTGAAACTGATGAAATTCCCATAAGTTTTCAGTTCAGTTATCAGTTAAACTGATGTGTAAATAATTTTCAGTTCAGGTGCCAGTTCAGTCTTCATTTCAATTTTAGTTTGCGGTGATTTAAAGGGTTTTCCAATAAGAGGTGTTATTTTGATATTCAAAGAAAAATGGCATTTTTGGAGATAAATGATCGGATGTTTATTTCATTATGAAGAGGAAGGTATGCCGTTAATAATGGAACACAACATCAGCCAAATGGCCGCCAAGACCACGCTTACAGGACCATATCCTTTTCATGAAATTTTCCATAACCAAATCGCAAAGTGGCTGCCCTATGTCCTCGATAGCCTCACGAATTTCATCTTTGAGGTCTTGAATCGACGCTGGGCTGTTGGCGTGGACCTTATCTTTCACGTGGCCCCAAAGGAAGAAGTCGCAAGGTGTTAAATCACAAGATCTCGGTGGCCAATTGTGATCACCTCTTCGAGAGATAACACGGTCCGGAAACTTTTCCCGTAAAAGATCGATGGTTTCATTGCTTGTGTGGCACGTAGCGCCGTCTTGTTGAAAGTAAACGTTGTCCAGATCAATACCATCCAATTCAGGCCATAAAAAATCATTAATCATCTCTCGATAGCGCAATCCATTGACCGTAACTGTTGCTCCAGCCTCATTTTCGAAAAAGTAAGGTCCAATGACCCTGCGGGACCATAAACCGCACCAAACAGTCACGTGTTGAGGATGGAGAGGCTTTTCAACAATAACTCTTGGGTTTTCCGAGCCCCAGATGCGACAGTTTTGCTTGTTGACGTAGCCTCCGAGGTGGAAATGGGCCTCATCAGTCAAGATGATTTTTCGATGAAATTCCAGTTCATTTTCATGCATTTCAAGGACCCAATTTTAATAATTTCAGTGCGTTGTTGAAGCGTGTATCGTTCCATTTTTATTAATAGCGTAGTTTCTACTTGTCAAATGTCAAAAAATGACAGCTTCAAAAGTGACAGCTACCGAAACAGCGGGCTATTCAAAATAACACCTCTTATTGGAAAACCCTTTATTAAGCGACAAAACTATAGCTATTACAATAAGGCTTTCATCGTCCACTACGCAAAGTATTTCCTCTGATTTTCGAATGCTCAAAAGTAAAATGAAAGCTCAACTGAACACTGGACTGAAATCTAACTACACTGCCTTTTTTAACTGAACTGACACCTGAACTGATAACTAAAGGAACAACTGATCGTCTAAATACACTGCCTTTTTTAACCGAACTGAAAACTGAACTGATAACTGAAGGAACAACTGATCGTCTAAAAGAGGCTTTAGAAATAATTCAATAATTTTGATTTCCTTGGGCTTAAGAAGAGCCCTTTTAATTTTGACCACTCTAGGATTCTTTTGAGATCCACATTATGTTCGCACACTCTATTCTACAAAAGACCTAAAAAGGACACCTTTTCCATAGTTGGACGTTGTCAGTATTCATATTAATGGAGCAGTGTAGCAGATACTTTTAGGATTATAAAGCTATACATTTTTACTTGCGACTAATTACTAATAGGTACTAATAGGTAAGTCAAGTTATGCATTCGTAAAAAAAATCGAACTCGAAAGTAGTTGTCATTACGATGAAAGCGAAGATGAAAAAAGTGGCTTTCGCAATTATGTCTGTCTGTCTGTGTGTTTGTACCGGTACTTGAAATTCGATTTTTTTTTTCAAAATGTAAGTTTTTTTTTCTAAAAAATATCCAAAAACTTCATTAAGTTAGAGCTATGTAATGGTTAACAAAAAAATTCGGAAAAATGGTTATTAATGGTAACCCCCTTGTAACGATTTTTTGTTTTTAAATTTCTCAAAAACGCTACCACCGATTTTGATAATTTTTTAATGCTAAAGCTCCCGAAAAGTTTGAATATTTACGTGTATTCAAATTTTTTATATAAAATTAGCAGTACCTACCATACAAATGTTTAAGAATGGTTTTCAAAAATCGTATTTTACTCGAAAACGGGCCCCTGGAATTTTAATAATTTTGTTTTTGATTAATTTATACGATCTATAATCGTATACAAAAATTCAATAAATATTTTTTGTATTAAGTTTTGAAATGCAATGCTTTTTAAACTTTTTAGAAGCTTCTCTAATCAAGATTGTTTTTAGCAATGCATAAACTTGCCCTACACATCTGTAGCACCAATTGAAAACGTTTTGTGACCTCAAGTCCAAATGCCTTTAGTAGTACCTATGAGTCGCAAATAAAAATTATCAATTATACTTAATTAAAATTTATTCTCTTATATTAAACATGGTTTTCTTTTGTGATTATAAATACTTAAACTTAGATGAATGACTTTTTGGCGATTACAAAAGACTTTTCTTATTGAGAATATTAGCTTCAGGTAAACTACTATTTTCCGCCTTTTTTAATTTGAGATATTTTTAAAGTACCACTTTCTATCACTCGGCCAGACTTGTAGAAGTTGCTAAGATGCTTTCCTCCTCTTGTTATTTTAGTGGTGCCACCATAACCATAAGCATTTGTCAATTGATTAGTGTACGGAGAGTTTATTGCTCTGTGACCACCAAATGATGGTAAAGATGATAATGATGGCTTTGAGTCTCCTCCGCCAAAAAGAAGCCTTATAAATTGGGGAATAAGTGACCCCAAAGAACTGAGAGGATTTGAAGATTTTGATGAGCTACCGGGTCTCGGACCAAATGGAATGGATGGTGGGTCGGCAAATATAATTTGTGGTTCAGATGAGGAGGGTGAGCCGTGACCCCCAAAATTTGTTCCAAAGGTATTTCCACCATGCCCTCTATGTGACTGGTCTCCAACTTGATGAGGTCGAAATGAGGCGCCATTATCAATGTGATTATTGTCATAGGATTGTTCCTCAATAATTTTAATGATTTGGGGCTGGGATTGACCACCAAATTCATTACCACCATGAAGTCTGCCATCAGAATATTCATGAATGATTTTGATGATTTGTGGATCTGAGCTATGAGAGTGAGTAGCAACTATAGGCTGCCATTCGCTTTGGCCTCCGCCATATCCATGTCCAACATCACCATAGCCTTCCCCGTTTTCAACACTTTGTACATTAATTATCTCAAGTGGAGCTGCTGGACCATTGTGATGTCCTTGTTCCACGAACTCTAAATGATGTAGGTGTTGCAGTTGTTGGGGCTCAATTTCTATTTCTTGCACAGAGTTACCTCCATATCCACTCGATATGCCGCCATTGCAGCTGTATATTAGAGACGTCAAAAAGAGAAGAATCTATTCAAGAAATTAGCATTGATAATTTTCAAAGCATAATGAAAGTTCAAGTCCTTACCTTCATTTTAATCGTCCGGTGCTTAGCTAAAATTCAATGACAACGCGACGAGACGAACTGATACCACTACCAAGGAATTACTTTTCTTTTATACCTAGGAAAGCGAGTTTCAATCATATTTCACAGTCACATCACAAAAGTGGGTTTTTGGTTACACCATTTTAAACAATTTTCAGACTTTGAGAAACAATTATCAAGTTGTGTGCCTCTCCTAAATGTTACTGACAAATAAAACAAATTATCTGAGGCTCTTTTGGTTGATGGCCAACGGCCGGCACCGGCCCCGTAACCAACAAGACCTACGACACCAATATGCAGCGTAGCTTCTACTATAGTGGACTATTTCTCAATCAACAACGCTTGGGCCAATTTCACACAAACAACACACACTAAAAGATACCAAACTATCTTCTGCTCCAAAGTAACTTCGTGCAAATGCAGCTTGTTGAGAGTATTAGTTTAATGCCTAAGGCATTCGTATTAATTTTAAACAATTTAATGAAGGAAATAAGCTATCATAATTTCTATGAGAGCTAGTGTTAGTATTGCCAACTTAGTCAGTTTCTTTGATTTGATGGATTTACAAAATTGTTGCCAAAGGGTCTGTAAAGAATATAATTATAAATTAAAGATAACAGCCACCTTCAACGAAAATCTTTTTCTTAAAAAAAATTATTGATCATGAAATTAAATTAAAAAAAAAATAAGAAAATACTATTTCAGATTTTTAACCAAAGACTGATTTTCGTTAAAATTTGTGATTGTAAATTTAGATTTGTTGAATTACCATTCACTGCATAAGAACCTAAACCAAGTGACTTACAATTCTTAACCATTTCTGTGCGCGTTTTTAGAGAAATAGAAGGAAGCTATAATTTTCTTCCGATTCCAAACGGCTAAGGCAGCATTTTTCATGACAAGAGATACTCTTGGAGCATTTGTCAATTCCTTACAGGATGTAGTACACCCCTGAAGATCTATTTCTGACAATATAATGGTTTTTTTTTCAATTAGGATTTGAAAACTTTGATCTCTCACAATGAAAGCACCCTTAAGCCAATGATTGTAAGCCCGGGTAAACCGGGACGTCTGGCAACGCCACTTTACACCAACTTTTGGTCAAAATTCTCGTTCTAGTATACTGCTTGTGCTTAGTGAACAAATTTGATACTACATTTTCGTTATACTGAATGTTCCTTTGCCAGTGAGACGGGTTGGAAGTCCCAGAGTTGTCAAAAAATAAATTGTATTTCTTTTTTCGTTCGGAGCATGTTCTAAACGTGTTCAAGGTGCGCTGTAAGAGCTCGGAATGAAAAATTGAGAAGACAGAGTTAAATGCTTAGCACAAGCGTATGACAGTTGGAAATTAAAAAAAAGGTGACAGCTAAGTGTTCAGATGTGTTTCAAAAACAACTCAGAGCGCTAAGAGCACGCTTGGTTCAGAGGATGTTCAGATCATGCTCGACATACTCGGACTCTGTTCAGAGCTCTATTCTGAACTAAAAATTAAAACGGATAATATTACTGCGGTTAAAGCATCAGTGACAGCGAACCAGCAGTCGATTCCATGGCGTTCTCAAGAATAAGGAATCGGCAAGACTACACTTTGTGAAGGGATCTTGGATTTGGTCTGCCCCTTTATAAGATGAAGTTATTTTAGGAACTAAAGAACTCTAGTTAGGCTCTACAAATGTTCAAAGAACATTGCCAATTTCATCGTAAAATCATCTTCAGTAATGAATTCAGTAGTGAAGCACATTTTTGGCATTTTTTTGTGAAAATACTGATGTGCTTTAAGAAATCATTTCATCTACAAAAAATGGTGTGGTTTCCATGGCGGCTGTTTCATAGTGCCGTTTTTTTTTGTTGATGAAAATGACCATCACGATTTAGGCAATATGGATCGCTACAGAGAAATTTTGCAAACATATTTTTTTGGTCAATTGCATGGACTAGACATTAATAAAATATGTTGTTTCAATTTCGCTGTGTGGCACTGCGTGTGTTGTTACGACTTACTAAAAATTCTATTCTATGAACGTGTTATATCGAGAAATGTGCTGGATTTGAATTTTAAACACTTTTGCAAAAATAAATAAATTTCAGTCGTAACAGCTCGTGGAGAGCCAGGGCCTAGTTATACATGTACATATGTACGTATAACTCTAAGGTGCTCTTAATGCATGTTATCTAGGATTTTCTGCTAAGTCCGAACGGCTTAGATGAGAACCACTTTTTCATAACAAGATACACTCTTTAAGGGTAGTCACTTACATACTTTCAAAATGCAGTGCCCTAAAACACTCAATTTTTTATTTTTAATACTTTGACCGCCATAATTCATTATTCCCCAGAAGCCACGTCGCACATTTCCGTGCGACACCTGTGCTTCAGTTCATGCCAAGTCGTACGTTTTTGTGCGTCAGTATATGGCATTTTGTATGGTCTTCTGGTGAACATTTTGGTTTTACGTGGCTGTATTGAGTGAAGTTTCTTGTTTTTTTTTTTCAAATAATTCGTTCTTTGAAGTAAGGGGTTGTGGAGACAAAAGGTCTAATAAACCTTCAGCAACCTTCTATCTTAATTTTCAAATTTAAATAACACTTTTTTGTAAGCCAAATGGGCATTTACAATACCATTCCCAGTAAAAATTGAATGACAACTTTCCTGTAACACTTAAGACCTCTTCTCAGTGTCGTTGATGTGACAGATTAATGCCCGACTTTTCTTTGTTATATTTAATAATAGCAAGAGGCTTCTCACGATTTACCTGGCGTGCGTCGGTTTGTTCTCCTGCCTATACTATTGAATGGAATGTTTGGGTCGGGAATCGATTGGTCGGACACGGCAGCCATAACAGGAGTATGTTTTGTCGATAGCATCCTGACATCTCGGGCCTTCTTCCACTTCAGAACAGCAATGCCATTTTCTTCATCACCTGCTATCATTTTTCCTCTTCTAAGCTGAGCATTCATAACCTCTTTGATATATACTGTCGGAAAACTAACCTACCTCTCCAAGGAACAACCGTTCCATCGATGACCATTGACCATATTTTCTCCAGCTATAAGTACCCTCTGAAACTTCCTATGGAGGTGTTGTCGGCAAAATTAATGAAGTTCAATGAGGTTGGAACCGAATTGTTGACATGATTTTAGCAAGAGTGTTAAAATTATATATATTTTCGAACAATATTATCCCAACAATCCCACTTTTACAATGCCCATCTATAACATAAAAAAAGACCGAGGAATTTTCGTACCTCTGTGGTGTTTGTGGGAACCCAATTCTTTTTTTCTTTTTTCTTGATGCCCGAGTTTATTAGCTGCTCTACATATCTCTTTGCTTACAAAACTATAAGTTGTATAACTTCCTTATCAACAAAAAGGTACAAGGCTTCCAGGCAGCTTATAGTTGAAGGCGCATCTATGAGGAAACTTTTCAGTGAAAGGAAATGTTTTTTGGCGGGAGGTCATTCCTCGGCTTCTTCAAGCATCTGTTCCTCATCATTTTCTCGCATTAACCACATTCAAATCTTTAGGTTCCGAGTCGGTATCAAAGATAGGAACATCGTTTGGTAGCCAATTATCATCGAAGTACAAGTTGTCGCTTGATAAATCTTCGTCACTTTCTTCAATTTCTGCATCCTTTTCAATCTCATTTTCATTCAAATTTTGTCTTTTCATTTTGTATCCTTACTTTTCAGAAACTGTACGAAAACTATTATTGACAACTTGCAATCACTTCTAGTAATACTTACTGATAACACACAAGATAACATGAGAAAACTACCGAGGCATATCCTTCATGAATGTCATTGCGAAGATATTCTGTGGTGTTCTCATTAACAGGCTTGAAAATTGGGTGGATGTAAGCAACATTCTTATCTTACGAAGGTTCAAGCAGGCTTTAGAAAGAACTATTCGACGGTTGACCACATATTTACTTTAACATCAATAGTAAAAGCATTTCAAGCCAGAAACAAAAAAGTATACACGTTGTTTGTCGATTTTAAAGCTGCATTTGATTTGGTGAATCGAAATGCTTTATTTTTCAAACTTTCCCAACTTGGAGTGTCAACAAAATTCATCCAAATAATCTGTTGTTTGTACACAGATACTGAAGTTGCAGTCTGGGATGGCAAAACATATTCAAAACCATTTAAATCACTTACTGGAGTAAAGCAGGGGTGTCTTCTCAGTGCTCTTCTATTTGCTCTCTTTATTAATGATATAGCTGGTCTCTTTCCAGGAGGTGTCCGAATTGCTGGTATCGTTATAAATGTATTACTCTATACCGATGACCTTCTCTTATTATCCGAATCAGCAGAAACGCATTAATTGATGGTAAATCTTCTTACGGACTATTGTGACAAGTGGGGTTTAGTCATCAACACTGACAAACGAAAGTAATGGTCTTCTCGCGTTCCACTCGGAGTGAAGTTAGGAACAGCTGGATACTTAATGGAAGGCGTTTAGAAGTATCGAAAGAATACAAGTATTTGGGAGTTTTACTAAATCCAACCCCAAGCACCTTGCAGAAGAAGCAAAAACTTCACAAAGCTTGATTAATGTTATTTGGAAGAAGATTTACTATAACGATCACATAAATCTTTCAACAAAATATAATATTTTCAATGCAGTCGTGAAATCTTCGCTTTGTTATGGGGCACAAATATGCGGAATACAAGAATACGAGGAAATTGAAAAGTTTCAAAGAAATTTTTTAAAGAAAATATTCAATATTCCTTTAACCGCACCAAAATACGAGTATTCAATTTATTTGGAAACAGGCCTGCCAAAACTTTTTACTTTAAGTCTAAAGTTACAGGCAGATTATTTAATTAAAGTGTTTGGTCTACGGGAAACTCGGTTATGTAAAATAATGATGGTCTACAAAATTCGGAATAAAGACTGGTGGATGAGGACATGGGAAAGCATTGCTGCTTCCTGTGAAGAAGTTGTGCAGATCAATCTCAATAATATTGGTCAGATGAAAACGAAGTTCTACGAAATCATCCAAAAACTTGAAGACTCTTATCGAAATCAGATGATTGAAAATGCCCGTCAATCGGAGAGCAGATTACTCTATAGCCAGCTTGATCATAACTTGTGTGACAAGATCTACTTCCAAGATTCTCTCTCCTATAAAGATATTTCCCTAATTTTTAAATCAAGATGCGAACGTCTACATTTAAATGGAAAATCATACAACGGAAGCTTTGACCAATTTTGCAATTTATGTAACTTGCCCCAAATACTAAAATTCCTTAAGGCAATAAGTTTGGAGGAAAAACTATAGGATGAGCCAGCTCATCATTATAAGAGGGGGCACAATAGATCTACAGGTCGCAGTGCAATTAATCCCCAATACAATTCATTCATTCATTCAACTTGAGAGCTAAAGAAGATTGCTTTCATTTCATCAGTGTGTGTCCAATTTTTAACCAGCAAAGAAGATCATGATTTGGTAAACCAACCCTATCAGCACAGGAAACAATTAAATTTTAAATGGATCAGAATGGGCGAACTTTGTCAAATTTGTCAGAGCTAGCTACCGCTACAGAATGCTTATAATAACGGAATATACATAAATCATAATGCAAATATTTATAAAATCAAATCAAATCAAATCAAATCTTTTTTTTTCTTTTTTTTTTTTTTTACTTTTATACATACTTGTTCAATTGTATTAAATATTTTAAAGTTACCAGTCGCGCTGACGGCTAAGCCAATGCTTAAAAATTCATAAAAGCTTTTGTAAATTTATAATGATAACTTGCAATAAATGAATATTTGAATTTTAATTTGAATTTTGAAAAATTTGAACATGAAAAAACTACTGTCATACATTTTTACAGGACGTGGCTCGGGGAGAGTACGATAACTTGGCCGCCAAGATTTGATAACGGTTTTTTGTAGGAGGGTCAAAAACAAGCACTTTTTACTATGGGAGGGGGGGGTCTATCTCCCTCCGTTTAGGAGGTAGGGGCACTTTTAGAAAAAATGGTTTAAATTGAAAAAAAAATATTAAAAAACAACGGCAACACCTACAATAAAGTGCTATACTGCGTTTGAAAGCCAGAAAATTGTTTTATAATCCTGCATTTAAATTTTATTACTCATAATAATAGTTTTTGAGAAATTTGCATTTAAAGTCCAAATATTGATAAAAAAACGTGAAAAAAAATGTTTAGACCGGTTGTTTTCAAAATTGTGAAATGAAATTGTAAATTAACTTATATGTGATCCATGTATCTATCAGTTCTTAATTGAACACAAAAAACGGCATGGTTCTATGTCTTCTGGTTTTTGAGAAAACCTCCGTTTAAGAGGTAGGGGCATTTTTAGAAAAAAATGGTTTAAATTGAAAAAAAAACAACGGCAACACATACAATAAAGTCCTATACTGCGTTTAAAAGTCAGAAGATTGTTCTATAATCCTGCATTTAAATTAAATTACTCATATCAATGGTTTTTGAGAAATTCGCATTTAAAGTCCAAATTTTGATAAAATAACGTGAAAAAAAAAGTTTAGACCGATTGTTTTCAAAATTTTGAAATGAAATTTTAAATTAACTTATATGTGATCCATGTATCTATCAGTTCTTAATCGGACACAAAAAACCGCATGGTTCTATGTCTTCTAGTTTTTGAGAAAATCGAAAATTACCAAAACTACTTTTTTTGATTTTTGGTGGTGACGGTGATTCCATTTTAAGGATTAATGTTAATAAACATAATGGCGCAAAATTTTAAACATTTAAAAGCTACTCTAAATCAATTTTAGAATGGGAGTCGACTCTAAATATTGAGTATAAAACGAGAACCGACTTTTTGTTAATTTTAAAGGACATAAACTATACTTTAACATTAAAGAGCTCGTCTTAATTTAACAGCAGCAAATAGCTAGTTTATCTTTTAAAAGTATACTTTACCCATATTGACAGTGGTCATTTCATACAAAAGCAAATCGAAGAAAAAATGTTTACTGATGTTTTATTCGATTTTTTAAAGATGTTTTTTTGTAAATAGACTGAATAACTGAATATTATAAATTCGAAACAATCGTACGAAAGTGCTCTACGATGAACAAATCTGTAAATACAAATGTATGTAGGTACTAAAACATATCTTATGTATGCACGCGCGCCGCCGCCGGCCGAGACGAGTATAGCTAAATGAATCTGCACCTTGTAACAACAAATTGAGTTTTTATGCTGTGAATTTGCTATTTATACTTTATTTCCATCTAAAATAATGTAAATAACTTATAAACAATCAAAATCTGTACCGAGGTAGTATATAAAATGTACTTTTTTCGGCGAAAAATTATTTGGTTTAAAGTTGTCTGTTCTTTTTACTTTTTTTTTTTGTGTTTTTGTAGTTGTGTGAGTTATGTATCTGTCAAATTAAGGGTTGTTCAACGCAAATTCGCTTAGGCTCTGTTGTAAAACCTACATTAGTTAGAAGAGTTGTCTAACGTGTTTAAAATTATGCAAAAGTTAGACCAAGTCTCCAAGCTAAACGACTGCGTTAAGTAGAGCCGGTTTAATTCCTTAAACGAGAACTGTTTAAAATTTTGCGCCAATGAATCTTTGTTAGTTCAGTACCGCAATTCATTTAGCGTTACCCAGAATGCACCATGAGGAGGTAGAATTGCATCTGGGTCAGTTATTTTGTCAGTTAGTCAGGAGTTAGTCAGTCATAGTTAGTTAAAAATGGTCAAAATGTATTAAAAAGGTGTGTAAGTCTCGTCAATAAAGCCATCGTCCGTACTATAACTGTCGAGTTCGTTGAGTTACTCTTTTATGGTAGGAAGCCGAGGATGTTTTGGCGGTAAACACTTTCTAAATTTTCGCTCTGAAGGGTGGGAGGATCGATGTCTTTTAACAGTAAACCCTCACATATATCACCATCGGTATAACAAGGGTAAACTTTTTTTACATCTGATAAAAACTCTATTATTTGCGAACCCCAGTCGTCCTTATATTTCCTTTCTAGGCAGTATTTTCGATAGAAAAATAGTGCCATGTATTGGTGAACATGGTCAGAAGTTTGTTTTGGTTTTCAAGATCGTTTATTGTATTTTATATGTATTTAGTGGACATTGGATAAATAGAATAAATTTGAATTTTTTTAAATACAGATTCTGTGAATGCAAAAGAAACTTTGCATGCACCCAACCTCGCACCTACCCCAAATCCTATAGTGTGCCCAAGCAGGGGGGTTGCAGGGGGGCAACATGCCCCCCCATACATACTTTACTGTTTATGTATTGTAATGTTGGAAGCTAGCACTGATTTATTTATGTAAGGAAGCAAAAAATATCAAACATTTTGTAGAAAAGTAGTTTTAGTTATTTTCGATTTTCTCAAAAACCAGAAGACATAGAACCATGCGGTTTTTTGTGTTCGATTAAAAACTGATAGGTAAATGAAACACATGTAAGCTAATTTACAATTTCATTTCACAATTTTGAAAACAATTGGTCTAAACTTTTTTTTCACGTTATTTTATCAAAATTTGGACTTTAAATGCAAATTTCTCAAAAATCATTGACATGAGTAATTTAATTTAAATGCAGGATTATAGAACAATTTTCTGGCTTTCAAACGCAGTATAGCACTTTATTGTTAGTATTGCCGTTTTTTTTTTAATATTTTTTTTTTTTCAATTTAAACCATTTTTTCTAAAAGTGCCCCTACCTCCTAAACGGGGGTTTTCTCAAAAACCAGAAGACATAGAACCATGCCGTTTTTTGTGTTCGATTAAGAACTGATAGATACATGAAACACATATAAGCTTATTTACAATTTCATTTCACAATTTTGAAAACAACCGGTCTAAACTTTTTTTTTCACGTTTTTTTATCAAAATTTGAACTTTTAATGCGAATTTCTCAAAAATTATTGATATGAGTAATTTAATTTAAATGCAGGATTATAGAACAATCTTCTGGCTTTCAAACGCAGTATAGCACTTTATTGTAGGTGTTGCCGTTGTTTTTTAATATTTTTTTTTAAATTTAAACCATTTTTTCTAAAAGTGCCCCTACCTCCTAAACGGGGGGAGATAGACCCCCCCCTCTCATAGTAAAAAGTAAACAAATAAACATTAAAATTTCACAGTTATGATCACAAAAAAAGAGGAAATGTTTGATATCTACTTAGGTAGAAAAAAGAAGCTCAGTTGGCAACCATAGGCAATAATCCAAAACAGCTAAAAACGAGAGTATCAATAGCTACGCATTGTTACTTGCATGATGATCAAGATTTAAATACATATTAGCATATTGGACTAGGTACTGACGATTGGTCTTTTTTATTTTACAATTTTGAATTTTACATAATACACAAATTACAATTCACATGGGAGTCTCTTGCTGGAAGAGGACAAAAACAAATGTTATAATCATTGGAATTTATTGATCAATCGATTTATGTTGGTTATGTGATGCCCAGGCAGAGCCCAGACACAGAGTAAACTGTTGGCTAAGGTCTTGGCGAATCGTCATCTTTTATTGAATCGGATTGTGCTGCGATACAGTCTTTACGTATGTAAGTCTTGTCCATCCGATGTTGACTCATACTATATTTTTCTTTTGAATTTTGTGGAAGAAAGATTTTTGATAGGTTGAGTTGGAAGCGCCATTAATTAACCTGTATTTTAATTTAATTTAAACTTGTTTATGCACAGGTCTTTTTTTTATGATTTACCAAAGACCAAAACACTAAACAGGCAAGTGGAATAACATATTTCAAATTTAGGACAGAGCAGTTTCTTATTTCCCCAGAGAAAATACATATTTGAATTACGGTTCCACACCAGGAAAATTAAACAAGAAATTATCAAACTTCGAATCAATTCCGACATAGCTGAATTTTGGTGAAGAGTAGAGTTTTTTTAAATGTAAAGTTAAAAATTTTAGCTTATATATTTCTACATAAAATAAATTCTGATATATTTGTTCGTCAAAGACTGAGAAAAAAATATTCAAACATTATGGTATAGTGCATCGAAAACATGTAATGAAGTAAAATTATTCATTGGCTACATTTTTGTATGGGATGTGTATGAGTACCCAATATTTCTGCATTGAAAAACAAGTTTTTTGGGGTGTTTAGAGTAAGAGAAAGGGTACCATTTTGGAAAAGGTGACATTTTGTTTTCATTTAACAATTCGTTCGAATTTCATTCAATATCAAAATAACGTTTTAGAGAATAAAATTGTCCAATAAATTTGCTATTAAGGAGCTTTGTACGTTGATTGCCTTTAAATTTAAGCTTGCCAAAGACTTCACCATAAAGATATGGGTTCTGGTTGCTGCCGTCCAGCAAGGAAGCCACTTCTTACATATGAAGATAGACAAACGTTTAAAATACAAAATAACGGGTGATTTTTTAAGAGCTTGAGACCTTTTAAAAAAAAAAAAAACGCATAAAATTTGCAAAATCTCATCGATTCTTTATTTGAAACGTTAGATTGGTCCATGACATTTACTTTTTGAAGATAATTTCATTTAAATGTTGACTGCGTCTTAGGTGGTCCATTCGGAAAGTCCAATTTTGGGTAACTTTTTCGAGCATTTCGGCCGGAATAGCCTGAATTTCTTCGGAAATGTTGTCTTCCAAAGCTGGAATAGTTGCTGGCTTATTTGTGTAGACTTTAGACTTGACGTAGCCCCACAAAAAATAGTCTAAAGGCGTCAAATCGCATGATCTTGGTGGCCAACTTACCGGTCCATTCCTTGAGATGAATTGTTCTCCGAAGTTTTCCCTCAAAATGGCCATAGAATCGCGAGCTGTGTGGCATGTAGCGCCATCTTGTTGAAACCACATGTCAACCAAGTTCAGTTCTTCCATTTTTGGCAACAAAAAGTTTGTTAGCATTGAACGATAGCGATCGCCATTCACCGTAACGTTGCGTCCAACAGCATCTTTGAAAAAATACGGTCCAATGATTCCACCAGCGTACAAACCACACCAAACAGTGCATTTTTCGGGATGCATGGGCAGTTCTTGAACGGCTTCTGGTTGCTCTTCACTCCAAATGCGGCAATTTTGCTTATTTACGTAGCCATTCAACCAGAAATGAGCCTCATCGCTGAACAAAATTTGTCGATAAAAAAGCGGATTTTCTGCCAACTTTTCTAGGGCCCATTCACTGAAAATTCGACGTTGTGGCAGATCGTTCGGCTTCAGTTCTTGCACGAGCTGTATTTTATACGGTTTTACACCAAGATCTAATAACACAAACCCAATTGCTGCGAACGGCGACGAATCGACATTTCACGGTCTTCAGCAACACTCTCAGAAACAGACGCAATATTCTCTTCTGTACGCACTGTACGCATTCGTGTGGTTGGTTTAATGTCCAATAAAGTAAACTGAGTGCGAAACTTGGTCACAATCGCATTAATTGTTTGCTCACTTGGTCGATTATGTAGACCATAAATCGGACGTAAAGCGCGAAACACATTTCGAACCGAACACTGATTTTGGTAATAAAATTCAATGATTTGCAAGCGTTGCTCGTTAGTAAGTCTATTCATGATGAAATGTCAAAGCATACTGAGCATCTTTCTCTTTGACACCATGTCTGAAATCCCGCGTGATCTGTCAAATACTAATGCATGAAAATCCTAACCTCAAAAAAATCACCCGTTACTAAAGTTTTTTTTTTTAACTTTGTTCACTTTTGTTTGCTTAAAACTTATTTTTATTTTAGACTAGCTGGCCCCGGCAGACGTTGTTCTGCCCTTTTTTCTCTAAAACAACAGTTATAAAACATATTTCAGAGTGATTACTTTTCATATTTATAGATTTACGAGTACGTCTCCATGATAAACATCGATTACTTACAAATATAAGTGTCCTATTTTGTAAGTTGCAAGGCTTTAGTATTAGTAGTAATAATCTGGTATTTTCATTGTAATGCCTTATCGTACACGATATTTTTTGTTTGAATACCTGGCGCGTAAATAAATAAAGCTGTCGGTTTTCCGACGCGAGAGCTGGCAACATACAACTGTTAATGAGAGAAGCATGGGTTTTCCAGATTGACGCCGCAAACACTCAACGACTCACCCTGTGATTTATTTATGGTCATAGCGGAAGCAAGCAGCACTGGAAATTGCAGTCTTTTAGTTGAAGATTAGGTGAAGGTAATGCTGGCAAATCCAGTGAGTTCAAAAATTCTGGTGGATAATTGACGACAGGATCTTGGTTAGTTGGCAATCAACTGATTTGTATGTCCTTAATTCACCGGCTATTTCATTTTGGATTTTGAAATTTATTTCATTTACATCCGTGTTTTTGGGAGCTAATATAGCTCGTTCACTCAACCAACAATAATTTCTGTAATTTTGAGCTACGTTTGGGAATACCTTTCCTATAAGCTCAGTTTTTGATTCTGTAAACTGACAAAAATTGACAGGAAATGTAATGCAGCCTGTCATAACATCTACAAGGATTTTACCATTACCAATGTAAATTAGTTGTTTTGAAAATATTTCTCCAGATCGATCATTTTGCAATCCGACACGCATATTCTGGCTCAAATTTAGTATCTTAATTTTTGTCCACAAAATGGAGGACTTCAAACATGCATTCAGTTCATCCGCTGGTGTAGACCGTGGAATAACTGGTAATGTTTGACGAAAATGTCCTGCTTACAAAATCATCGCTCCATCGAATCGGTTTTGATTGCTTCGTAGATCTTCCAGAGTTCTGTCTAATGCCTCCAAAGACTTCTTAAGTATGTGCCATCGTGCATTCATTCCATACTATCAACTTGCATTGCTGAAAAACCTTTGCCATTGCAGAGTGCAAGTCGGAGTTTCGTTGCTTTGAATATTCAATGGTAATTTTAGTGCTGAATGGGCTGTTCGACCGCCTTCCAACAATGTAGCTGCAATACCAGAGGAAGCAAGTGCGAGTGCAATTGCATTCTGTAAGCGAATTGCTGCTAAAATCAATGAAATTAAAAAAGTCTTTCCTGTACCACCAGGAGCATCGAAAAAGTAAAATCCTCCAGTTCCATCATTTACAACATAAGTGTATCAAAGACATACTTTTGTTGTTGGTTCAACAACAGAACATAATCGAACCGATTCCTTTAAAGCATGGAGATCGAACAGTTTTTCACGATGCAATTCTTGATTAAAAGCGTCTTTCATTGGGCGATTAGGCGCGGCCATTCCTAATTGAGATAATAATTTGTTCGACATCATCAAGCACATATGTATGTACGCCTTCAATTGATATCAACGCCCCATTGTAAATTTCTTCAGTGAATTGTAAATATCGATTTCCTGTTCTATTGCGCATTTGATGCAAGATACACATATCATCTTTGTATTTGATCCATAAATCAATTGAGTTTGACGGGTTTGGGTATTTGTCGAGCTTTTGAAGAAATTACAGCATCATTTAAAGTTTGATCCCAATGAGCATCATTTTCTAATAGTTGCAAACGCTCACAGGGTTCTCTGTAAGAGCCACATAATTCACCATTAACTGTTCGTAAATGTTGGAATGATGTTGGGCCTCGAACATTGACTAAAAGTGTAAAAATGTGTTGCTAAGCATAAAACTCGAGAACGCAGCAATAAACGTTTTTTCTCTCCATAAGAACCTTCCTTGAACTTTAACAAACACTTTTAAAAAAAATCAGGCGAATTGGTCAAGCCGTTCTCGAGTTTAACGCTTAGCAACAAATTTTGCGATTCATTTTTATTTATATAGATTAAAAATATTAAATTAGTATTTTGTACTTTAAACGTTTGTCTATAATCATATGTGAGAAGTGGCTTTTTTAGAAGTGGCTTCTTTGCTGGACGCCAGCAACCAGAACCCATATCTTTGGTGACGTCTGACTGTCAAATTTGTCAGGATCATTTGTCTACCGATGACTTTGTTACAATTGCAATCAATGGAATTTTTTCTCTGAGAGTGGTCGGTGTTCAATAAAAAAGGCTTTATTTCGAAAATTTTCTCCGCAGAAAGGTCTTTTCATTTAGCCATGATTAGACTGCGGTTTTAACACAAAAGACTCGATTAAACCAAATTGATTGTACACGCAATATAAAACTTAATGATTCCCAAAACACGTTTTTGATCTTTAATGCAAATTCCGGCAATATTAACCATTATAATTCATGAAAAACACGTAAAAAATCTCAAGAAATAAAAAAACAACATTTGAAAAAATAAGGTACCCATTTAAAAAGATGGCTACTACCAAAATAAATATTGTTTAGTAGTTCCAATTATTATTTTGTTAAGGCTTATTACTCATAAATTCATTTTATAAACAAATCTATTAATAAGGTTATTTATGAATGTTCATGCTCTTTACTGTGCTATCATTTGCACACCAAAGTTTACAATCTCTCTCTTACACCGTTCAGTCTTTCATCCTATACGTTCGGAGAAATCTACGATTGGGAAAAATTTGTTTCGCAATTTAAAAAAATATTTTTTTCCACAAAAACTCACAGATTTAAGAAAACATAAAAAAATTATTTAGTAAAATTCTATCTAATGGTTATAAAAATTTAAAAAAATGGCTATAAATAAAATCATTTTTGTGGGTCTTAGATTTTTTCAAAAGTGATTTTGATGATCATTTCTTTTATACAAAAGCTCCTATAAAGTTTAAATATTATTATCATTCCGCATTCAAATTTTCAAAAAAAAAAAAAATAATAACAAAGAATCAGGATTAAAAAAAAAATATCAAAAGGCAAGTTATGCATTCGTAAAAAAAATCGAACTCGAGATTTTGATCAAAGTTGACATAACGATGATAGCGAAGACTAAAAAAGTGGGTTTCGCAATTCTGTCTGTCTGTCTGTCTTTTCGACTATAGCCTAAACGGCTCGGCCGATTTTCTTTAAACTTAGTAGATATCACTTTTAATTTTTCCCCCCACACGTTAATTTTCTTTTTTTTTAAGACCAAAAATAAGGGTACCTGGCATACGAATTTTTTTCGAAATTTTATAAATATTTTTTTTTCTCAAAACCTATTCGACAAATTTTAAAAAATAAAATTACAAAAAATTCATTTAGTTAAAGCTAGGTAATAGTTAAAAAAAATTTCCGAAAAATGGTTATTGAGGGTACCCCCCATGGAACCATTTTTTTGTTTTTGATTTTCTCAAAAACGGTACAACCGATTTTGATCAGTTTTTTTTGCTAAAGCAAAAGCTAAACTTAAATAGAATAGTGTATTCAAATTTTCAAAAACAATTTTTTTAGATTTTTAAAAAAAACTTCAAAATTTTTTTGCAAAACTCAATATTTCGAAAACCCCATGTTAAATTTTTTTAAACTTCATAAATAAAAGTTTCTCATTAATAATCTACAAGATGTGAGAAAAAAAAACTTATTTTGCCTAAAAATAAAGGTACCTACCATACAAATGTTAAAAAATTTAAAAAAAAAATGGTTTTCAAAAATCGTATTTTTCTCGAAAACGACGCCTAGAATTTTGATAATTTTTTTTTTCTTCCAATTAATTTTTACGATCTTTATTTTAATAAAAAAAATTTGAAATTAAGATATTACAGCTTGTACCTACCATAGAACCATTTTTTCGAATTTTGAATTTCTCATTATCCACATAACGGATCTTAATGAAAGTTTTTGTGGAGAAGCTTCTTAAAAGTCTAAAACACATTGCATTTAAAAACTTTAAAATAAATATTTTTTGAATTTTTGAAAAATAAATTTTTTTTTTCTTTTATTGAAAATTCGATATCTCCGAAACGGCTCAATATTTTTTTTGTAAATTTAATTTTTTTCGAACAATAATAAAAACTTTAAATTGGCGTACCAAAATTTTCTCTTAAAAGCCTTTTTTAAGGAAACCACTACAACGACTTATAATATTTGTTCTTGCATAAATTCATATTTGCATAGCATTATGTTTTTAACTCTTACTACTAAAAGAATTCAAAAAATTAATTTTATCCTTACGAACAGTTTTCTCTAATAAAATTCGTTTTTAAAATTCCTAGTCTATTACATAGGAGCAAGTTCGTGCGACCCGATCGTGCATTTTATTTTTAACAGTTTTTTAGTACTATCTGATGTAGAAAAAAATTCAAAAACATTTATTTTTCAATTTAAAATCAATTTTTTCAAATCTAAATTTTTCTCCTAATTTCTTATGTCAACAAAACCCAGTAAGAGAAAGCAAATTTGGACGCTCTCAACGGTTTCTTATAAATTTAACTATTTTCGGAATGAAACTTTTTATCCCGAATAGGGAAAAATCTATCAAACCGAAAGGGAATTCAGGGTTTGATTCGAGCTGTAAAGAGGTTATTAGGGTCAGAGAAGTAATTTTCCGATGTTATGATGTCAACCTCACTATGGAAAACCGGAATAAGTTCCAAGAGGCTAGAAAGACCTGTAATGACCACATTCAAAGGACCCAAGACTGCAATGCCCCAAAGGTGATATGATGGTATACCCCACCGAACAGTGGCTCAAATCTTTACATCATTTTTAAGAAAGTAAGATTATTGCACTTGATATTTCAAAAGCATTTGATATAGTTTGGGATCACGATCTCAGCTTCGGACGTACTGTTAAATTCAGAGATTTTTTTTAGCCGTACTACACGAATGTGAAATGTTTTACCCGGCCCAATATTTAATTCCTATTTCGATATTCTGACTTAAGACCAATGTGCATTTGAATCCTTTCCATATGTTTTGCACATTTTAGCACGCCATTTTTCCTAACGGCCAAAAATCATAGTCAAATAAATTGAAATATCACATAAATTATCACCAAGAAAAAAAGTGCATCTAATAATTTTTTGTATTCAGAAAGAACGCTTCTAATCTTATTTTTACTAACCATCTTTGTATGTAGGTATAGTTATACAGTAACCAATAAAAATTCAGATTTATATTTCGTAGGCTATGTTCATAAATAAATTTTCTTCTCAATAGGTCTTCTCAATTCACGAGTTGGTATCCAATGAAATTGAGTTTATTATGCCCACGTTTACTATTGCACTTGTTGCATGTAGGTATATTTATGTATTCTACATATGACACTTAAATACCTACTATGACATATAATGTGTACAAGAACATTGTTAATATTAATTTAAAAGAGAATAAAGTTCAAAGCTGAGTTGATTGTACTCGCTCATCATGTATGCAAATGTATTTTCAGATCCAAATATTTCTGAAAATCAATGAAACACAATTTGAAAAAATATTTTTAATAAACCATTATCAATATATTAGAAGTTTTCATCTGGTTTTAACACAATTGAGTTGTTTTTTAATTTAATTTTGAAAATTTTAAAACATGCAGGTTTTTTAAATAATTTATTTCATATATGTCGCCATCGGACATTCGAAGTTCTTTTCACTTTGTCTCTTTTATCATCTCTTGTCATTTTTAATTTATATCTCTACTTCTATTTTTATTCAAATATAAAATATGACCTTTAACGCCAATATAATATCACAAGAAAAAACAGTACAGGCCCCTTAAATGAGTGACGGTGAATTAAAAATGTTCTATTGTGTTGAGTGAAATTGAAAGTTTTTAAACAGCTAGGGTTCGAGCTTCATCTTATTCAGAAAATTCCATTTAACAGAAAACATTTTCAAGAAAAATTAAAAACCCAACCAAAAAATAATAATAACTTGCTCTTTTCAAACTCTATTAGCTTTAAATTCTTTTCAGAATTATAATTGTTAAAAGTTCCTTGGTTTGAAATAAAATCAGCAGCAGAAGTTTAGTAACTAATAATATTAATGTTTATTGAACAAACTATCAGAAGGGAATGATATAAAATTCTAGAAAGAAGAATTATGATATGACAAATTAATATGCTAAGTTACTACATAAGATATTAAAAACAGGTAGGTATTACTTTTTTATCTCAACACTCCCACTAAAAGTATACTAAGACTTAATAAACTTATGATTTTGCTGCGTTGTTCTTTTCGTCTAATTAAATTTCATTCTTCTTCTTTATATTAATCATATTTCTTTGAATTTCAAAAGTTGATTTTGGTAGTGGTTTGGTTAAAAAATCCGCTTGTTGATCTTTTGAAGAAACATGTTGCAAAATAAATTCCTTGTTGTTATATTTGTCCCGAATAAAGTGGTAACGAACATCTATGTGCTTACTCCTTTGATGAAATTCCGGGTTTTTGATTAATTTTATTGCACTCATGTTGTCAACATTCAAAGTAATTTGCAATTCATTAAAATTTGGTAGGTCATTTAGTAAGGTTTTAACCCACATGATTTCCTTTACTGCTTCACTTGCTGCAACGTACTTAGCTTCAGTGGATGATAATGTTACTACTTTTTGTTTCGTAGACTTCCAAGCAATTTTAGAATCACCGAGTTTTATAAGAATACCAGTTGTGGACTTTCTGGATTCAACATCTCCTGCGTAGTCAGAGTCACTAAAAGTTTGAAGATGACATTCTTGTCTGAATGGAAAGTATAGTCCGTGATCTAATGTTCCTTTCAAATACTTTAAAATACGTTTGACGGCATTCCAATGTATTTTCTTTGGATGTTCCATGTATTGACTGGCGTTGTTGACTGAAAATGTTATATCTGGTCGAGTAGCTATAGACAAGTACATAAGACTGCCTATTGCTTGACGATAGGGCGTATTTGATGTATCTTGTTCATTATTTCCATGAATATCTGCACACATTTGGTGATGAGGATCTGCTGGAATCGCAACTGAATTTACATCCTCCATTCTGAATCTTTTGAGAATCATTTTTGCATATATGCCTCTTGATGAACGAAAATAGAACCATCTTTCATTCTTTCGATTTGTAACCCTAAATATGTTTGAAGTGGTCCTGATGTTATGTCAAATTCTACGTTTAGTTTTGAAATTAACGTTTCTGCCGTAGAAAGATTTGTTGCAGCAATTAATCCATCGTCGATATGTATTGTTAATAAAATTGAATCGTCTTTTTGGCCATTTGTAAAAACGCATGCATCTGAACTAGTTGGATAGATCCCTAGTTTCTTCAATACTGTAGTAAATCTTAAATTCCAACATCTGGATGCTTGTTTCAGACCATACAGGCTCTTGTTTAGCTTGCATACTTTGTTAGATCCATCTTCATAGCCCATGGGTTGCTTCATATAAATGGTTTCTTCTATTTTTCCATGAAGGAACGCTGTTTTCACATCGAACTGACGAAGAAACATCTTTTGTGATGCCGCAATGGACAAAATTATTCGAATAGAATCAAATCTAGTGACAGGACTGAAGGTCTCGTGATAGTCGATTCCTGCTGTTTGTTTGAAGCCCCTAGCTACCAATCTAGCTTTGAATCGCTCCACGCTGCCATCATTATTCTTCTTGAGTTTATAAGTCCAGCGATTATCAATAACTTGTTGACCTTTAGATGAATTTACTAATGTCCAAGTATCGTTCCTTTTCAATGATTCTATTTCATCATCCATGGCTTCTTTCCATTTGATCGCTTCAGTGCATGTCATCGCTTCTTCGTATGTTTCTGGTTCAATTTGGTCTGCAAAAGCAGTATTTGCATCAAAGTATCTGTCGGGTGGCTTGATTGTAGTCCGGTTTCTGAGTATGCGATTCTTACTGCATTCTGCACTATCAATGTGTTGTGGTTGTTCTAAAATCTGTTCCGAGTCGGAAATAATTTGTGTTTGATGAATGTTTCTTTGATCATCGATGATTTCTGATGCTGGAGCATTATTGAAGTTATGTCGTATTTGATCTTGATTTTGCTGCTTGTTTTTGTTTTTTGCTGGTAAAATAAAAGTAACTTCGGTTGGCGATTCTTGGACAACTTCCTTTGAATAATCTTTGTACATTTTACCGGTGAATACAACGTCTCTGTAAATTTTTACCTCATTTCTCGCTGGAATCCAAACACGGTAGCCTTTTGTATTTTCGTCATGACCAACAAAATACCCTTGTTCTGCTTTCGGATCCCATTTTCGCCTTTTTACTTGCGATATAGGTACTATAGGGCAAGTTCTGCATTTGGAAAAAAAATCGAACTCGAGATTTTGATCAAAGTTGACATTACGATGATAGCGAAGACGAAAAAAGTGGGTCTGACAATTCCGTCTGTCTGTCTGTATGTCTGTATGTCTGTATGTCTGTATGTCTGTACCTCGAACTACAGCCTAAACTACCGGACGTATTTTCTTCAAACTCGGTAGTTAAGGGTCTTCGGTGATTCCCTAGAGGAAAAATTTAAATTTTTTTTTAGCTCCAAAACTAAGGGTACCCCCCATACACCCGTAATGCAAAATCTTATTTATCTCGAAAACGGCTCTAACGATTTTGATAAAAAAAATTAAGTGTGATATTATGAACATGGACTATATTTTGGTGAAAAAAAAATTTGGGGGGAAATGTTATTAGGGGTACCTGTCATAGAAGGGTTTTTTTGATTTTCGAATTTCTCACCAACGGCTCTAACGATTTTAACCAAAATTTTTATGCAAGAGCTGCTTTGCATTTAAAAAAATATAAACTAAATTTTTTTTCGAAAAAAGAGTTTTTGGATTTTTAAAAAAATAATACAATTTTTTTTTTGAAAATTCAATATCTTAAAAACCGATGCACGGTTAAATTTTTAAATTACGTTTTAAAATGTATTTTATTAAATACTAATAATTTGCATATCAATTTTTTTTATAAAAATTTTAAGGAAAATTTAGTACACAAAAAACATGTTTCAGTGTGTCTGTATGTCTGTACCTCTTACTACAGCCTAAACCCTTGGACCTATTTCTTTCAATATCGGTAGTTAAGGGTCTTCAGTGATTCCCTAGAGGAGAAATTGAAATTTTTTTTTTAGCTCCAAAACTAAGGGTACCCCCCATACACCCGTAATGAAAAATCTTATTTATCTCGAAAACGGCTCTAACGATTTTGATAAAAAAAATTAAGTGTGATATTATAGACATGGACTACATTTTGGTCAAAAAAAATTTTGGGGCAAAATGGTATTAGGGGTACCTGCCATAGACCCGTTTTTTTGATTTTCGACTTTCTCATTAACGGCTCTAAGGATTTTAACCCAAAATTTTTAGCAGGAGTCCCCTTAAGTTTAAAATAATATTGTATATAAAAATATTCGAAAAAATATTTATTGGGTTTAAAAAAAAAAAAAAAAATTTTAAACCAATATCTTCAAAACCTATGAACGATTATTTTTTGAAATTATTTCCTAAAACCAATATTATTAAATACTTAAAATTCGCATCCCACATTTTTTTCTTGAAAAATTTTAGAGAAATTTCTTATATAAAAAATTTATTTAATAATAAAACGATTTTTTAAGGTTTATTTGCATAAATTCATACTTTTCCGGAAACCAGACGGCAATTTTATGCATTTGAACATTATTATCTCATTAAATCCATGTTTTATATTTATAAAATGTATCTTAAATTCCAAAGTACTTTAACATAAGAGCAAGTTCGTGCGATCCAGTCGTGCATTTTATTTATTTTGGAATGTGTACATAGACTCCTTCGCCAAAGATTTTCAAGTTGTTAAGACAAAATTTACTACCGAGCCAAAGCTCGCACGGTGTTAGCTCCTTTAAACTGCTTGATCCTGTACGGTTTAGTGTGTAGGTTGCATAATTTGTTGCTTCAGCCCACAGTTTAATCGGCATTCCGCTTGCTTGTAGTGAGGTCCGAGCCATCTCAACAACAGTTCGATTTTCACGTTCAATTGCGCCGTTCTGTTCCGGGGTATATGGAACAGACTTTTGATGAATGATTCCATACCGATGAGTGAGGTCACTGACTTCTTGATTGGTGAATTCCAATCCATTATCTGTTCTGAGAATTTTCACCCCCTTCTCTAAGTGCTTAGCGGTTTTCTTAATAAAATCCTCTAGACAACGTGAGGTATCAGATTTATGTTGAATGAAGTAGATGCTTCTCCAATGGCTGAAGTCATCTTTTAAAAGCAGAAAATATCTTGCTCCACCCAAAGAATATTCTTGCATTGGTCCACACAAATCAGCATGTACTAATTCGGCATTTCGTTCAGATTTTGAAACGCTCTTTGAGAATGGAAGTCTATGCATTTTTCCTTTCAAGCAATCTTCACAGTGAAACTTCTCGACGTTCTCAGACATAATTGCTGATTCTTTAAGTATTTTTTTAACGTGCGCAATATTCTGATGACCCATTCGTTTGTGCCAGTCATGGAGTGAGCATTTGGTGGCAACATTTGCTATTGTTCCTTCATCCTTTTTGATCTTGAACTGCATTTTGAAAAGTTTGTTTCGCCTTTCTCCCACTGCAACTATACTACCGTTCTTGAGTAATCTACACACTTTGTTGTCCGATTCATCTGTTATTCCCTTGTCCAGTACAGCACCAAGGGAGAAAATATTATAGTTGATATCCGGAACAAATAGAACATCAGTCATGTGTTTAGGTTTCCGATCTTTTCCATCGAATGCCAGTATGTGAATTTCACCTGCACCAACTGCTTGTATATTGTTACCATTACCTATTCTAACTAATTTGGGTACTTCAATCGTCTTGAATGTGGAAAACCATTCTCTTTGATGTGACATGTGGTCGGTCGCACCTGAGTCCAAGTACCATTCATCGCCGATTGAGTCTGTATCTTGCGCTACGGATAAAGCCTCTCCTATGAAAGCATCGCCTTTCTCTGATGAACATTTCGAGTTTGCGGCTTTGCGTTTTCTACAATCCCTAATCCAATGGCCCCGCTTGTGACAGAAATGACATACGCCTGGTTTATCGCATTTCTTGCTATGAAATCTTTCAGAATGCTTTCCTACTTTGAAAGCTGCTTTTTCAGTAGGTTCACTCATGCCGATTCTGGTTTCTTCCACCGTGAGTCGAGCGACTAAATTCGTGAGCGTTCGGTCGTTAGAACTTGTTGATTCCCATGCACTAATAAAATGTTTGTATGATGGTGGCAATGTCATTAACAGCTTAGTTATGACCATTTGATCAGGAATTTTCTCACCAAGAGTTTGCAAGCGATGAGAAAGATCCTCAAGTCTGGCTACATGCGTGGCAATATCATCATTGTGATTCTTTTGGTAACTATACCATTGTTGCAGGAGCATGTGGATACTAGTTTCCGATTTTTGCTCATATACGGAACATAGTTTGTCCCACATCGACTTCGATGAATCGCAGTTGATGATATATAATAGGGGTTTCTCGTCCACTGATGTCGCTATGACTCGCTGCGCTATATTATCCTTTGTTATCCATTTCGATCTTTCGTTTTCATCGTCGCCTGTTGGTAGTTCAGTTGTCCCATTAACTACATCCCATGAACCATTCGATAGGAGTGTAATGCGTATTTGGAATTTCCAAACTGACCAATTTTCCATTCCCTTCAGCTTAGTTACTCGTACAATTTCGGTTTCCATTTTTTTTCTCTTTTGCTCGGGGCTGGAAAGAAAACTTACTTTTGCCTTATCTGTATGCTTAACTGATTAATTTGAAATATGAAGAAGTAACGTTCCTGGGCCCATAACCTGTTAAAAGTTCCTTGGTTTGAAATAAAATCAGCAGCAGAAGTTTAGTAACTAATAATATTAATGTTTATTGAACAAACTATCAGAAGGGAATGATATAAAATTCTAGAAAGAAGAATTATGATATGACAAATTAATATGCTAAGTTACTACATAAGATATTAAAAACAGGTAGGTATTACTTTTTTATCTCAACAATAATTCTTTTCAGAACTAATTTTTTTTATAATTCACACCCAAGGGTATGTTAAGAGACCCTTATAATGTTAAACACAGCATGGGCGATGGATAATTAGGGGGGGGGGGGGAGGGGTGAGAAAGAAGGTGTCGATGAATATTGCTTTTGAATTTTTGCAAATTGAAATGGCAAATGACATAAAAAACGAATCTCTATATTTTACGGTACGACCAAAGTTAGCCTCGAGGGTGAACTGATGAGCATTCCTAGCGAGAGGGGGTGTCACTGATAAAGAGAAGGAATGCAAATTAATACTTCGAGCGAACATTGCTTATGCAAGAAGCGATACAAAAATGAAACACATGAAACATTCCGACGGTGTTCAAGAGATGGGAATGAATGCATAGCTCTGTTTCCTATCAGTTTTAACGCTCTATTTTGAATGGTTTCTGGTTTCTTATACCACATTTAACAATGCTGCAAAGATCGGAGTTTAATGAGCTAACCATACGATACTGTTGCAATTCCGGAGACAAAACGGAGCCCTGGGGAACATCAGCATTTGTTTTGTGAATATCAGACTTGAAACCGTCCAATACAACGTGTATTGAAGGATCTAGAAGGTAATTTCTCATCCACAGAATAAGGGTTTCGTTGATATTAAACGCACGCATTTTCGATCAGTGAGCCTGGTCCCAAACTCTATCAAATGCTCTCCAAATATCAAGCGATCAGATCACCAGTGCACAGTGGTTTCGCCCATACGACAAAAATAAAAAAATGAAAGCAATTGTTTTTTTATTTCAAGTCTATTTTTCTAATAGATTACATTTCAATATTTACCGTTGCAAGTATTTTGACATATACATGTCACGTGTTATCTGTTTTATTTTCGCTTTCAAAGTGAGCCAAATATTTAATTTTTTGTGAAAATAAATTTTAATATAATTGTGAGTAGTTTGAAGTGAATTTTTTTAAATAAAAAATATATTATTGCAATTTTTTCGCAATGGAATTACAAAATTAAGGTATTTAGAGTATTTTATTAATTCGTTGTAAATATTTGGATGTTTGGTTTATAATTGATGTTAGTAAAACCGTGTACAATTTAAGTATTTTTTGTCATTTTGTTCAATGTTTAAATAAAGTTTTAATATAGTAATTAGCCACACATAGCGGTAACAGTCCTTGTGTTATATAGAGTGAATAGTCAGTTTTTAGAAAACTTTATCTTGGCACCCACAGTCACCCACAACCAGCACAATTAATGCTTTTGTTTCACGGATTTGAGCAAAAACGATTTCTTTTTTCTATAAAAATTTTCTTTAGGGACGAAGTATTTTTGCTTGGTATCAAGAAAGAATATCTGCGAAATTTGGTCAACGAAAAACGGCGAGTTTGGGTGACAAAAAACGCAGGTAGGTTTTTTTTTATCTCGGGTAAAACCGGTGTTTTTTTTTTTTTTTAAATCCAATAACCGGGAAACCGGTTATTTACTTTGGTACCACAGAAATAAAAAAGGGTAGAAAACGTCTTTGAAGCAAAATCTCCTTGTCTCATAAGAACTGCACTTTTGTGCAACATGCGACGTTATTCACCACTTCCATCTTTTCTTTTATAGAGTAATTAAGTGTAGTGGTAGGCAAGTGAAATCGTTGTATTGTTTTGTATATTATTGTGTAAATGTAATAGTGTGGAAAAAATACCGTGTCCGCTTAAGGAAATTCTACATTTACATTCTACATTCAACAAATATAACCGTGTAAGTAGGCGTATCAGTGGGCTGAAATTTTCTTTAGTGATTTCTTACGATGTGTTATATCAAATCTGAAAGTTTCTTTACAATCGGACATGTGGTTCGAAAGTTATTGAATTACGACGTCGTCTCCATACAACCCAAACCACTGTGCAGTGGAACGATTGATTCGAAAGCCGTATGGCCGGTCATTAAGAAGCTTTCGATCTTCGAAATATTTCTTGAGCTGATGATTGATCAGCGATTCCATGACGTTGGAAAGAGGGGACTTAAGTGCAATTGGTGGATAGGAGGAGGGGATGGAAAGGTCGCCTTTTTTAGGAACATGCTGGACAACTGCTGTTTTCCATCTTCTAAATAAGATTCCAGAACAGTAGGAGCGATGGAAAAGCTTACGCACTTGTTTTGCCAGCGATGAAGAACATCTATTCTAAAATTTGATGGGTTCACTTGTCAAGTTTTTAAAACCTTTCGAATTGGGCATAAAAAAAAACTTGCCAAGTAAGCCCATCAAATTTTAGTCAGTAATCATTAAATAATAAAATTTCTATATTACATTGTAGCTGTTTCAATATTATTCTACTTTAAATATTCGGTATTAAACCTTCATGAAGTAAGAACTTGGGGTACTTTTAGATCTCAGTACTTTTCACGGCTGACTTGTTACACAAAGGTTTTTGTATAGAAGAACTTGGCTCTTTTTTTAACATTTATGTTTTTGGTCTGATCTCACTTCTTTTTGCAAAGAATTTAATATTTTGCCATGTCAAAATCTCGAAAGATACGGAAAGGTAGAAGGGTGTCCTCTACCTACTAAAATCAACTTAGTTTATAGCTTCCTATTTCTTTTGGTATATTTTCTTTTTGTTAATGGTTGTTTTGATTTGCGCTTCAATTATTTCTGCTTATCCTGGCAAGATACCTAACACTAACATACCTACCTTATTTACAGCAATCAGAAGTGCTCCATATAAATTAAACATTTTCTCAGAAAGTGGGTGGATACCACGCCCTCTGAATGGAAAACCCCAGTTTTTATTTTTGGTCCTTTATATGCAATTTGAGGCCTACCCTTCTACCATATTTCATTGTTCTACTGCAATCGCAAGTGTGCCATATAATTTACATCAGTTCTGAGGAAATGGGCGGATACCACGCCCCCTGAATGGAACACTTCAAATTTTATATTTTTTTCTTTGTATGCAATTTAAGTCCTACCACTTTACCAAATTTCATCGTTTTACAATAGTCGGAAGTGCTCCATTCAACCAACACCAATTCTCAGAAAGTGGGCAGATACCACGCCCCCTGAATGGAAAACCTCAATTTTTATTTTTGGTCCTTTATATGTAATTTCAGCCCTACCGTTCTACTAAATTTCATCGTTTTACAGCAGTCGGAAGTGCTCCATTCAACCAACACCAATTCGGAGAGGGTGGGCAGATACCACGCTCCCTGGAACACCACCAAATTTTTTCCTCTGAGTCAGTCAGTAAGTCAGTCAGTTACGGTTTTTGTGATTTTTGAGGCCTTATATCTTAGGAACCGCTTATGATAGAAAATTGAAATTTGGTTGGGCGCCTGTGTCTGACTAGCAAATATTCGGAATTTCAAGTTTCTGACTTCATTGGTACTGAAGATAGGGCGGGTCAAAAGTCGCCTGATTTTGTTCCTGTAAAAAGGGTATAGTGCCAGAACTTGGCTGGGCACTACCATGCCCTTTGATCTCTAAACAATTTTTCAGGCACCAGACAGAGAAAATGTTGAGATCAACTTGTAAGAGTCGAATCATGTGCGGTAGAAATGGCCCTGAAAAACTTTGAGCGTAGAGTAAAAAATGGGAATATTTAATGACCATTTCAATATCGTTAGTGATAATAATAAAGAGGAAAAAAATTTGGTACGCCAATTTTAAGTTTTTAGTATTGTTCGAATGAAAATCAAATTTCCAAAAAAAAATTGAACCGTTTTTAAGATATCGAATTTTCCAAGAAAAAAATGATTTTTTTTTTAAATTCAAACAAAATTTTTTTGAGTTTTGAAATGCAATGTTTTTTAAACTTTTGAGAAGCATCTCTATAAGAAATTTCATTAAAATCCCTTATGTCGATAGTGAGTAATTAAAAATTTTAAAAATGGTTCTATGGTAGGTACAAGCTGTAATATCTTAATTTCAATTTTTTTTTATTAAATCAAAAATCGTAACAATTGATTGAAAGAAAAAATTTTTTATCAAAATTCTAGGCGCCGTTTTCGAGAAAAATGCCATTTTTGAAAACCAATTATTAACATTTGTATGGTGCGTACCTTTATTTTTAGGTAAACTAAAGTTTTTTTTCTCACATCTTGTAGATTATATTGAGAAACTTTCATTTATTAAGCTTAAAAAAAATCTAAAAAATCTAGGGGTTTTCGAAATATTAAGTTTTGAAAAAAAAAATTATTTTTTTTTTAAATCCAAAAAAAAAAATTTTTGAAAATTTTAATACACAATTCTATTCAAATTTTTGGGGAGGTTTTGCCAAAAATTTGCCAAAAAAAAAAATATCAAATTCGTTGGTACGGTTTAAAAAAAAAAAAAAAAGAATCAAAAACAAAAAAAAAATGGTTCCATGGAGGGTACCTTCAATAACCATTTTTCGAAAAATTTGTTTTAACCATTACCTAGGCTTAACTAAATGAATTTTTCTTGTATTTTTATTTTTTACTTGCGACTTATAGGTACTACACTCAAAAAATTTATTAGTAAAATGGCTACGAATGATATTCGTAAAGAAAATATTCGTGCATTGTACGAATATTCGTAAGATGTACGAAGTATTTGTACAGTCGTATATCTACGAATGCATTCGTAAAATTTTACTAATAACAGTCGTACTATCCACGAAACTATTCGTTTAATACACTAATTTTATTCGTAAACAAGAAGTAAACAATTTGTTTGAGTACATTGTACGAATTATTGTGTACATATAACTAATAATATTCGTTAATTTCTCGTACGAATGACTTCGTACTTTAATCTTTTGCATTCGTAGTATTTACTAATAAATTCGTACTATTTACTAAGTAAAACTAATATTACTAGACAGAATTCATTCGTAGGTACACTGTACGCATTATGCGTAGAATGTACTAATAACTTCGTATTTTCATGAAGTGCATTAGTATTATTTACTAATCATGAGTAAAAAAATAATATGTGTTCAGCTCTAAAAATTAAAGGTATTCCATTCGTCAACACGTTGAAACGTGTTTTTCCATAGTGCGCGAATTATTTATAAGGTAATGGACGCGTCACACTTTTTTACTGTAGTGGTCTGAATAAATTAATAATTTTGTAAATTCATACGGTGTATGTATAAGATACAAAACTTGAGGACTAGGCCAACATCTGCTTTTTTCGAAAAGACGAGGTGAGTACCTAGACATACATACATATACCTTAAGGCTTATTTTATATTTGACATACAGCATCCAGAAGCAGCAGCGCATACATATGAGGGAATTTTTCGCTAAAAGAATTTTAATGTAAGTACAATATTTTTTCGGAAGATTTTGAATGTCAAATTTTAAATTTATTTTCAGTGGCCCTTTGAAAATAAGGAGTTTGGACATATTACCTACTGTGATTGTTAATTTTATTAATAATGAATTAATTAATTTTCAGATACTTTATATTTTTTTTTAACTTTATTCATATACTCGTATATGATAGTAAAATGAATTAAAAAACTATTTTTAACTTAAAAAATGCATTACCTTTGTTAATACTTCTTACAATGGATATTTAAGGAAATTTCAGAGAACATATTTAATAACAGTAAGTTCTACAATAATATTCGTACAATGTACGAATGGAGCTGTATAATATTACGAATGAATTACAAGGGCATTAGTAAATATTACAATGATATTCGTACAATGTACGAATGGAGCTGTGTATTTTACGAATAAATTACACGGGCATTAGTAAATATTACGATAATATTCGTACATTGTACCAATAGTATTCGTACAATATAAGTTTGTTTTTCTACGAATACTAATAAAATATTAGTAATATGTACTAATAAACCTCTATTCTACGAATACTATTCGTGGCTGAAAACCACGAATAAAATTCGTAGAATGCACGCATGAATTAGTAGTATTTACACACGAAATTTTTTGAGTGTATAAGGCAAGTTATGCATTCGTAAAAAAATTGAACTCGAGATTTTGATCAAAGTTGACATTACGATGATAGCGAAGACTAAAAAAGTGGGTCTCGCAATTCTGTCTGTCTGTCTGTCTGTCTGTCTGTCTGTCTGTCTGTCTGTCTGTTCGACGACAGGCTAAACGACTCGGCCGATTTTCTTTAAACTTGGTACATATCATTTTTAATTTTTTCCCCCCACACGTTTTTTTCTTTTTTTTTTTAAGACCAAAAATAACGGTACCCCCCATACGAATTTTTTTCGAAATATTATAAACATTTTTTTTTCTCAAAAACTGTTCAACAGATTTAAAAAATAAAGATACAGAAAAATTTTATTTAATTAAATCTAGGTATTGGTTGAAAAAAAATTTCCGAAAAATGGTTATTGAGGGTACCCCCCATGGAACCATTTTTTTTGTTTTTGATTTTCTCAAAAACGGTTCAACGGATTTTGATCATTTTTTTTTTGCTAAAGCTCCCCAGAAACATAAATAGAATTGTGTACTCAAATTTTCAAAAAAATTTTTTTTGGATTTTTAAAAAAAACTTCAAAAATTTTTTTCAAAACTCAATATTTCGAAAACCCCATGCTAGATTTTTTTTAAACTTTGTAAATAAAAGTTTTTCAATACGATCTACAAAATGTAAAACAAATTTTTTTATTTTACCTAAAAATAAAGGTACCTACCATACAAATGCTAAAAAATTAAAAAAAATGGTTTTCAAAAATCGTATTTTTCTCGAAAACGGTGCCTAGAATTTTGATAAAATTTTTTTTCTTTCAATTAATTTTTACGATCTTTAATTTAATAAAAAAAATTTTGAAATTAAGATATTACAGCTTGTACCTACCATAGAACCATTTTTTCGAATTTTGAATTTCTCATTATCCACATAACGGATCTTAATGAAAATTTTTATAGAGAAGCTTCTAAAAAGTCTAAAACACATTGCATTTCAAAACTTTAAAATAAATATTTTTTGAATTTTTGAAAAAAAAATCTATTTTTTTCTTTTTTTTGAAAATTTGATATCTCCGAAACGGGTCAATATTTCTTTTCGTAAATTTAATTTTTATTCGAACAATAATAAAAACTTTAAATTAGCGTACCAAAATTTTTTCTAAAAAAGCTTTTAAAAAGTTTGTATATACAAGCTTCTTTTAAAGAAACCACTTCAAGGACTTATAATTTTTGTTCTTGCATAAATTCATATTTGCATAGCATTCTGTTACTACTAAAAGAATTTAAAAATTAATTTTATCCTTATGAACAATTTTCTCTAATAACATTCGTTTTTAAAATTCCCAGTCGATTACATAGGAGCAAGTTCGTGCGACCCAGTCGTGCATTTTATTTAATCTGTCGTTTTTTTTTGAGAAAAAAAATATTTATAAGATTTCGAAAAAAGTTCGTATGGCATGTACCGTTATTTTTGGTCTTAAAAAAAAGAAAATAACGTGTGGGGGGAAAAAATTAAAAATGATATCTACCAAGTTTAAAAAAATCGGCCGAGCCGTTTAGGCTGTAGTCGAACAGACAGACAGAATTGTGAGACCCACTATTTTAGTCTTTGCTATCATCGTTATGTCAACTTTGATCAAAATCTCGAGTTCGATTCTTCTTACGAATGCATAACTTGCCTTATAGTTACGGTGACCATATTTTTCAAAGCAAAACCCGGGACATACTTTTTTTACTTTTATTTTGTAAGAAATCAACAAAAATCTCAAAAACAAAAGAATACTAAATCCCAGCACAAAATGCTTAGAACTAAACAAAACCTTCATTTTTTTAAATATTCAGTCTTTCTTTACCAAGACTTTGAAAAATAAACATTAATCACACATTGTCCAAGAGATTATTGTTTGTTTTTTTGCCTAACGAATTTTTTAGATGATATTTCCATTTTCTTTAAAATATTTTTTAAATTCCTGGTAGATTAAATTATAATTTAATTTTACCATTAACATGGCTATGGAAGTTCCAACACTCAGTTGCGTTTTTTCATTTGTTCAAATATTGTTCATTATGGAAAAGACTCTTTCGGTTGGACCATTTGAACCTGGAAGACACAAGTCGAACTCTTCAATAAATAAAAGATTTTTGAAGTTTATATTTTGTTTACGAAATTGCTTTAAAATTTCTCTCTATTTTTGGGGAAACAGTAGTTTTGTTTTCTGTCCATTTTGTTATAATTTATTAGGTTAAGAATGATTTTAGACAAACAAATTCGTCATACAAGTTTTAATCTGTATTTAAATCTTTTACATTTATTTGAACGCGTTTTAAAATTGATGTTGCCCTTTGTATCCTCGTTTCGGTTTTTCTTTTACCCTCGTTCTTTTCTTTTTGTTGGTTCGTTGGCTCCCTTCTTCGTTAATTTGTTTTCTGTCTGTTGGCTGCCATGGTTGGGACTGTTCGTAATTTTGTTTGTTTTCACATTTAATATCATCAAAGTTTCGTCGTCAACATTCCACCCCCCGTGAACTCCTAAAGGGATTCACTGAATTTCAAAGCGGCTAGCTTTATGGCAGGTCGACGTAATATTCCTCTGGTAGTACGGACTTCTGCACTGCGAACTTGGCCATCTGGAGCTGTAAAAACTCGAGTAATAACTCCTTTCTGCCACTGGCTTCGTGCTTGAGTATCATCACAAATGATGACTAGTTGTCCTTGTTGCAATGGAGCAACCTCTTGATTCCATTTTGAACGTAGCAGCAGATGAGGCAAATATTCTAACGTCCATCTTTTCCACAGTCTATCTTTAAGATTTTGTGCGATTCTCCACTGCTTTCTTAAACAAACTCGATCTTCTTCTCTGCCTGGTGTTTGAGTTGAGTTGAGACAGCCAAGGAGGAAATGATTTGGCGTCAATGGTTCATCTTCTTCCGTAGTAAGTGGTAGATCCGTTAAAGGCCGACTATTGATGATATTTTCAGCCTCTATCAAAACACTTCGGAATGTCTCCAGCTTTGGTGCTTCCTCCCTTAAGACCTTATACAACAATCGCTTGACACATTGAATAAGGCGTTCCCAGCAACCACCAGCACTTGGGTTTGCCGGGCAGTTGAACACCCACTCTATATTCGCTGCCGAAATGTTCTCCTGAATCCGGTCTAGGTCAAAAAGTCGATTCTTCTTTTTTAACTCTTTTTGAGCACCGACAAAATTAGTGCCATTATCACTACGAATTTTAACTGGGGCCCCACGACGGTTCACGAAATTCCTTAGACACAGTAAAAAGGAATCTGTAGACAAGTTCTCCGCAACTTCTAGATGTACAGCAAGCGTTGTGAGGCACGTGAACAGAGCGACCCAACGTTTTTCTCTTCGTCTTCCAATGGCAACATGGAATGGTCCACAATAGTCTATCCCACAATAACTAAATGGGCGCATATATGGGGTAAGACGATCTGGTGGCAATTGGCCCATCAATGGTGGATCTGGCGTGGCTTTAGAGATTATGCATTGAGAACATTTCTTCTTAACTGCTTTCAAAACGGCGGAAGCGTGTGGCAACCAGAATCTCTGCCGCATCTCGTTGATTGTTAAACGATCATTTTGATGATGATACTTTTCGTGAAAATGAGACATAATGAGTCGTGACACTGGATGATCTTGAGGTATAATTATCGGGCGTCTTGCAGAAAAGGGAAGACAATATGCGGCATCAATTCTCCCCTTGACTCTTAATAATCCCTCTTCGTCTAGATATGGTGTCAGTTGATAGATACTGCTGGATTTGTTCAGTTTTTTCAAAGCTCGCAGATTGGCGATCTCATTCCCAAAGACCTCTTGTTGGACTTGACCACAGATGAACTTTTCTGCCGCTGTAAGCTCGAAAGCTGTAAGTACCCCTTTCCTTCTATTAGACTCGTTTTCTTTTCTTATACGAGTGTTGTTGACAAACCGATATATCCATGCGACGAACCGGAGCAGTCTTAAATAGGTTGAGAAATTAGCATAATTGATAAAGGCCTCACCTGTGTTTTTCAACAATATGACTCGGGCTGATAGTTCTTCTGCGACACAATTTTCGGAACCCAAAATGTTCGCTTCTTCTGGCCAGGATTGTTCATCTTGAAGTAGAAAATCTGGTCCCATTATCCATTTAAAGAATGGATCAAAGTTTGGAGGTAAGCGAGCACGAGTCGCATCATCAGCAGCGTTTAGTTCTGTTGGCAACCATCTCCATTGCGATGATGTTGTACTGCTAAGAATTTCAGCTACTCTACAAGCTACAAATTGTTTATATCTTCTTGTTGTTGATCGAATCCAGAGCACGGTAGTTTTCGAATCACTCCAAAATATGACACGGGTCAATCGAAAGTCGTGACAATTTTCTATAGATGTAGAAAGACGGCTACCCAGAACTGCTGCTTGCAGCTCAAGACGGGGAATTGTCATTCCTTTTTGTGGAGCACATCTTGTTTTGGCAGCGACAAAGGCTATTTGAATTTCTTGTCCTCTTTTAATTCGGAAATACCCAACGGCTGCATATGCATATGAACTTGAATCCACGAATATATGCAGTTGAATTTCATCGGCAGTATTCAACAAAGTTGAGTAACATCGTTGGACAGCAAAATTCTTTACCTCTTCGAACTCTTTCCACCAAGCATTCCATTGAACACATAATTGATACGGCAGGCACTCATCCCAACCTATTTGTTCTTTCCAAGTGGATTGCATCAACAATTTGACGAATATCATAAAATTTGCCAGAAAACCAAAGGGATCAAATACAGCCATTATTATTCCAAGCATTTCCCTTTTTGTGGGCGGCCTTTTCATTTCCAGAACATCTTTTGGAATCTTGTGAAATTTAAACTGGAACTCGAATGTGTCATTGTTGGTATTCCAAAACATTCCTAATATTTTATCTGTGGTACTCTGACGTTCCATATTAACCTGTTCTTCTAATAATATATTGTCTATGTTCAATCTTCTTTGAAGTTGTTTACAATTTGACACAAAATTTCGCAACCGAAATCCAGCGAGATTATTAATTTTGATTGCTTCTAAAATGACTTCTTCTGCTTCTCGTTCAGAATCGAAGCTTGAAACTAGATCATCGACATAAGTGCTCTCAATCACAGCTTTTGCCCCTCTCGGCATGTCAGTAGAATATTTGGTGGCGTTAACATTTTTCACATATTCCGCGCAACAAGGGGAGCAAATAGCACCAAAAATCATTGAAGTCATTGAATATATTTGAATAGTGTTACTGGAGTCTCCGTCCCGCCATAAGAAACGTTGTGAGTTCTGGTCAACAGCTCTAATTTTTACCTGAGAGAACATCTCCTGAATATCACCTGCAACAGCTACAGTTCCTTGACGAAATTTATGAATTATGACTACAAGAGGCTGAGCATGTTCTGGTCCTTTCAAAAGAGTCGAATTTAGTGATACACCAGACGTCGCAGCCGCGGCATCAAAGACTATCCGTATTTTGTTCGGTTTATTGGGATTGACTACCCCAAAATGTGGAAGATACCAGATCGTCGGGCTTTCAGTTTCAGCTTCTGTTGGCGAAAGGAGCTTTGCGTACCCTTTGATGATATATTTGTTCATTTCAGCTCTATAAGAGTCGGCATATGTTTGGTTCTTATTCATTTTGGCTTCAATATTAAACAGACGCTGCTTTGCCATAGTGAAACTCGATGAAGTTGGTAGCTCCGGATGATCTTTACGCCATAAAAGACCAGTTTCATAATGTTGTCCTATCTTTTTTGTAGTTTCCACAAGAATTTGTTTTGATCGCATATCATCGTCAGATTCCAAGACCACATTGTCTTTCACACCAAAATTTTCAATGAGAAAATATTCTTCTACTAGTTTCTCAATCTTTTGTAGCACTTCAGGGCGGCGAACATGAAGTACCCGTGGCTGGGCATCCACAACTGCATTAATTGGGCCATATGCTACCCAACCTAATTTCGTCCTAGCTGCAATGGGCTTTTCTGGGCCGTTCTCGACGATATCCTTATGAACTCCTAGGTAGCAATTATCTAGGCCAATAAGAAGCACTGGCTTTGCATTCTTATAGTTGACGATTGGTACCTCCTTCATGTGGTCATAATCCTCTTTTTTAAATGACTGGATTGGCAAGTTAAGATTATGGACTGTGTGTACGTTACTTAAGTTATAAATTTCGGCATCGTTATTCTGTCCCTTAATATAAAACTTTACTTTTTTGGATGGTTCTGTTGTTGTTTTATCACCGTACCATTGCAGAGTAAGTGGAAGGCTGTGTCCTCTCAGTCCCAAAGTAGTAGCGATGTTTTCTTCCAATAACGTAACAGATGACCCTTCATCAAACATGGCATGGGCGGTAACGCTCCCGAGTGGTCCTGAAAGTACTACGGGGATAATCTTGAACAACTGACTGCATTGTGAATCGTGGCGGCAGTTTAAAACTAATTGAGGCTCACTTGTTAAAGGTCTTGATTCTTGGTGCAACATCTGATGGTGTAATCGAGTACATCCATTGATACCACAAGGTTTCCTACGAATGCAATTGGTCAAATTATGCCCCTTTTGTAAGCACGAGAAGCAAAGACGATTTTGTTTTACCAGATTCCATTTGTTGTTCACGTCGAGAGCGTTAAATTGTTGGCATTCGCTTAGCCTATGTTGTTGACTACAATGGATACACAAGTTTTGCACCCGCTCGGGCTCAGTATTATGCAATACTCTTCGGGACAATTCAGATGATGTAGTTAGACGGCTTTGACTTGCGTTAGCGTGTTGGCGATAAAGTGTCGGTGATGGCTGACTGACTATGAAATTGTTGATGTTTTTAATAGGCATTAGGCTAACTACTCGCGCAAGATCTTTAATCCACTCTGCAAATGTTTCTAAAGTTGGGTATGGTAAAATGGTAGCCGCATGTTTCGCCCATTCATACTGTTTTGACGGGGGCAATTTATTTATGATTTCACGAAGTAAAGTTGGATTTGCAAGTTGATTTGCACAGTTTGCGGATTTAAAAAATGCAACCATATTTCGAACTCGGTTTGACAGTGGGAGGATCTGTTCTAAATGATTTTCACTAATGTGTGTGAATTGTTGCACCTTAGTTAACTGCGCATCAACAAGCAGGTCTGGACGTCCAAAGTTAAAATGAAGTTCCTCAATAATATGGGGCAAGTTGTCCGCATATAGAAGCATGGATGAAACTGATTCCTTGGCATTGCCCTTCAACGCCCTTTGTAAACGCATGACATTTTGACGATCGCTATATCCAAATTCAATGGTGGTATCCTTATAGTTGGCGAAGAACAGCGGCCATTCTTCAGGATCACCACTAAATGGTGGCAAGGGATATAGATTGGCGGCAGCATCGTCGACAAATGTTGTGACACGTCTGGCAATAGAGGTTGTTTGTTCGGGTGGTGAAGGAATTGTTGTCAAATGATCAAAATTTGGTGCACTCGGAGATGTTTGCTGTAGCTGGTTTGGCATAGATATTTGTTGAGCTATATATGTCGGATTGGACACAAATGATTTTGGCGGCATTGGATGTGTTGCTACAGAAGATGACAGTGTTGACGTATTGGTGTTTTGAAGCAATTTTTCGGTAGGAGACACAACTGGTAGCTGCTGAGACACTGGTGGAGGCAAAAATGATGAAGAGACTGGCGGCAGAGGTGATGTCATATCGATAAAGACAGGCAGCCCCGTTGGAGCGGCAGACGACAGCTGCTGAGACGTTGAAGCTTTAATGATATTGTTGGCATTTACTTTCACTTGAAGTTGTTGCAATTGATTTTGACTTCGAGATGTTTCATTACGCAACTCTTCAACTGAACTTCGCAATGTATTTATCCCTGCAATGATTGAAGTGAACTGTTCACTAGAAATGCATACCTGTGTATGCAATGGTGATGGCGTATCCATCTCCACCACAGTGTTATCCAGTTCATCCTCTGAGTTTTCATTTGGCTTGTCTACGCCAAATGGTTTGTCGTCCATATTGTTTTAAAAAATGAATTCAAAATAATAAGGAATTTTACAAAATGGCGTCGGTGGCGTCTCTTTGATTGCAGAAACGAATTGATTCGAAAATATATTTTGTGATTAAGTTTATACAAATCGAGGCAACAATTTTAAAAACTAATGTTGTGATCGTAAAGAAAAATTCTAAATTATTGACATTTTGTTTTATTTTCTGTATTTAAATCTTTTACATTTATTTGAACGCGTTTTAAAATTGATGTTGCCCTTTGTATCCTCGTTTCGGTTTTTCTTTTACCCTCGTTCTTTTCTTTTTGTTGGTTCGTTGGCTCCCTTCTTCGTTAATTTGTTTTCTGTCTGTTGGCTGCCATGGTTGGGACTGTTCGTAATTTTGTTTGTTTTCACATTTAATATCATCAAAGTTTCGTCGTCAACAGTTGTATCCCTATCAGCTTTTGGTTGACAAAAGATAACCAAGATTCTATTTCTGGCCAGTTAGTAATGTTTTAAAAATATACCCAACTAAAAACTTCAAGTTCTTTGAAAAATACATCCCACTGGTTTAAGTATTCTTAACACGTTATGTAAAATTGTTGAATATTTGCTTTACATTCGTTTTGAGTAATATTAATTTTTGTTCGACTTTTTCCTTCATCAATTTAATATTTTTCTTCTTCAACTTTAGAAATGCAAATTTCTTGCAAATTGTAAAATGCTAATTCTTTTAAGGGATTATAAAGTTTTATTATTATTTTACTAGCTTAGCTATTGAGAGTAAGGTATTCAGTCTTTTTTCGCAATTTTTTTTTAAATTTTTCTACGCGAACAGTGTGGATTTCGATGATGACAACTTTTATATCTATTGGAGAACATTCAACTCCAATTTGTTTACAGTTATTTAAAACGTGAGCAGCACAATTAACTCCAATGAGATCGATACCGGTTACGGCTTGAAGTTTTTTCTTGCTGGCCCGCCAAAACTACAGTTTATGTTGCCATATTTTTTAAAATGATGCCAGATGGTTCCCCTGGAAGATTTTCAAAATCTAAAATCCTTACAACGATACCTTGTTGTGGTGGTAAAATAACGAATTAAGAGCGGACACAGTTTTGTACAGCCATGATTGGAACAATCAGAAGAAAAAAACGGTTACAAAACTTACTTTGCATAGAGAAGTTTTAATTTCTTCGATGGAATTAGGTGCAACAACATTGCACAAAAGATCACATTTTGTGAGTGTAAGGAAATACATTTGATCAAAACAACTTTTTATAAGATTTGACTCTTTCATTAAAATCTCCCTCCTTATAATATACAACGAATTGTTGGCTTATAAACAGAGTTCGGAGAAATAGAAAGAAACCGAATTTACAACAACAAACTTGAATGACTAATAAAAACGCTAGTCCTCAAGTGATAATTGATAAACGATAAAACCTAAATTGGGATGGACCTGATCATGTGGTCTCGGTAGCGTGATGCTTAGGGCATTGGCTTCTGACGACGCTAGGTCTGGGTTCAAATCTCAGTCAAGGCAAAAAGTTTTTCGATTAAACTTGATAGTATAAAGGCTAAGCACCACTAATAAAGGAGTCTGATGATCGGCTTGGCAACCGTGAAATAGCTATAACTCCAGCCAAAACCCCCTTGGTGGTAGTTCATTCAAGTTGTTGTTGTAATATTCAAAAATTCATAAACTTTTTATAAGTTTCGATGCGCAATAATTAAACCTGAATGAGTGGTTATGTTATATTGTGTGGTAAGCCCAGGTGCTTTCATTAATTGCATTCTTCTTTCCAGGTCCTTGAAAATTTGATGAACTAAAAAATCATTGTAAACTTTCGCTTGAAGCGGCAGCAATGTCGAATTCTTTGTGTTTTTTTGTTTTGCTTTTAAGTGCTGTTCAATATTACCACTGCGTATTGAAAACGTATAAGCGATTTTTGAACAGGTTGCTACCTATATTGGGTTTTTCCATTTTTTTTTTCTTTGTATGAAGAAAAATTTCTTCTGAAGATCATCGTTTAATTCACATTTTTTTTTGAGTTATTTTACAAATTTGTAAATTTATTGTAAATAATTAAGAGAACCAAATTCCATTTTTTGAACCAGTTTATGCTCAAATTTTTTCCTTAATTAGGTAGAAGTACATAAGCTTATATTTTAAAAAATGATGATTTATATATTTCAAATTTGTGCATTGTTTTTTGTGAATACACATTTTGAAAAGCATCTAACAGCTCAGCTAAAATAAACAAGACTGTTTAAAATTTTGAACGTTATTCGAGTAATAAAAATATATGAAAATACGGGACAAATCCGTGACAAAAAATCAAATACGGGACAGTTGTACGTCCCGGGTTTCCTTAAAATTTAGCCAGGACAAACGAGTAAAATACGGGACTGTCCCGGGAAATACGGGACGGTTGGTCAGCGTACTTATAGTACCTATAAGTCGCAAGTAAAAATCGAATAAATCCGATTATTTAATATTTACCACTTTTAGTACACTGCAGATTATGTATATGAACAATTGTGTTAGTATTATCAACAACAGATACAGGTGCAGACTCTCCCTACTATTATCTAATTTTAAACACTCTAGTCATTCCGTTCTGAGATAAGAATTGTTTTTAAAATTTCAAATCTGAATCTTATAAGTTCATCGGAAAGTTTAAGATCGGTAATGAAAATGATAAGAAAGTTAGTTAATGAAAAAGTTTGAAGTTGTAGATCTATTCATACTTACGAAAGATAGATGTTATTATTATTTTTACTTGCAATATAAACATAGGTTCTAAATGAAAAGTTACGGATTAGTAAAAAAATCGAAAACTGATCAAAAGATTAGAGTCGAAATTACGATGATATGTGGCGTTTTTCTTTTTTAGTTCAGAATAGAGCTCTGAACATAGTTCATGCATGTTCTGAAAATGCTCTGAGCCAAGCGTGCTATGAGCGCTCTGAGTTGCTTCTGAAACACACTTGAACACTTAGCTGTCATCATTTTTTCTTATGTCCACCTGTTAAATGCTTGTGTTAAGCATTGTGCTCTGTCTGCTCAGTGATTTTATTCTGAGTTCATAGAGCGCGCTCTGAACACGCTCAGAACATGCTCAGAAAGAAAAAAGGAACACATATTTGAAGCTAAACGCTCTGAATTACAACTCAGGTTCTGTTTTGAACTAAAAAGGAAGGCCTATGGAAGAAAAATAAAATGCACGACTGGGTCGCACGAACTTGCTCCTATGTAAGAGACTAGGAATTTTAAAAACGAATGTTATTAGAGAAAATTGTTCATAAGGATAAAATGATTTTTTTTTTAATTCTTTAAGTAGTAAGAGATAAAAACAGAATGATATGCAAATATGAATTTATGCAGGAACAAAAATTATAAGTCGTTGTAGTGGTTCCTTAAAAAAATAAGCTTTTATGTACAACATTTTTAAAACATTTTTAAGAAAAAATTTTGGTACGCCAACCTTACGTTTTTATTATTGTACGAATAAAAGTCTAATTTTCAAAAAAAATACTAGCCGTTCTTGAGATATCGAATTTTTCAAAAAAAAAAAATTAATTTGTTTTTCTAAAAATTGAAAAAATATTTTTTCTTAAGTTTTTAAATGCAATGTTTTTTAAACTTTTTAGGAGCTTTTTTATAAAAAATTTCATTAAAATCCGTTAAGTCGACAATGAGAAATTCAAAATTCGAAAAAATCGTTCTATCGTAGGTACAGTCAGTAATATCTAGATTTAAATTTTTTTTTTATTAAATTATAAATCGTAAAGATTAATCAAAAGAAAAAAATTTTTATCAAAATTCTCGCAACCGTTTTCGAGAAAAATGCGATTTTCGAAAACCATTTTTTAAAATTTGTATGGAAGGTACTGTTAGTTTTAGATAAAACCAAATTTTTGTTCTCAAATCTTCTAGGCTATATTAAGAAACTTTTATTTGCCAAGTTTGAAAAAAATCGAGCATGGGGTTTTCGAAATATTGAGTTTCCAAAAAAAATTTTTGAATTTTTTTTAAAAAATCCAAAAAATTAAAAATTGAAAATTTGAATATGTAATAATATTCAAACTTTAGAGGAGCTTTGGCATAAAAAAAATTATTAAAATCGGCTGTACCGTTTTCGAGAAAATCAAAAACAAAAAAAATTGACCCAGGGGGGCTACTGAAAATAACAATTTTTCGTAAATTTTTTTTCAACCATTAGCTAGTTTTAACCAAATGAAATTTTTCAAATTTTTTTTAAAAAATTCTGTGGGACAGTTTTTGAGAAAAAAAAATGTTTATAAAATTTCGAAAAAAAATCGTATGGCAGGTACCGTTATTTTTGGTCTTAAAAAAAAATAGAAAGAACATCCGGGGGTAAAAAATTAAAACCCATATCTACCAAGTTTGAAGAAAATCGGCCGAGCCGTTTAGGCTGTAGTCGAACCGACAGACAGACAGATAGACAGACAGACAGACAGACAGACAGACAGACAGACAGACAGACAGAATTGCGAGACCCACTTTTTACTTGCGATATAGGTACTATAGGGCAAGTTCTGCATTTGGAAAAAAAATCGAACTCGAGATTTTGATCAAAGTTGACATTACGATGATAGCGAAGACGAAAAAAGTGGGTCTGACAATTCCGTCTGTCTGTCTGTATGTCTGTATGTCTGTATGTCTGTATGTCTGTATGTCTGTATGTCTGTATGTCTGTACCTCGAACTACAGCCTAAACTACCGGACGTATTTTCTTCAAACTCGGTAGTTAAGGGTCTTCGGTGATTCCCTAGAGGAAAAATTGAAATTTTTTTTTTAGCTCCAAAACTAAGGGTACCCCCCATACACCCGTAATGCAAAATCTTATTTATCTCGAAAACGGCTCTAACGATTTTGATAAAAAAAATTAAGTGTGATATTATGGACATGGACTATATTTTGGTAAAAAAAAAATTTGGGGGGAAATGTTATTAGGGGTACCTGTCATAGAACGGTTTTTTTGATTTTCGAATTTCTCACCAACGGCTCTAACGATTTTACCCAAAATTTTTATGCAGGAGCTGCTTTGCATTTAAAAAAATATAAACTGAAAAATTTTTCGAAAAAATAGTTTTTGGATTTTTAAAAAAATAATACAATTTTTTTTTTGAAAATTCAATATCTTAAAAACCGATACACGATTAAATTTTTAAATTACGTTTTAAAATGTATTTTATTAAATACTAACAATTTGCATATCAATTTTTTTTATAAAAATTTTAAGGAAAATTTAGTACACGAAAAACATGTTTCAGTGTGTCTGTATGTCTGTACCTCTCACTACAGCCTAAACCCTTGGACCTATTTCTTTCAATCTCGGTAGTAAAGGGTCTTCGGTGATTCCCTAGAGGAAAAATTGAAATTTTTTTTTTAGCTCCAAAACTAAGGGTACCCCCCATACACCCGTAATGCAAAATCTTATTTAACTCAAAAACGGCTCTAACGATTTTGATAAAAAAAATTAAGTGTGATATTATGGACATGGACTATATTTTGGTAAAAAAAAAATTTGGGGGGAAATGTTATTAGGGGTACCTGTCATAGAACGGTTTTTTTGATTTTCGAATTTCTCACCAACGGCTCTAACGATTTTAACCAAAATTTTTATGCAGGAGCTGCTTTGCATTTAAAAAAATATAAACTGAAAAATTTTTCGAAAAATAGTTTTTGGATTTTTAAAAAAATAATACAATTTTTTTTTTTGAAAATTCAATATCTTGAAAACCGATACACGATTAAATTTTTAAATTACGTTTTAAAATGTATTTTATTAAATACTAACAATTTGCATATCAATTTTTTTTATAAAAATTTTAAGAAAAATTTAGTACACGAAAAACATGTTTCAGTGTGTCTGTATGTCTGTACCTCTCACTGCAGCCTAAACCCTTGGACCTATTTCTTTCAATCTCGGTAGTTAAGGGTCTTCGGTGATTCCCTAGAGGAAAAATTGAAATTTTTTTTTAGCTCCAAAACTAAGGGTACCCCCTATACACCAGTAATGCAAAATCTTATTTATCTCGAAAACGGCTCTAACGATTTTGATAAAAAAAATTAAGTGTGATATTATGGACATGGACTACATTTTGGTCAAAAAAAATTTTGGGGAAAAATGTTATTAGGGGTACCTGCCATAGACCCGTTTTTTTGATTTTCGACTTTCTCATTAACGGCTCTAAGGATTTTAACCCAAAATTTTTAGCAGGAGTCCCCTTAAGTTTAAAATAATATTGTATATAAAAATATTCGAAAAAATATTTATTGGGTTTTTAAAAAAAAAAAAAAATTTTTTAAATCAATATCTTCAAAACCTATGAACGATTATTTTTTGAAATTATTTCCTAAAACCAATATTATTAAATACTTAAAATTCGCATCCCACATTTTTTTCTTGAAAAATTTTAGAGAAATTTCTTATATAAAAAATTTATTTAATAATAAAGATTTGTTAAGGTTTATTTGCATAAATTCATACTTTTCCGGAAACCAGACGGCAATTTTATGCATTTGAACATTATTATCTCATTAAATCCATGTTTTATATTTATAAAATGTATCTTAAATTTCAAAGTACTTTTACATAAGAGCAAGTTCGTGCGATCCAGTCGTGCATTTTATTTGGTCTTCGCTATCATCGTAATGTCAACTTTGATCAAAATCTCGAGTTCGATTTTTTTTACAAATGCATAACTTGCCTTATAGTACCTGTAAGTCGCAAGTAAAAAGAAAGGAAGTGAGTCTCGCAATTCTGTATGTTCGAGTAAAGCTTAACTTTCTCGTAATTCTGTTAGATAGCATTTTTTAATTTTTTTTTTTTCGAACAATAGGTTTTTTTTTTGGGTTGGTTACGATTTGTTGATTTAAAAAAAAGTGACTGACATAATACCGACTTTTAAAAAATCAATTCAAAAAGTCAATACGAAAAGACATTCACTAAGGCATTGTATGTATGTACATATTTAGGAAAGTAATTGGTTTTTTTTGCTGAGAGATAATTCCGTCCAAATTATATCAAAATACATTCATTCGAATTTTTTTCTGAATAACTGTTACAAAAAATTTGATTTAATAATGGTAACCTTATGCTGGACAAAAAATTCAAAGAAATATCCAGTAATAGAACCATTTTTTCTGTTTTCGATTTTTAAGAATACGTATTTTAATTTGTTTTTTAAAACACAATATTTCGAAAATCTATTACTCGATTTTTCGACACATGACAATTAATATTTTGTTTTTTAATACTTTCTACAATATGGAAAAATAAATTGTGCGGTAACTAATGATAAGCTAATTAAATTCTAATCTTGAATAGCATTGTAGAAACTGCGTGGAATTTAATTCTTCAAAAACCCAAAGCTGTATTCTGCTATCATCCATGGATGGCACTTGTATCGAGAGAGGAAACAGAAAAGCTTACGAATAATGCGACGAAATGCTTAGATTTCCTCAGAAAATACAAGCAGTTTGTTCCCCTTATGATCTGGCAACAATTTATAAGGCATAGATGCGGCCTTAGTTTGAGTATAACTCCCATATCTGGGCACGTGCTCCTAAAAACCCATCTGCAGCGCTTAGATAGAATCAAAAAAGAGCCTTTTAGACTAATTAGAGACAGTTCTATTATAAGAAAACTTTTGTTTCTCTCTAACACCCTCTTACCTCTTTTTATCGCTTCTTCTATTAACAGTGCTCTTATGATATACTCGTAATAGCCAGCTGTATTACCCCTTAAAACAATTTCGCCGTAATACTCGGCTTTCTAAAAACGCTCATCAGTTTACCCTTGAGTCTAATTTCGGACGTACTGTAAAATGCAGAGATTCTTTCTTTAGCCGCACCTCTCCTCATTTCCTTAGTATTCATAATCGGCGTAGTTATATATATAGTTTTGGAAAACTTTATTTTTCTCGAAAACGGCACCAGGGATTTTGATAGAATTTTTCTTGTTTGTTAATTTTTACTATCTATAATTCAATATAAAAATTTAAATTAAGACATTACTGACAGTACCAATCGGAGAACCATGCATCTTTTTGATTTTTGACTTTCTCATTATCGGCACAACGGATTTAGATGAAACATTTTCCTCTAATAACATCAATTTTTGAAATTCTAAATCACTTAAGCATAGGAGCAAGTAAGTGCGACGCAGTCGTCAATTTTATTTGTTTACGAGTAGATTTTCCATTTTGATAATAAAACCAAATTAATATTTCTAAAATTAATCTGATACAAACACGTATGTGTTTTTTTTTTTTAAATAAGCGGGTTTGCCTGTACGAGTAATCATTTTCAATTGCGTAGATACTTTTTAATAAATAACAATCATTCTTGCATCACATATGTAGCATCCCGAATAAATTTGGTTTTGAAAATTGAACCCAAAAAAATATTACTAAATAAATTGGATTCAGTTGTTGTGAGATTCTCTCACAGAAAAGTTCAGTAGAATTTAAAAATGATTTTCTCAGTGGTCTTGACCCTAACCTTAGTTGGTATAATTGCGGGACTAATGTATTTGTTTTTGGTGTGGAACTTTGATTATTGGAAGAAATTAGGTGTTAAAGGTCCCAAACCAACACCTTTCTATGGCAGTCTTCCTAGTATGGTTACTCAAAAACGCAGTATCGTCTACGATATGCAAGAAATTTATAGGTACGAGTACTTAACAAAAATTTTGTTTATCAAAATATAATACAATAAAAAAATTGATTTGTGTAGACAGTTTAGCCGCGATGAGGATTTCGTTGGTGTATACAGTATTCGAACGCCAGAGCTGATGATTTTAAGCCCTGAACTTCTACATAAGATCTTTGTGACGGATTTCAAGAACTTTCACGATAACGAAGCATCTACTTGGGTAATTAATGAATTTAGAACCAAAGTGTCGAAAATTGGAACATGATTTATTTTTAGTTTAATGAAGATAGTGATAAGATTTTAAGTAACAATCCATTTGGCTTAACGGGTGAGACTTGGAAAGAACGTCGACAAGAAATAACACCTGGACTAACAGTTAATAGAGTGAGAAAACTTTCATTTATTTATTTAAATATTTTGTTGTATGATTTTTTTAAATATCTTTTTAAGATCAAATCGGTTTATCCTGTAACACAGGAAGTATGCGGAAGACTTATAAACTATATGAAAGAAAAATGCACTAACACAGATAAAAATGGGGTTGATGCAAAAGAGGTATTTATAAGCAATTCGATTTTGGTTGTGAAAGATTTTCAAAATTGATGCTTTTAATACTAAAAGGTTTATCTTCACGCATATTAGATTTTAAGTTTCTTAAAACAATAGGAAAACTTTTCATGTAGGGTCTTTTATCTCGCGTAGAGTTGGCCACGAGACCAGAAAAGTCTCGAGACAATATCACGTTGAAAGCAAATTTGTAACAAAAAAAAACTCAACATACTCGTAGAACCCACATGAGAATTTTATTTGCCTGAAATGTATTCCGGCCCGCAATAAACGGTTTCAAGGTTATTTATTATTTAATCGACACCCTATAGTATACTATTCGGATTTTCGAGAGTAAATGTCTTTGAGCTTTTGTGCGGAAATAATTATACAGTCGACTTCCTCTAAGTCGAACTTTCACGGGATATCAAAACTAGTTCGAGTTAGAGGGAGTTTTAGAAAAATTCGAGTTAGAGAGAGTTTTTTTTAACGATTTATTGAATTAAAGAACAAGTAAAATAAATAAATAAACCTAAGCTTCTAGCTTTTATCGCTCATTAATCTATAATTATGTATTATAAAGAAATATTTTTTCTACTTAATTATTTAAAAAAAATTGTAATTTTAGACATCACAGTCGCCGTATCATCAGTGATCGCCTTTTTAAAAAAAGATTCTATTTTAAAAAGCAATTTTGAATTTATTCAAAAGCGGAATATCATCGTCGTCATCCCACGTCTCAGACTTAAATTCGGCCTTTTTGAAACAATTTTCAATTGTCAATGGAGTAACGTCCCCATGCCTTTAGGATTTCACGCACACAATCGAGAAGTGATATTTTATATTGCTCTTTTTTGGTTTCCCAAACCCTTAAGATCTTGGTGAGAAGACGGCGATTATAGTGTACTTTCAAATTTTGTATTATACCCATGTCCATTGGCTGAACTATTGAGGTCATATTGTGGGGGAAATACTCAAGCTTTATAAACTTTAATTTATCCTTAACTTGTTTTGGTGAGCTGGGCAGTTATCGATAATGAATAGTACTTTGCGCTTTGATCTTCCAAATTTAGAATCAAGTTTCAAAAGCCAACTTGTGAAAAGGTCTGATGTCATCCAAGAACGATGGTTTGCTACATAGTCCACCGGCAAATTTTAATTTTATTGAAACAACGAGGGTTTTTGCTTTTCCCTATAACCAGAAGCTTTAGCTTTTCCGACGACCTCTGAGATCTGTTGTTTTACTGCTTTCAAATAAAGCACAAAATGTTTTGAAGTTGGAATGGAATGGAATCGCCTTGCAATTTTGGATGGATGCAATTTTGGATGGATGGAATGGAATTGCCTTGCAATTTTTTTTATGAATATCTTTTCAGGAAGAGATTTTTGTGTTTGATAATATTGTAAATTGCAGGTATAGCAGCGCAGCACACTGACATGACGGTGACGGCGCGGCGCAGGCGATGCAACATAGAGAATCAAAGAGTTCGAGTGTGTGCTTTTAATAAGAATTACAAACAATAACGAGTTGCGATTTGAGATTTTTTTTCGGCAAAAGAAAAAAATTCGACTTAGAGGGAAAGAAAATAGGTCAATAATCAAGAGAATGTGTTCGAGTTAGAGGGAACTTCGACTTAGAGGGAGTTCGACTTAGAGGATAGTTTTTGTATGAAAAATTGAGAGGAATGCAAAAATACGGCTAAAAAGTTCGAGTTATAGAGAACTTCGACTTAGAGGGAGTTCGACTTAGAGGGAGTCGACTGTATATGTATAGAAGTACGCAATATGATTTTCTTCTAAAACGAAAGCTTTTCGATGATCGGCAGTAGGGGTTTCATAGCAATAGGTCCACTTGTGATCTGATAGGAAAAAGTAAGATAATTGTACGTTATATTTCAAAAGTATTTGATAGTGTTTGGTATCAAGCTCTCTTTTCGAAAATGCGTTTATTTGGTATCGATATATTTCTTCTGCGTTGAATTTTAATTTCTATTTTAATTTTCATAGAATAAATGCTGTTGCGCCAGGACGACCGTTTTATCTTTAACTCTCTCATATTTATCAATGATCTCTTGTCTCAAACTTCTAATTCTTTTAATTGTTTTACTGACGATTCGTATCCGTTTCCTCAGTCAAGTAATTGTCTTTCGGATGTGAATCTAGAATGGCTTCACAAGATAAGCTCTCTAAAATGTACTGAGGCAATGCAACAGTTTTCAGTTCTCTTTATGTGCATTACAGATCACCTTTATTTATTATATTATACGCGGACTCAAGGGGTAATGAATACCCTTATAATGTAAAACACAGTGCGAGTTATTAGGAAAGTAGGATATGATGAGAAAGGAGATACCGATGCACATCGGTATTAAATGTCTGCTCATTGAGTGGAAAATATTGAGCCGGGTAAAGCATTCCACATTCGTGTAGTGCGGCTAAAAAAAGAATCTCTGTACTTGACAGTGCGTCCAAAATTGGACTGAAGGGTAAACTGATGAGCATTCCTAGAAGTACGGGCATTACGGTTGAATTGTTTGAGGGGAGGAATACAACTTGATATTTCACTAAAGCACTGTTTATGAAAATAGCGTTAAAGTAATGATAAACATGAAACATTGCGGCGGTGCTCGAGGGATACAAATGTTTAAGTTAGACAATGGTCGACTATCATTTTTATAGCTCTCTTTTGAATTCTGTCCAAGAGACTCAAGTCGGTTTTTTGGAACACCTGCCCAGATATGGGAATTGTACTCGACCTTCGGAAGAATACAGGCTTTATATGTATATAACAACCAGAAAAAGCCTATAACAACCAGAAAAAGCCTAAAAACTAAGCAGCGTTCTTAGCGACGTGATCACTCCACAAAAGATTGTCTGTGATGCAGAGCTATTTAGTCTCCTCGATGCAAGTACCACAGCATTGAGTTTTAGAAGCATTAGATTCTACACGGTTTTTGATTCTCCATTAGACAATGCTCTCAAGATTCGAATTTAATGAGCTTATCATACGCTGCCGTTAGAAGCCGTCATCCGAAGGACAAGGATATGAATCTAAAAACGAATATAACAAGCTGAGGGTACTTTAGTCAGCGAAACAATTCAGTGTATTAGAAGTTTCAGACAAAAGATCATTTATGAACATAACAAAGAGTGTCGGAGACAAAACTGAGCCCTGGGATACACCAGCGTTTATTTTGTGGATATCAGATTTGAAACCGTCGAAATCTACATGTAGTAAATGGTCCGAATGGTAATTTCTAATCCAACGAAGAAGAGATTCATCGATTCCAAATGGACGCATTTTCAATAAGAGAGCTTGATGCCAAACTTTATCAAATGCATTTGAAATATCAAGTGCATCTGACTTTCTCCAAAACGTTGTAAAGATATGTTCCACTGTTCGTTGAGATAAACCATCAGACAGGCCGGACAAATGCTGTTTTCCATCCACTCGGGAAGAGACCTGTATAGTAGGACAGATGGAAAAGCTTAAGCAGTGGTTTTGCCAGCGTTGAAGAACAGCTCTTCAGAACAAATAATATTTATTTATATATTTATGTGTGTCAACTGATTAGTCCTGGACGAAACGTCAATTTTTTTGGACTAAAGCAAAACAAAATTATTTTTAATCAATAATTCAACAAGTCCCATAAAAGTGCTAAGTGTTCTACTTGGCTGATTAATTTCAGAGGTATATACAGTTTGTATTATAAAAGCCTTCATATAAAAATGAAACATTTTTAAAAATTCAAAACTAAAAATAAATTAAAATATACATATTTTTTTGAAAAGCTTTTACAACCCAAAATTTGTTTATTATTTTCAAACCACATTACATTTATTTTTCGTTTTCATATTTTGTTTTTCAATTTTCAGCTTAGCTTACGTTTTACATCTGAAGTAGTAACTGACTGTGTTTTAGGTGTCAAGGCTCAAAGTTTTACTGACAATCCAACACCGATATTAGAAATGACTAAGACACTTTTCACTCAAACTACAATCTTTACAGTATATGCATTTTTAGCTGGCTTATGGCCGTTCATCAAACGCTTTTATAAGGCAAAGCTTTTTCAAAAAACGACTGAAGAATTTTTTTGTAGTCTTATGGGATCAGCTTTTGATATTCGTCGAAAACAAAAACTGGATCGTGTAGATTTTTTGAACTACATCCTTCAATTGCAGGAGAAAAAAAATCTCTCAAACGATGATCTTGTTTCGCATTCAATGACCTTCTTGTTGGATGGATTTGAAACCTCTGCAGCTGTTATATCTTTATGCTTATATCAGGTATGTATGTATATATAAATTAAATATTTGCTTGTATAGTGTTCCTTAACGAAAAGGTAAATACAATAATTTGAGGAAAAGAATAATTCTGATTACTCTCTCTTAAAGTTTCTTAAAAAAAAAACATGGAGGTTGAAGCTTCGAGGTATATATGCTTCATTAGTTAGAGCTCGTCTGTCGGACAAGCGAGATCGAATGTAAAATAAATGAATAAAATGCACGACTGGATTGCACTTACTTGCTTTAATGTTAAAGTACAGTACAAACTTGATTTACGCAACTAATAGAAATCGGGGCAGTTGCAATAACCGAAGTTGTTGCACTTACTGGGTTGTATTTTTTTCGATACAAATTATAGTTGAAATTGCTTGTTTTCTTATAGACAATGACAAGTTATGAAAAAACTTCAGTGAAACCAAAACAAACAATTATTTTTGAAAATATTTTTATTAAATACGAAAATTTACACAAAAATTAATAAGTGATGAATGAATACAGAATATATGTATGTATATTAATTTTTTTTTTTAAAGAAGTTAGATATTTTAGATTGAGTTTTTTGCAAATTTATGTTTTTTAAAACTGCCATCTTTTTTATTTTTTGTTGCAAATAAAATCTCTTCTATTGGAATATTGTTCTCTTCGGTCCATTGCAAACATATGTTTAAGGATCGAATTGCATCTTTTGATTTAATTTTTGATAAAGTGGGGACCGACTCAGCTTCACCTTCACCTTCATCAGCGCTTTCAATTTCTTCTGGATCATCACAATTACCACATAACTCAACGTTTTCGTTTTTTAATAATTTTGTAATTTTTCTTGTTACACCCAACCTGCACAAATTTTCCGTAGACACTAATGAAATTGCAACCCATTCAAATAAACACAGATGCATTTTATGTGTTTGTGTATTATTTTTACATGGAATTTCGTTCAGACAAACTAGCTGTAAATTAACGGCAGGAATAGAGAATCAAAAGAAGAGCATGCAAATAAAAAACAGTTGAATACACATAAGAAGTTGCACAAATCGAGGTAGCATTTTTCAAAAGTTGCACTTATAGAGTCAAGACGTGCTACAAATTTGGAGTTGCAAAAATCGAGGAGTTGCACGAATCGAGGGTTGCGTGAATCGAGTGCGTACTGTACTTTGAAATTTAAAAATCGCCTATAAATATTAAAGCCAAATTAAAATACTAAATGATACACCACTTCACGGATCGAACGTAATGGTGCGACAGTAATGTTTTACGTTTCTTAGTCTTAATCTACAATTCAGGCTGTCAAATCACCGCGTGCTTCAGTTTGTATAAAGCAATATGTTCCTATTATAAATTAATCAATAGTCTTAAAGTTAAATAAATTAAATATTGTTAATCTGTTCATTTATCGTAACGCTCTTAAAAAAAGTATGAATTTATGTAAACAAAGTATAAAAATCGTTTTATTATCAAATTAATTTTTTATACAAGACATTTCTTTAAAATTTTTGCCAATTTTAGGAAATAATTTCAACAACTATTCATTGACATGTTTTCAAGATACTAATATTTTAAAAGCCTAAAAAATATTTTTTCGAATATTAGTATATACAACATTATTTCTTAAGTTCAAAGGAGCTCCTGCACAAAAATTTTGTGTTCAAAATCGTTAGAGCCGTTAATAAGAAAGCCGAAAATCATAAACGGTTTTATGACAGATACCATTAACAATTTTTTTTCCTAAACTTTTTTTTGACCAAAATGTAGTCCATGCCTGAAATAGCACAGCTAATTTATTTTTAGCAAAATCATTAAAGTCGCTTTCAAGATAAATAAGATTTTGCATTACGGCTGTATGGGGAGTACCGTAAGTTAAGGAGCTAAAAAAAAACTTCAATTTTTCCTCTAGGAAATCATCACAGCAGCTTGGGGTGTAGGTCAAGGTACTGGTACAAACTTACAAAAATACAGACATACAGATTGAGGGAACTGTCGGACCCACTTTTTCGTGTTCTGTATCATCGTAATTTCAACTTTTATCAAAATCTCGGATTCGATTATTTTTCCAAATGCGAAACTTGCCCTAACATCATAAGTTGCCAAACATTTTTGAACTAAATTAAGCGCATTTTGTTATATTGAGCAGAATATTTTTCAACCAGACAAGTGATCCTTAACGCAACACAAATTGCTCATGAACATTCAAGAGTCAAAACACGACGTTCAACATACGATACCCCCAAATATAATTAAAATGACTCAAGAAATGCTTTTAGGAACAGTAGTCAACTTGACTACTCGCAGAATTTTACTCCCGGTGTGTTAACTCGATCCGTTGACCTTTCGCATCCGCTGTAGAACTGAATTATGAAATTGGCCGGATGAACTACATTGTCTATTCCTAAAATTACCTTATCATTTATGAACTTTCGTATCGACTCTGTCAGTTACAGACATTTAGTCAACCGGCCTAGGCTTTGATAATAGTATCACTATCGATCAACAAAATCAAGCATCGTTTTGAGTGGTTAGTACTTGGATGGGGGACGGTTCAATACCAACCGTGTAATCTCTCTTCTTTTTACTTGCGACTTATAGGTACTATAAGGCAAGTTATGCATTCGTAAAAAAAATCGAACTCGAGATTTTGATCAAAGTTGACATTACGATGATAGCGAAGACTAAAAAAGTGGGTCTCGCAATTCTGTCTGTCTGTCTGTTCGACTACAGGCTAAACGACTAGGCCGATTTTCTTTAAACTTGGTAGATATCATTTTTAATTTTTTCCCCCCACACGTTTTTTCTTTTTTTTTTTAAGACCAAAAATAACGGTACCCCCCATACGAATTTTTTTCGAAATTTTATAAACATTTTTTTGCTCAAAAACTGTTCAACAGATTTTAAAAATAAAGATACAGAAAAATTTCATTTAATTAAATCTAGGTATTGGTTGAAAAAAATTTTCCGAAAAATGATTATTGAGGGTACCCCCCATGGAACCATTTTTTTTGTTTTTGATTTTCTCAAAAACGGTTCAACCGATTTTGATAATTTTTTTTTGCTAAAGCTCCCCAAAAACATAAATAGAATTGTGTACTCAAATTTTCAAAAAATTTTTTTGGATTTTTAAAAAAAACTTCAAAATTTTTTTTTCAAAACTCAATATTTCGAAAACCCCATGCTAGATTTTTTTTAAACTTGATAAATAAAAGTTTCTCAATATAATCTACAAAATGTGAAAAAAAAAATTTTATTTTACCTAAAAATAAAGGTACCTACCATACAAATGCTAAAAAATTACAAAAAATGGTTTTCAAAAATCGTATTTTTCTCAAAAACGGCACCTAGAATTTTGATAAATTTTTTTTCTTTCAATGAATTTTTACGATCTTTAATTTAATAAAAAAAATTTTGAAATTAAGATATTACAGCTTGTACCTACCATATAACCATTTTTTCGAATTTTGAATTTCTCATTATCCACATAACGGATCTTAATAAAAAATTTTATGGGGAAGCTTCTAAAAAGTCTAAAACACATTGCGTTTCAAAACTTTAAAATAAATATTTTTTGAATTTTTGAAAAAAAAAATGTATTTTTTTTTTCTTTTTTTTGAAAATTCGATATCTCCGAAACGGGTCAATATTTCTTTTCGTAAATTTAATTTTTATTCGAACAATAATAAAAACTTTAAATTAGCGTACCAAAATTTTTTCTTAAAAAGCTTTTAAAAAGTTTGTATATAAAAGCTTCTTTTAAAGAAACCCCTACAAGGACTTATAATTTTTGTTCTTGCATAAATTCATATTTGCATAGCAATCTGTTACTACTAAAAGAATTTAAAAATTAATTTTATCCTTATGAACAGTTTTCTCATATAACATTCGTTTTTAAAATTCCCAGTCGATTACATAGGAACAAGTTCGTGCGACCCAGTCGTGCATTTTATTTTTATTTCTGGCTCTCCGGTTGCGTTGTTAGTTGTTGTCCGTTTTCTATTAAAATTTGTTAAACAAACACTTTAACATTCAGTATGATATGCTTTTGACTTACGTTTTTGTGCTTTCCATTGTATATTTTCGTTTTTAGCGATGTCCAATTCTTGGGAACTCCGTAGAATCGACTGTTTTGTTTCATATGCTACGGATGGTTGATTGTTTTTACATTGACATTTTAGTCATTTGTTAAAGGGTACGTTCACAATGAAAGTTTAATGTTGTGAAGTCTCAATTCGAAAGCTCTTTATTTGATTTACCACTTCCGGATAGGTACATAGTACAAAAACGATTGGTAAATTATTTTTGTAAATTATACAATAAAGTTACGAGTAATACAAGCAATATACTTTACATAGCTGGGCACCGTTAATCAAAAAGTTAACTTCGTTAATCGTTAATCCGCTAATAAAAAAGTTAGCTTCGTTAAACGTTAAAGCGTTAAATTTCGGAAGAATTAACGCAAGTTAACGTTAATCGTTAATCCGTTAACATGTGATAAAAATTGTACTTAGCACCGGCGCTAAGTAATGCCGGTCGTCCACTAGGCGATCAACGCACAAATTTCGAACTCAACGCATTCAACTCTAATGTACGGTGCCTTCAATTCTGTTCAACCAACGGGTTGGATCTAGTTGTTGGCCGTTGCTCAACAAATTGCGCAACAAGTGTACGGGTAGTGTACGAGCTCGTGTTACTCCTTGAAAATGTTCGATCAACACGTTGAGCAACATTTTCAATATAATGTTTTGCACATTATTTGTTCAACGCGTTGATCAACTTTTTAATTTTCTTTGGGATTTCTTGACGTAATATTGTGTTGCGTTGCGTTGGCTGCAGTGAAATGTGTCTACGTGGTTGAACTATTGCGTTGCCATGAACTTGCCGTTGTTGGTTGCAACTTGCAAACTGTAGTTTATTTTGGTTTTTCGTCATGGAAGGTGATAAAAAATCAGAGTGGACCACGGAATTAATTTTGCAAATAATTTCAGCAATTGAGGAAAAGCCCAATATATGGGACATTAAGAGCCCCTCTTATAAAAAACGAGATGCCAGGGAATTGGTTTGGTCTCAAATTTCCTCGAAAATGCAAGCCTAAACTTTGAATTCGAATTCACGGGCGCGGTGGGATCAATCGATTTTAATTTCTCATATATTTCATTGAAAAAACAGTTTTCTTCACGACTCAAGAAAAAACCATCTACCCAGAATCGTCTTGGCTGTTTTTTCTTCCTTTGTTCATTTTCTAATATTATTAATGCGGCAGCCACTTTTTTTTTTTCTTAGAGGAAATCATACTCATACGGAACAAATTTAAGAATATTTTAAAGCGAAGGCGTGCGTCGACAATAAATGTATGTACCGAACTGAAGTCAAAATTATTTCAGGTTTGACGTTTGAGTTTTTTGTTTATCGTGGTGCGTTCAATGCGTTCCTCAACGAGTGATCCTTGGTTAAGTGTACGAAGGTATCAACTCGTTCATCAACTGGTTGAGCAACAATATCGAAAACGCAGTTGATCAACTCGAAAACAATTTTTCCAACTTTAGTTGCTCAACGTGAATTACGTAAGTTGCTGCACTAGTGTAAGAGGTTGTAAATTCGTTTATCCAACGAAAGAGTTGAATAAAAAGTTGAACGAAGTTGGTTGAACTTATCGCGCACATAGTGCACGACCGGCATAATGAAATGATCAAACGAAACGAATCTCTTCGCAGTTTTCTCACTCGCACGCACCGTCAAAATATAATACGTAATACCTAGCTGTTTTTGTTTCACCCGCGGCACGTTCCGCCCGGCACTTGTCTCATACTTGTCTGAACCTGTTTTTCGCGCCGCGCGGTAAATAGTAGGCATTGGATTAACGATTAACGGACTAAACGTGGATTAACGGATTTAACGTGTCCGTTAACATTTTTAAAAGTTAACTTAAAAGTTAATCCGTTAATCAAAATGTTAACTTCGTTAATTAACGATTAACGGATTAACGAGTTAATGCCCAGCTATGATACTTTAAGGATTTACCGGCCATGGTCCCCCATTAATGGCCCTTACTAACTTGTGAAATACGAACAACCATTCATTTTTTAAATTTATAGTTGATATTTCTATATACATACATTATGTATTTCTGTTTAATATTTTAGCTAGCTAAGTATCCGACCGAACAAGAAAAGCTCCGCAGTGAAATTCTTACAAATCTTAACGAGAAAGGAGAATTGGATTTCGACAAACTTGACACAATGAATTACCTAGATCAGTGTCTTTATGGTAAGAGTTATTACAGCAGTAAAGTTTATTGCTTATTTCAAATTTAATTAAATTTCATATTGATTCATTTTTCAGAGAGCATGCGAATTGTTTCACCACAACTTTTTGCCAAGAAACTCTGTACAGAACCAATTGTGATAACCAATAAAAATGGAAATAAACTACAATTAAAACGAAATGACATAATCCTTATACCTGTCTATGCATTCTGCCATGACGAACAATACTTTCCAAATCCCGAAGAATTCATTCCAGATCGTTTTAGTCCAGAAAACGGAGGTGTTAAGAAATATCGTGAAATGGGTGTATTTCTGCCATTCGGCGATGGACCGAGAATGTGTCTAGGAATGAAATTCGCTCTAACACAAACTAAGGCTGCTATAGCTGAGATTGTTAAGAATTTTAATATCAAATTGAACCCACGGACAAGAGAGGATAATTTTTTACATCCAACCTATTTTATTGGAGCACTTGAGGGTGGAGTTTGGCTTGACTTTGAAGAGAGAGTATAATATTTTCTAATGAAAATTTATGTATATCACTGTTTTCTTTTAATTACTAATGAAAATGAATGAATATCTCGATCTATTATACTCATTGCTTATATACTCGTATATATTTTTGTTAATGAAAGACAACAAAGTTAAGTTGATTATAAAAGTTATGTACAAAAAAAAGAGATGATGATGTATGGAAATAAATAAGTATACAATTTCTATTAATTTCAAAACTGAATATTTTTCAATTAAAATAAAAAATATACATGTTTCGCCATGAGTTAAAAAAAGCATATAACAAAAATTGTTTTAGAACAGATTCAAGTTTTTTAACTTCAACATCACTATTCAACACTGCAGTATTCTAAGATAGGCCGAACCAATGTCCATCGCTTCTTACTCGTAGTTCTATATTTTACAAACCCTATCATACACTTACTTTAAGAGTGCACAAATCTTTTCATCGTTTTGGAGAAAATAACATTATTGCCCTTAATATTTCAAATGCATTTGATAGAGTTTGGCATCAAGCTCACTTATCGAAAATGCGTGCTTTTGGTATCGATGAATCTTTTCTTCGATGGATTAGAAATTACCTTTCGGACCGATCGCTAAAACTAGTATTGGACGATTTCAAATTTGATATCCACAAAATAAACGCTGGTGTACCCTTGCTCTCAGTTTTGTCTCCGATACTCTTCGTTATCTTCACAAATTATCTTTTGTCCGAAACTTCTTTTCCACTAAATTGTTTCGCTGACGACAGTACCCTCAACTTTTCATATTCGTTTTTTGATTCATATCCCTGTCCTTCGGATGTGGTCTTCCTATGGCAGCGTATGATAAGCTCATTTAACTTTGATTTTGACAGCATTGTCCATGTCCAATGGGGAATCAAAAACCGTGTAGAATTTAATGCTTCGAAAACTTAATGCTGTTTACTGCAGCTAAAGCGTAACGCTTCTCAACCCATAGATGGGACTTATATCGAGGAGACTGAACAGCTTTCAGTTAACATTTCAGAAACATTTAAAAAACATTTCAGAAACAGAGAAACATTTCTGAAATGTTTCTTAAATGTTTCAAAAATGTTTCTTTGGTCTGAACGCTCCATTCCGAATGGGAAACTTTATTTGTTTCCCAAGCATTTACATAGGTAGAAAGTGCGTGAGCGGTTATTAATATAAATATAAAATGTCGCGAAAAGTGTGGAGCAACGAGAATGTTATCCAATTGATAAAAATTTATGAAATAAAAAAAGTTTTGTGGGATCGACTCTTCACGAAAAATATTAAAAATAAAGTCAAAAAAGCCGATTATATATCTGAAATTTGCGAAAATATAAATTGTGATAAAGATGAAGTAGAAATAAAATGCACGACTGGACCGCACGAACTTGCTCTTATGTAAAAGTACTTTGGAATTTAAGATACATTTTATAAATATAAAACATGGATTTAATGAGATAATAATGTTCAAATGTATAAAATTGCCGTCTGGTTTCCGGAAAAGTATGAATTTATGCAAATAAACTTTAAAAAATCGTTTTATTATTAAATACATTTTTTATATAAGAAATATTTCTAAAATTTTTAAGAAAAAATGTGGGATGCGAATTTTAAGTATTAAATAATATTGATTTTAGGAAATAATTTCAAAAAATAATTTTTTTAAAACCCAACAAATATTTTTTCGAATATTTGTATAAACAATATTATTTTAAACTTTAGGGGGCTCCTGCTGAAAATTTTGGGTTAAAATCATTTTCCCAAATTTTTTTTTGACCAAAATATAGTCCATGTTCATAATATCACACTTATTTTTTTTTATCAAAATCGTTACAGCTATTTTCGAGATAAATAAGATTTTGCATTACGGGTGTATGGGGGGTACCGTTAGTTTTGGAGCTAAAAAAAATTTCAATTTCTCCTCTAGGGAAGGGAATCACCGAAGACTCTTTTAACTACTGAGATTGAAAGAAATAGGTCCAGTGGCTTAGGCTGTAGTGAGAGGTACAGACATACAGACACACTGAAACATGTTTTTTTTGTACCAAATTTTCCTTAAAAATTTTATAAACAAAATTGATATGCCAATTGTTAGTATTTAATAAAATACATTTTAAAACGTAATTTAAAAAATTAATCGTGTATCAGTTTTCAAGATATTGAATTTTCAAAAAAAAAAATTGTATTATTTTTTTAAAAATCCACAAACTATTTTTTCGAAAAAAATTTTAGTTTATATTTTTTCAAATGCAAAGCAGCTCCTGCATAAAAAGTTTGGTTAAAATCGTTAGAGCCGTTGGTGAGAAATTCGAAAATCAAAAAAAAACGTTCTATGACAGGTACCCCTAATAACATTTCCCCTCAAATTTTTTTTTAACCAAAATATAGTCCATATCCATAATATCACACTTAATTTTTTTTATCAAAATCGTTAGAGCTGTTTTCGAGATAAATAAGATTTTGCATAACGGGTGTATGGGGGGTACCGTTATTTTTTGAGCTAAAAAAAATTTCAATTTCTCCTCTAAGGAATCACCGAAGACCCTTAACTACCGAGTTTGAAGAAAATACCTCCGGTAGTTTAGGCTGTAGTTCGAGGTACAGACATACAGACATTCAGACATACAGACATACAGACAGACAGACGGAATTGTCGGACCCACTTTTTTCGTCTTCGTTATCATCGTAATGTCAACTTTGATCAAAATCTCAAGTTCGATTTTTTTTCCAAATGCAGAACTTGCCCTATAGTACCTATATCGCAAGTAAAACCTTCATGCGCTTAAAGTGCAACACAGGTGAGAAAAAAAAAACTACAGACAACTCAATCTGGAAACAATGGAAAACGAAAAAACATTTCAGAAATGTTTCTCAAAGCGTCCACACCAAAAAAACAAATCAGAAACATTTCTGAAATGTTTCTGCAATGTTTCTGAAATGTTTTTTAAACAAATGGGAAACATTTCAGAAACGTTTTTTAAACAATGTTTCCTGAAATGTTTCTCTGGTGTGGACACACCTTAACAAAAACTGAAATTTCAGGATTTTGACGTTTAGATTAGAGTGCACTTATGTTTTCGTGCTTCTGTTTTTTCATTATCCTTTAAATTCATAATCGATTTTTAATTCTTTTAAGTAAAAGAACTGCCATCTAGTGCCAAAAGAATGATTTCAGAAGCATTCGAAGTGCTTCTAAGCGCTTCTGGTAGACCAAACGAAAACGCTATAAGGTTACTTTCACATTCCAAAACTAAAATTAATAATGAATATTATTTAAGTGATCAAAATGTATGAAGAAAAAAGCAAATGACCATAAAATTGTGTGATTATAAACGGGATGGGCTTAAGTGGCGAACTTCTATGCGGTTTTGGTGTATCCATCGATTTTTAGTACTGATAAAGACTCACAGTTTTGTAAGACACTAATTTTCTTAACTTTTTTAACTTAGCTTTAGGAGAATGTTTTTTTTTTTAAATACCTTTTCCGGTTCAATTTTCTACATTAGGTATTTTTCTTTTTTAGTTTAGAATAGAGCTCTGAACAGAGTCCCAGCGTGTCGAGCATGTTCTGAACATCCTCTAAGCCTAGCGAGCTCTGAGCGTTCTGAGTTGTTTTTGAAACAAACCTGAACAGTTTTCTGCCACCATTTTTTTTTAATTTCTGCCTGTCAGATGCTTGTGTTTAGCATTTAACTCTGTTTGCTCAGTTATTTTAATCTGAGCTTATAGAGCGCACTCTGAACACGCTTAGACCAAGTTCGAAACTGCTTCACGAAAAAAATAAACACTGAACTAAAAAAGAAAAACAATTTATTTTTTTGACAACTCAGGCTCCAATCTAAACCAAAAAAAAAAAAACACCTATTGTTTTTGAAGAGAAACTTTTGCTATTCAATATTAATTGGGATTCTTAAAATCAGTTAAAATCGGTCCAGCTATTAATGAAATATAGGTAAACATTGTATGCAGATAAAGCTTTTTTCATATTTGTTTCAGACCCGTTTAATGCTTGGTTAAGTTGAATGCAGTCTCTGAGTTTACAGCTGCTGACGTATGATCATAAATGTAATTGTGATCAAAATCTCGAGATCAAATGTTAAACGAATTCGCACACTACTTACCACAAACCTATATTGTTATTAAGGATAGATAAACTCTTGAATAAAATAACACTAGTATATATCTTGAGAAAGCCTTATCTAGGTTCCCAACTTTCTTCATTTAAAACTAAAATATAAAATACACATTTAAAACATTTACTTAGGTTGAATTCCTTCTAAAACATACATAAAACTTAATTCACTAACTTTAAATAATCGCTTTTTAAATAAATCAGCCCAGCTAACCAAGCCGAGCAGCTTTAAGTATCACCTGGATATCGTTTTCTTCTTGAACACCCAATTTTATTAGATCAGCTTTTGTAAGAAGTCTAAATACATCCAGGTCGATTTCTTCTCTCTTAAAAACGTCACTGTACTTCTCTTGACCTATTTCTTGCAAGATTTTCAAGACCCTCGGACTGTTTGGCCGATCATTTGACGGAGAATTTCGAAAACACGTGAATCTTGATCGGTTACTTGATGAGATTGGTGACTTTTGATTACCAAATCTAGGTGCTAGGTCGATGGATTTCGGTGTTGGCCTTGAGTTAGGCGTGAGAATTTTTCTTAAATTTAGCAAATAACTGGACTTTCTTGCTGCTCTTTCTTCTTCGGGTGTTTTTGTTCCAGGCAATACAATGCGGACACCACCTGGTTGATGCTTTGGTGAAGATTTGTTGTTGATTGGAGCTGCATACCTTTTGCGTTTTGGAGTGGGACAGTCGTTAAGGATAATCTTCGTAATTGGTATTAGACTAGGCGAGTGATCACGAAATGTTTTTCTCAGCGTTATATCACAAATTGGGGTCAATGGTGTAAGCGGTGAATGTGGATCTGAGATAAAGTTCTTTCACATATTATAGTTAACAGAAAAGCGCTAATCGATTAAAGTTTACCTCTGTAGGCGCAGCCATAGGTTTCCATGTTAAATAAAAGTTATACAAAAAAAAAACGAACTAACAAATAAAATTGCGAATGACTTATAAATTTTGGTACACCAGATTTGATTAACTCTAAGATTATTCATATATATTAAGACTAAAATTTATTATAAAAGAATTATGAATAAGAAAATGAAATAGCTATATTGCGGCAAGATCTTCGAATCTCTCTTTCGAATAATATGTTTAGGCTTGCCAGATGGCCATAAAACTAAATTGAGCGTTACAAATTTCGAAGAAGGGTAGCAATAGAATTGTTGTGTCATTTTTATTGTAGTACGCATAGTCATAATGAATTCTAATGCTAAATATGAAGTCATATTCAGAAGACTACTACTCACTACGATTCTAAAAATTTTATTAAAGAACTATATATTTAAGTAGGTATAATGGTTAACATAATTTTGGAATGGGAAAATTGTATTAAAAACTTGTATTAATGGTACTGCCTTAGAATCGTGTTTTTAATGTTTGACTTTCTTGTTTCATTGATTTCAATGAGAGTAAAATGCATGACTGGGTCGCACGAACTTGCTCTTGTATAATTGACGAAGAATTTTTAAAATGAATCTTATTAGAGAAAAACTGTTCATAAGCATAAAATTAATTTTTTGAATGACTAAAACGATTCCTTTTTGGAGCTAAAAACAAGATGCCATATTGTGATTCAAGCAAATATTAGCTTATGCAAGAACAAAAATTATAAGTCTTTGTAGTGGTTTTTTAAAAAAATAAGCTTTTATATACAATTTTTAAAACGTTTTTAAGAAAAAATTTTGGTACGCCAACTTAAAGTTTTTATTATTGTACGAATAAACAATAAATTGCCAAAAACAAAATATTGAGCCGTTCTTGAGACATCGAATTTTCCAAAAAAAAAATATTTTATTTTTTTTTCAAAAGTTCAAAAAATATTTTTTTTTAAAGTCTTGAAATGCAATGTTTTCAAACTTTTTTGGAGTTTCTCTATGAAAAATTTCATTAAGATCCGTTCTGCCAATAATGAGAAATTCATTTTCGAAAACAATTATTTTTTCTCGAGGTTTTCGAAATTTTTTTTTAAATAAAAAAAAATTGAACATTTGAATACGCAATAATATTCAAACTTTGGAGGAGCTTTAGGATAAAAAAAATCGTTGTACTGTTCCCTAGAAAACCAAAAAAAAAAAAAAAAAAAAAAATCATTCTAAAAGGGCTACCAAAAATAACAATTTTTTAGAATTTTTTTTCAGGCCTAGCTTTAACTAAATGTAATCTTATGATTTTTTTTTTTAAATTCTGTCCAACTGTTACTTGTCATATAGTACCTATGTCACAAGTAAAAATCATTACATAGATGCACTCTAAATAAAATAAAATTGCATATTCACCCTATTTTAAACATTTTTTAATTTTAATTATTCGTCTAATACGTTTTTCATTTTTGAAATATTTAATTTAACTTAAACATTTTTTAAGAACCGAATTTGATTTTTTTAAAAGCCTATTTTGCAAATTTTAGATTTTTAAAGATAGAAAGCGTCTTTAAAAGCGACTCATAGGCCAAAAACGGAAGGATCAGAATTCCATATAGAAATTGAATATGGAATAAGTGCACCATCGATTCAACTTTTGGCTGTGAGCTTATGATCTTTCAAATATACTTTACATAATTCTCATGGTAAGTAATCATTGATATTGCTAGATTGAATTCAATTTGAAAGAACAATTGAAATTTCAGTAAATGGAAGAGTGGAAGTCCTGAAGCTCTGTTTAATAGCAGTTAAGCAAGGTACTGTCATATTAAGAGTAGGGTAAAATCAGAGCTTTATTTACGTAGAGGTGAGTCTTATTTTCCAAACTAGGCAAAAAAAAAAAATCCTTCATACGGTATAATTAAATTAATTCTTATTTATTTTGGAATGCACTTTTTCGACAAATTACATTAATGTTGCGATGGTCTGTTTTATTTTTTTCGCTGGCTGTTTGTTGGTGGATGGAATTTTCTCTCTTAAACAAATTTGACTGTTTTAAGTGATGGAACCAACAAAATATCAGAAAAAATTTCATATGTTGTTCTTAAAATTTCATTTCTACTACCAAAATTTCACAAATGACCCTTCACAAAAGATTCCAAACATTTTTTGCACGGAAATCAATTTTTTTAAATAAACCAATCTATTATATCAGGAATCTTATTTCGAAGTCGAAGTCCAATATCAACTGCCCTTCTGTGCTAATAATCTCACACTCTGCGGCTGGCACCATAATAGGGTTTTGAATATACCAAAAATGATTAAACAAAGTTCGAGTGTAAGAAACATTATTCCATTGGTTTTGAAGATCCGAATATAGAATATAGACCACGTTCGAGCGGTTTTAGGTTAGGTTAGGTTAGGTTAAAGTGGCTGCTGACCGGAAAAGGTCAAGACACTTAGACCAATATTTCGTCCATTGTGATACCACAAGGATTTCAAAAATCACCCTTACTCGTTAAACCATTTTGAGCTAACAATGAAGCGTTTAAGACAGTGAATGTCGGAATTATTTAGATCACTAGGATCGTTATAGTAGTAGTCTCCCAAGTGGAGTCTACGTCCTTGCGCTCCTCCTCTTCTTCTTCATCCATGCAGCTTCTGCAAAAATCATTTGCAGGAACTCCAAGACGGAAAGCATGTCTTCCTATTAGGCAGTGTCCAGTAAGGACACCTATACCAGAGCTAATATGTAATCTAGCAATAGAAATTAGTTGTTTTGAGCGTTTAGCATCAAACAATGGCCAAATCAGTTTAGTAGGCCGGCAAGTTGGGGTGCTGGTCCATCTGTGGTTAGCTTTCTTCATGGTATCATGCTTTAGCATAAGTTTACAAGTAGCTAGGGGTATGCCGATGTTAGATTTGCTAACCAATAAAGGTAGGATTGTTCCGTTTTTTGCAAGTTCGTCGGTTTACAATTTCCTGGAATGTCTCTATGCCCCGGCACCCATATAAGGTGAATGTTAAACTGTTTTGACATCTCCACCAGAGATGATCGACAATTTTGGGCTGTTAGTGAGTTAATGGAGACAGAGTCCAGTGACTTTATGGCAGCTTGACTTTCTGAGAAAATACGTATATCAGGAGTCGATATAACGTTTTCTTTGAGCCAAGAGAGGACTTCTTTTATTGCTAGAAGCTCTTCCTGGAACACGCTACAGTGATTGGGAAGACGAAAAGATAGACAAAGATTTAATCTTTCGGAGTATACGCCTCCACCGACCCCGTCATCGGTTTTAGATCCATCTGTGTAGAAATGAATCGCTTCGTCTACCAACAGTGACTCATTTTCCCAGGTAGACCTAAAAGGGATGGATACTTGAAAGTTTTTATTAAATTTTGGATGAGGGGTGGTGTAATCGACGTTACTATTAAGCGGCAAATACATACGACACTTGTGTACACTTGTGTCGGTGTACGGAAATGTGTCCCGTCTGTGGGCTGGTGCGCACACCGATTTTCGGTGTCCGACACCGTGTGGGTAAAATCAAAAATTTTTGATTTTTGGTGTCGGTGTCTCGATCGGTGTGATGTGTATGGCGATGTGCGCGCACATTTGCTATTCAGTATTCACTATTCAGTTGCAGCCGAATCGTTGTGCGGTAAAGCACGTCGAAAAATTTACTTGCGACTTATAGGTTCTATAAGATAAGTTATGCATTCGGAAAAATAATCGAACTCGAAATTTTGACATTACGATGATAGCGAAGACGAAAACAGTGGGTCTCGCAATTCTATCTATATGTTTGTTCGACTAAAGCTTAAACGGCCGATTTACTTTGAACTATGGTAGATATCATTTTTAATTTTTAAATATTTGTTCTTCTCAAAAAATGTTTAACAGATTTAAAAACATTTTCCGAAAAATGGTTATTGAGAGTACCCGCCATGGAACAATTTTTTTTTATTTTTGATTTTATCAAAAACGGTACCACCGATTTTGATGATTTTTTTTTTGCTAAAGCTTGAAAAGTATTGTGTATTCAAATTTTCAAGATGTGAGAAAAAAATGTATTTTACCTAAAACAAAAGGTACCCAACATAGAAATGTTAACAAATGTTTTGAAAAATCGTATTGTTCTCGAAAACGGCGCCTAGAATTTTGATTGCATTTTTTTCTTTCAATTAATTTTTATGATCTTTAATTAAATAAAAAAACATTTAAATTAAGATATAAGAGCTTGTACCTACCATAGAACCATTTTTTCAAAGTTTGAGTTACTCATCCATTATTATCGACATCATTAACGCGCCAACCTCATCTTCTAATGGATGACGTCCATATCACTTATGGTTAGATCTCTCCAGTATGAGATCTCTTGCACAACTAAAGTGTGGTGTGCACGATTCGGTGTGCCGTGTGTGGTGGAATGCTACACCTGTGTAGGCACACGCACCGGTGTGCACACAAGTGTCGTGTGTATTTGCCGCTTTAGGTAGGGATCTGAACAAGTTCAGTATAGTGGAGTGGCCAATATCGCTATTGATCCACTGCGAGGAGGCTTTAAGCCGAATAGCTGTACTGGCGGCCGATTGTTTGCTAAAGATATCTAGCGGTATGAGATGAAACAGAACATCAAGTGCAGCGGAGGGAGTTGAGTGGAGAGCTCCACTCATGATTAAGCAGGCTGTTCGTTGGACTTTGCTGAGTTTATCGCGGTTTGTTGCTGTTTCTAGACTATTATTGGACTTGTTGAATTATTGATTCAAAATCGCTTTTTTTGCCTTTAGTCCACAAAAATCGGCGTTTCGTCCGGGTGATCTCACATGGACTCATCAGTTGACTGTGAGGACCTTGTCAATACGCAATTTTTGTTAAATTCAGTTCATCTTACATAGATTTTTTTGAAAAAATCCAATGTGAACTATACCCAACCAAGATTAAAATTGTAATCATTAACGTTGGAAAATTTTGCCCGTGGCCTGACATTGATTCTATATGCTAAGCTATATGCTATTCTATATGCTATAAGCTAAGCTGAAGCTAATAACGAATAAATATTAAAGATTATATAGCCAGGTCAGACAGTGTTTTTTTAAATTGTTGAAAAAACCTAGTAGTGCTTTTTTGCGATGCACAGTGGTTCATATTGACTATTTTGGTTGCAAAAATCATAACCCTTAAACAAATGAAGATATCGTGATAATTTTCTGCATAAGGGAAATTTCCATTGGCACATAACGGGCACTTAGTTACTAACTTCCATCACCTTCCTCTAGACAAATCTAAGTAGTTGGCAAACCAGCTGTTTCATACATCCCTACAATATTTATAAAATAAAGTGATGCTAATAAGACTTAAATCAAAAGACTTTTAATTTTTTTTAAACTCAACATAAAGACAAGAAAGTGTAATCAAAGCAAACTTTTTTTTAAATCAAAGTTGCAAGAAAAAATTAGGTCATATTTAAAATAATAACTATTATATACACCAAAAAACTTATATAAAAAATGTGGGTTTAACCAGTACACCAAATTTGTACACCCAAAACCCAACCGAAAATATATCAAAAAAATTATTTTTCCTATCATACTAAAAATAGCCAAACTTTAACTGGCTGTACTTATTATACATAGTTACAAATAAGCTATCGTGGGAGTTCCACATCCGCAAAACAAAGGATGTGAATCTAGAAAAGACTACACAGAGCCAAACTCTATCAAACGGTTTTGAAATATCGAATGTAATAATTTTACTTTATCTGAAATGTAAATATTTGTTCTATGTACTTCTGGGTGAGATATAGGTAACATCAATTCACGAGTAGGAACGAATATATTGCTTCGAAAGCCATACTGCCGTTCATTAAGAATCTGTCGTTATTCGAAATATTTCTTAAGCTTCGTACATCAGTGTTTCCATGACATTGGAAGATTGGAGATACAAGTGTCTTATGGATTTTGTAGACCTTGGACTTCGTTAAAGCGTGAAGAATTTTGAATCCAAAGTAACAGCGGTTCGCTAAAGCAATCTTCGTCGGATCAGCACTAAGATACCATTTGTGCAATTACTATTATACCTTCTAGGTAGTTGAACTTCTGAACAATAATAACTCATCATCATCATCATCATCGGCTCGACAACCGGGTTCCGGTCCTGGCCTCTTTCAACAAGTCTCTCCACCTATCCCGGTCTCTAGCCGACGCCATCCAGTTGCGCACCCCAAGGCTTCGGGCGTCCTGGTCTACGCCATCTCTCCAGCGCAAGCATGGTCTACCACGCTGTCGTCTACCATAGAATGTACCACAAAGAACTTTCCGAGCAGGTTCCTCTTCGCTCATGCGAGCTAGGTGCCCTGCCCACCGGAGTCTACCGAGCTTAATTTTTGTCACGATATCTGCTTCAAGGTAGATTGCGTACAGTTCATGATTGTACCGTCTCCGGAATCGTCCTTCCTCACATACGGGGCCAACAATTCTCCTTAAGACTTTTCTCTCGAACGCAGCTAAGAGGTCGGAGTGCCTTTTGCTAAGCACCCAAGTCTCGGATCCATATGTGAGTACTGGCAGGACCATGGTCCTGTACAGCAGCAGTTTTGAAGTTATGGTGAGATTTCTGGATTTGAAGAGCTTTGACAGACTATAGTAGGCTCTGTTGGATTTGAGAAGCCGCCCCCGTATTTCTTCTTCTATATTGTTATCGGCTGCTACTATTGACCCAAGGTATTTAAAGGATTGCACCACTTCAAATTCGTGCTCCGCAACCTTGATTGTTTGACCAACTGTTCCTCTCGCATTCGACGCCACCATGTACTTTGTTTTACCTTCACTAATGTGCAGCCCCAGATTTTGTGCCGCCTGCTCGATCTGGATGAAGGAATCGTGTACAGCTTGTTCGGTTCTTCCGATGATGTCGATGTCGTCTGCGTAAGCCAGTAACTGGCTGGACCTGTTGACGATGGTCCCTCTTGTTGCCGTGCCAGAGTCACGGATTGCTTTCTCCAACGCCAGGTTGAAGAGGAGGCAGGCCAAACCGTCCCCTTGTCGGAGTCCATTAAAGATGTTGATTGGTCTGGATAGCAATCCGGCTATTTTTACTTGGCTTGTTACGTTGGTCATGGTCAACCTACATAGTCGTGTCAATTTATTTGGGATGCCGAATTCTCTCATGGCTTTGTAAAGTTCTACCCTGGCTATGCTATCATAGGCGGCCTTAAAGTCTATAAACAGATGGTATGTTGGGATGTTAAATTCTAGACATTTTTCCATCGCCTGCCTAAGGGTAAAGATCTGATCAGTTGTTGATTTGCCTGGAATGAAACCACACTGATATTGTCCGATGACGGTTTTAGCGTATGGGGTTATCCGGTCTTGTAGGATAGAGGAGAGTATCTTATAGGCGGTACTCAACAACGTGATACCTCTATAATTGCTGCACGTTGTGACATCTCCCTTCTTATGTATGGGGCATATTAAACCTTTTCGCCAGTCTTCTGGCATTTCTTCCTGCTCCCATACGTGTACTATAATATCATGAATTGCTTGACGTAAGGCTGGTCCGCCGTGATGGAATAATTCGGCTGGTATGCCATCGGCTCCCGGGGCTTTGTTCTGTTTAAGCCGGCCTATAGCCTTCTCAACCTCTTCTATGCTTGGTGGCGGCAACATAGAGTATTCTTCTTGAAGTAGTGGAGCCTCCACTTCTGCAGTGAGCTGACCATTTAGCAATTCATTAAAGTACACTTCCCATCGCTCCAGTATGCTTTCAGGATCGGTGATCAGATTTCCCTCTCCGTCCTTGCAGTATGTGCAGCGTGGTGTGTACTGCGTCATGTTTCGGACGGATTGGTAGAACTTCCGCGCCTGGTGCGGACCTCGCTCTCGGCTATTTTCTATTTCACAGATTAGGTTCTTCTCCCAGGCTGATTTTTTTTGTCTGTGTAGCCGTTTTTCTATTCTTCTGAGCTCTTTATATTCCTCTTCGCGTGCCCGCGTTCTATGAGATTGTTGCATTGCTCGGTACGCAACATTCTTACGTTCAGTCGCTAGCTTGCATTCATCATCAAACCAGTCGTTCCGATTTTTACGACTGCTGCCTAAGATGGAGTTGGCAGTACTAATGACAATATTCTTAAGGCGTGTCCACTTCTCATTTACGCCCAGCATACTGGCTCCAGGACTTACTCTCCCTAAATCAAGTGATTCTAGGGCGAGTCCTAACGCATTACCAAAGGTGTTACTGGTGTTTTCATTGCGCAGGGCAGCCGTGTTGATTCGAACCTGATCGGCGGATGCAATGCGTCTTCGCAAGGCAATCCGCCCTCGGAAAACCATACCAACAAGATAGTGATCCGAGTCGATATTGGCACCTCGGTACGTTCGTACCGTCATCAAGTTCGAGTAGTGGCGACGGTCTATCAACACGTGGTCTATTTGGTTACGAGTGACTCCATCAGGTGATACCCAGGTGGCTTTGTAGATATCTTTACGCGGGAACCTGGTACTCGCAACGACCATGTTTTTCGATGCTGCTAATTCTAAGACTCGAAGTCCATTTTCATTAGTGTTCTCATGCAAACTATGGGTGCCTGCGTAGTGCCTGAATACCGGCTCCCGACCTATTTTTGCGTTCAAATCCCCAAGGATGATTTTAACATCATACCTTGGACAGGCATTGAGGGCCCTCTCGACTTGTTCGTAGTAAGTCTCTTTTTCTTCATCTGAGGACTCCTCCGTAGGTCCGTGAACGTTAAGGAGGCTGATGTTCGTAAATTTGCCTCGCACGCGAAGGGTGCATAGCCTTTCGCTTATAGCGTTAAAGCCGATGATGGTAGACTTCATTTTTTCGCTGACTAGGAAGCCTACCCCGAGCACATGGTGTTTTGTATGACAGCTATAGTATATGTCATATTCTTTTTTCTGTAGAACACCATTCCCTGTCCATCTGATTTCTTGAAGAGCTGTTATGTCAGCTTTATATTTTGACAGGGCATCGGCTAGCTGCTGAGCAGCTCGAGCTCTATAGAGCGATCGTACGTTCCATAAGAAAATTCGTAAATCGTTTTTCAGTTTTCGTTGCGTTGGTTGTCGTCGTGTGATCAGTCCGTTTCCGAGGCTTGTTGTCGGTCTCGTAATTCAAAAGTTTTACGGGACAGGGAATTAACCTGTCGCCAACCTGAGGAACCAGCCTGATCATATTAGCCAAACCTTTTTAAAGGCTTGTTTCTAGCGGCCGCCACGGAGAGGCTATGATCAGACTTCCACCAGTCCCGAATAGTTACGGCACGTGCATGTTTTCGTATGCTACATGTTATTCCCCCTATTCGTCTGATGGCTGACCGCCATCTTTAGTGAAGTTTTGTCTTATTTGGTGGACAGAGGACTACTTGTTTGTTAATAGCATGTAATTGGTCCTGTCCTCAGTTTCTTCAAGACAAACAAGTTTCGCCTATTCTTTAATCACCGTGAAGGACTGTATTACGTTCAGTTCGGCCAATGATATTGATATCTTCCACATACCCTAATAGTTGTATAGATTTGTTGAAAACAGTGCTCTTCGAGCTTGAGCCTAGCCTGTGCACTTTATGTTCCAAAATGAAAATCACATGGTAGCCTTTTTACTTGTCGAAATTCAGTACATATGTTTGAAATTCGATAAAATGGTTTTGAATCTGGACTTTTTTGTAGATGGGCCATATTATTCTGATAAAATTTTCTACCCATTCTTGTCTTCGAACCTACAAAAACAACCCATCAGACCCTGCGGCCTTTTTGCTCGAAGGGTTTTTTATAACTAACCTTTTTACTGGATACTGGAACTTCTTCTTCATTGGCTAGAAGTTGCAAGTACAAGTTAGACCCACGATATAACCCACGGACCTGGAAGAGTGTACCATTGCCACTGAGAGTAGTAGTTGACATATAAAATAGTTCATCCACCACCATCTCTTTTTTAGCTTTTTAGAGCCCTGGTTAATATTGAAAACTCTAATGACCTCAGGCACCCCTCATATGCATCCTATATAAGCCTATATCTCCCAAGAATTTTCTTTAAAAATAAAAATTGAATTAAGTTATAAGAATATTTTTATTATTTTTTTTGTTGTTAAAAAATGGAGTTTTAAGGGATTCAATACGTTCAGCTTGTTTTAAATTTTACAAACAATACAAAGTTAATATTTTTTTTATTTGTTTCAAAAATACATATTATTATTTAATATGTGTATTTTAAGCATAAGAAGTCCTTTTTTACCCTTGAATAAGTAAACTCTTTTGTATTCGGTGTGGAGAAAGAAGTACTACTTTAGCTCTGGGCCGGATTATAAGCGGAACAGTTTTAACAATTTGAATACGACGCCGCGGAACAACATAGATTCCTGCGCTTGCCATAGCGAACAGTAGGAAAAATACAAGGAAGAAAATCTATAAAAAAATAATGCAAATTATGAAATAATATCCTTTCCACTATACACAAAAATGTTTTTGAAATAATATTGAATTTATTTTTTTAACATAATGCAAATAGTTTTGTATGTTTTTTAGTTATAAAAACTTATATCCAAAGGCTAGGAAAAAAATGAACAACAGAGCCTGATAGAATTCGTCAATCCTTATGTCTATAAGGGATATGAACATACAAAAACTATGTTTATCTATTAAGGCTTAAGAACTTAACCACAATTATTTTTTGAATTCAGGATATAGAAATTAACCCTGATAGACAATAGAATAACGAATTTCAAATAGGGAAATATGTTGTAAAAAGTATTTTGTAAGAGAAGTATCTTCTCTTAAGCAAACAAATTTCGACTAAAATATTGTTCTTTGGATAATATTTGTATTATAATAATATGTGTCTTACTTTCATTTTGGACTTATAGTTCGGATTAATGAATTGGAACTAATGATAAAAATAGAAATTGTATCAGTATTTATTTAACAATATCAACTGCGCATCTGCGCAGTCTACACATTCAAAACAAGTAATTCTTGGAGCCAGAGATGTTGCATCAGATGAAACTTGTTTTCCAGTTAAATGAATCTTCAAAAATTTAAATTGCTTTAATACAAAACAAATAACTGTCACAAACAAAATAAGAGCATCAACCTTAAGAAATTATAAGCTTAAAATTATTCCTATCTTTGCTCAACCTTTGAACATATTTTTTTGAACTCTTTAAAAAAAATAATTTGAGAGCAATTTTAATCCGCAAAGTTCTTATGCCAAATACAAAAAAAAATTCATTTAATATACTGTAATATTTTTGCTAGGTTCGTTAAATAAAACTTATTACTCTTTCTAATATTTCTTCTTTATTTTTACTTTCCAAATCACAACAATAAATCTCAATTTATAATCGACTCAAATACTTTATTCAAATTGAAATCACACTTGTTTTACACAATCCAATAAGCAGAGTTTTGCACACTTCCGTAATTAAAAATCAACTGTGTTGTGCTCACCGCGAACACTCCCTTATATACTCATGTTAGTTGTTCTCGAAAATTCGCGAAGCTTCTCGTCTTGGAATGTTCTAGATGGTTGGAATAAGGGGAAATACATTTGACATTGGAAAAGAGCTTTTGTTTCTTCCATAAATTAGATATGCAATTTTCCAACAGATGGCGCTGTAGTAGTATAAAGCTCTGTTCACAAAAATACATATTTTTAATTCAAAATACAATAAAATATAATCTTCAACCCATGATGGGAAAATTTAATGTAGTTTAACTTATCTATAATACTTTGATATTCTTATCTTAATATATAAAAATCACCTATCACTCTAATCTCCAAAACTGATTAACCGATTTCAATGAAATTTTCTGAATATTTTTGGTTGGTTCAGAGCTTAGAAGATAAGATAATTTTGGAGATTATAAATAATATTCCAATAAAAATTAACTCTCAAAGTAAACACTTTCATTTTCCAATTTATATATTGTAAATATTAAAGGTTGTGATTTTAGGCCATGGAGGTATGCAAATTTCCAATCAGTTAAAGCTGAGAAAAACGTGAGTCTTAATATTGTTGTGAACAGAGCTTTATACTACTACAGCGCCATCTGTTGGAAAATTGCATATCTAATTTATGGAAGAAACAAAAAGCTCTTTTCCAATGTCAAATGTATTTCCCCTTATTCCAACCATCTAGAACATTCCAAGACATTAACTTTCGAGAACAACTAATTTGAGTATATAAGGGAGTGTTCACGGTGAGCGAGACAGTTGATTTTGGATTATGAAAGTGTACAAAAGTATTGCTTATTGGATTGTGTTATTAAACAAGTGTGATTTAAATTTGAATAAAGTTAATTGAGTTGATTTTAAATTGAGATTTATTGTTGTGATTTGGAAAGTAAAAATAAAGAAGAGATACTAAAAAGAGTAATAAGTTTTATTTAACGAACCTAGCATAAATATTACAATATATACATATGTACATATATAAAATCCACCTGTCACTGTTCCTACACGCTAAAATATGTTTTACCTGTTACGAAAAGTTGATGAAATCAATTAAATAGTAAAAAAGAAAATAAGAACAAGAGATGACAGAACAAATAATGCACGCGTTACTAGAAACTTATCGACTAAATAGCACTTTTGTATTGAATTTCTGCCTGTTAGAATGAAATGTGTGGCATCAAATTTGTTCATAAAAATCCTTACTAAAATAAGTGTGATGGCAATGGAAAAATTCCAGTTGAAATTTCAACTGGTTGTATTACATTTCCCGCTGATTGCCAGTTCATCGAATGAAACCAAATTGAATCGACCGAACTTGTCATTAAGGTATTTCCGAACAATACTTTAATTTATACTAAAATGATAATTTGAACCAAACAAAGTGAAATTGATTCAGATTTTTAACTTAACAATCGGTGGAATTTGTTGTGTTAATAGATACTATGATCACTCGAAATTACAGTTTTCGGATTTTGACCATTTCTCAACAGGTTTTCACAAAACGATCACAAAAAAATATTGAAATATGAACCCTGTCTGTCTGTCTCCGTCATATCACACGAAAAAAAAAGTGAAATTTTCCGCGCTCAGCTTTTTACTCCACCTGCACGGTCATTATATTAGGCGTTTTTCTTTTTAAGTTCAGAGCAGAGCCTGAGTTGTCAAAAATAAATTGTGTTTCATTTTAAGTTCAGAGTGTGCAGAGCTTCGAATATGTGTTTCTTTTTTCGTTTTGAGCATGTTCAGAGTGAGCTCTATGATTTCAGAAGAATTGAACAAACAGAGTTAACTGCTTAACACAAGTATTTGACAGTTGAAAATGAAAAAAAATACGGTAACAACTTAGTGTTCAAGTGGGTTTTAAAAACAACTCAGAGCACGCTTTGATCAGAGGATTTTTAGAACAAGCTCGGACTCTGTTAAGAGCTCTATTCTGAACTAAACAAAAAATACACCTATTCTGAGCTCATAGAGCGTACTCCGAACTAGCTCTAGTTGAATAAAGAAACACAATCTGAGCGCTCTGATGTATGTGTCTGAGCTAAAAAAGAAACACTGATCTTTTTTTGACAGCTGAGTTCCCTGCTCTGAGTTTAAAAAGACTAATTGGTCAAATTTAAAATCATCGGAAAGCTATTGGGACGAAGTGTATAACGAAAAACATGCAGCTGGAAACAACAACAACTCTCTTTCCTTTGTAAAATACAAACCGATAAATCGTATGAGGATTAAGGCTTATAGCATTCTGAGGCTCACATATTCTTTAAACTCTGGAATCTGGATGCAACACTTTTAAGTCAACAAACCAAATACTGAAATTTTTCTCAAGCGAGAAAATGTTGTTTTGGTACATAGTCAATAAAGTTTTTGAATGCATTTCTGTTTCTAGAACTTATTTCATATGTGCATAATTAATTTATAATATTTAAGTTACTTACATATACATATCTGTTTTGACTTTATACAAATTGTTTCTTTTTTTTTTATACATGAGGAGCATGGTTTTTGCCTGCATAAGTCTACGACAACGAGTCTTCCTTAACTGACTAATCAACTTGATACTTGATATAAATTTTAAATATACAAAACGGTCTGCAGTCAGATCTGTTTTACGCAGATCCAAGTAAAGCATTTGATAGGGTTAGCCACTTTAGACTCTTAATTAAATTATATACTTGCTTGGATCCGATCTAGTTTAAATAATCGTACGAAGGTTAAAAAGCTATAAACAATGTACATCTCAAATGATTAACGTGTTATCCGGAGTACCTCAAGGAAGGCATATTGGAGCATTATTATTTATACTATTTATCAATAACGTTGGTGTGGATATCTTATATATTCAAAAATCTTAATGTTTGCTGACGACTTTAAGCTCTTTTATGGATTCAAAAAGACAAACAGATACTTTTTGGTGCATTGCAAATAGAAAGAAGCTTAATAAAAACGAAATTGATGCCATACTAAAGAAAATAAGAACCCCTACACTGTCTTCAGACTTTATCGAGGAAACATTAGTTGATCGTGTTCAAACATAGAATGACTTTAAAGTTTTATTTGACGTCAAGCCGTCTTTCAACTCTCATATTGATGTGAATAAAGATTAATAAAGATGGTTTTGTCTCCATCATCTTGCATGGGACTCAAACCAAAACCAATTTGTATTGATTTTAATAGTTTTATTATTTGATCGACTTTAATGGCTTTAGGCAAGATTTCCGATGATAACAGCCCGAATTTTTGTTGAATATTGTCCATAAAAGCTGCGATTGTCTAAGACTTGTTGGCATTAACTCGCGACTTCAAGTATCCCCAAAGAAAGAATTCTAATGGTTGAATCGGGCGATCTTGCTGGCCATGCCAAATCTCGAAAATTGGAGATTCCGCGACCAAAAACGCTTCCTTCACAGTATCCATTAAGGCTAGTGTGGTGTGTGCACCGTCTTATTGAAGCCACATTTTCATTAAGCTCCGCTCATCCGATTCCGGCAGTAAGAAGTCGTTTATCATGGCCCTTTTGCGTTCGCCAGTAACAGTGCCCGTATTGCTGATGGCGTCCTAAAAAAAATGCGGCAAAATCACCCTCCCGCGGCGTGAAAGCTTTATTACACAGTGGCTTTGAGTGGATGTATTTGTTTTGTGGTCCCAGTCTGTTCAAGTCCAGTAGCTAAGCGCCGACACGATTAGGAAATCGACGTCGAAATTCACACTGCGCTAACACCACCGACAGATTATTGATCAAAAAAATAAAAATCGATACAATTTATCCACGCTTTTTTGCGGAATATAGCGCTCCATTGCTTGTCTGTTTTGTATATTGCAGCTAGTTCACAAATGTCAAATATGATTGACGTACAACGCCATTTGCAAAAATTATAATACCGATAGGGTGATTAATTCTACTCCACCTTGTATAAGAGAGAAAAAGGTTGACATTACGTACCAAATCGATCAAAACTATAGCCGCGTTTTATTATTCACAAATCTATCTGGATCCGGATCTGGCTTAAGTTTTAACATGTATTACAAAAACAATTTGGGATCCTGTTTTCTATCGGGATCTATTTCAAAGATCCAAAAATCAGTTATTACACTGGCGAGTAGATGGCTTTTTATGGTAAGGTAGTGTAAGCTATAGTGTAAAGAAAAAAAAGAAAAAATAATTGAAAATTTACAAACCCAAGGATAAAAAGAGACGGACTTATAACAGATCCGGATCCAGATAGATTTCTGAATAATAAAACGCACCTATTATCGTCAAAGATCCATATAGATTAACCCTCAAAATAAAACGATACGGATCATAGTGACAGTTGTGTTGTATACTCATCTCCCTCTTGCTTATGATTGTTGATTTTCAAATGTGTCTTGTCTTTTTTCTTTACACTGTAGTTTACACTACCTTACCATAAAAAGCCATCTATATACTCGCCAGAAAAAGAACTAATTTCTGGATCTTTAAAATAGATCCAGATAGAGAACAGAGAAAAACAATATGTTTTTGTAATACATCTTAAAAGTTAATCCAGATTCGGATCCATATAGATCTGTAGATAATAAAACGCACCTATGTAGTCGTAGTTTGTATGGAGCTGTCAGCTACCAAGTGGTGTGCTCATCGCATTTCCTTACGAAAGATGCTTGCTTTAGTTAACGAGGCAGTCAATCAACTCGAGGAACTTATTTTTTTGTTAAAATCATAGGCGCAAAATTTTAAACTGCTTAGTATTAAGGTACTAGTATGATATTATTTAAAAATTTGCTAACTTTTTAGTAGATTACCAACTCTTTCTTAATTTTAAACATTTTCTAATTAGTATCGTGCTAAGGCTATTTTTTAATAAATTGCTTCTGAACACACCTAAAGTAATGACAGTTCATCCAAAAAACTAAGAAAATAGAACTGTATTGATGTTTGTAAATGCCAAGGAGTAATATGAAGATATGTAGCACGATACTAAAAAGATAAAATACATAGGTATTCGATGATTATAACTTTAATAAAAGGGTAGAGAAAGTATGATGCTATATTTGATTAAAATTTGGAAAATCGTCGTCTTAACCTAAAACAGCTTTAATATCGTAGATACTAATTCAACTAAAATTGTGCGCCATACTACTTTATGAACTAGTTGTAGAGGGCTTCGCAACAATTAAATGGGTTCAACCCGTTATAAAAATGTCCAGTTCCAGTAATACAACATTGAATATGTATTCCAAAATCAGGTCGTCTAAATTATTGTATTGTTTGTATATACAAAAAATTCAATAAGGCGTAGAAATACTTGAACCAAATATAAAACCCATATAGACAAATTTCTAAAATCTCTGGTATCCAAAATGCTTTTTCTTAAAATCGGTAAATTTATTTCTTGACTTAATAAGTTTGAAATTGGAGAATTTAAAAACAAATATCAGGTATTGTTTTGATACGATTTTTTAGAAGATAATATGCATAAATATTTAGAGTACGTAGTACGTACAGAACTATAACGACAACAAAAATACGATGCATAACCAGCTTATCGCTACATTATTCCAACAATGGGGTTAATGGCCGCATTATTTTATGTCGCCATCCCCGACCTGATTTATTCTTCTAATGAAATACAAGTTCCTAAAGACAACAATTATTATGGTTAAGATGTCATTAACTTTCGTTAAATCGATTTACTTGAATTATTAAGACTATGTACAATGGATTGAGAGCAACGGGTTTATTTTAATTGTCTGTATAAATACTGAATCAAATATAGAACTCATCACCAGTTGAAATAAACAATTTTATAACAATACACGTCAATATGAAAGTATGTACATATATAAATATTTATATTTAAAAAAAAATTAAATTTGAATCTTTTTGTATGAATTTGAATTACAATGGATAAGTTATTAATTTCAGATTGCTTCTATCGTATTCGTTCTTTTGATCGCCATGGCTAGTGCGTCTGGATATGCTACCCAGCAACGCGTTGTACAAGTGGTTCAACCCCGCCTTGTAAGAGTGGTACAGCCTCGCATTGTACAAGTGACCCGGCCACGAATAATACCAGTCGCCATCTCTCGCCCGGTAATTGTACGTCCTCGGGCTCGATTAATACAAGTTGCGCGGCCTCAAACAATTCGAGTTATTCCACGTACCAGGATCGTGAAAGTCATAAAACCAAATATTGTTATTGGAGGATAGGGTCTTATTTTTTGATCAGAAATAAACCTGATTTTACATAATCATTTTAATAAAACTAATTTATTTTACAACTAACAACTCGCAAACCTTATTCTAGGATTGAAATGTTTCTAGAAAAGGATAGTGAATTGCTGGAAAATAAAATATGACCATTAAATGTAAAAGTAAATGGTTCTAAAACAAATTAAAAATTGGAGCAGCCGTTTTTTTAAGTGGAATATGGAATAAGTCCATTACACATGCACATTCCCACAGGAGGCATCAGTTTGTATTTTAATGTCATTTTCATTTAGCATCAATGTTTCACAATATTTAAATTTTTTGTTGTTTAAATAACTTCAAAATTGGTAAGTTATAATTCATTAAATTTTTTTAAGCACATACAAATTAGTATTAGAATGTAGGTGTAAAAACTTTATTTTTGATGTGTAAACATCTTTGCCGGCGGCCGCGGCGGTAGAGTGAATCGAAAACGTGGGTTAAACTTATACGTTCCGTGTAACCCGTTACGGTTACACGTTACGGTTACACGTTCCGTGTAGCAACCTACCTTACTGACGACGGTGGTATTTAACACCATGTTTACATTGGAAATATTGCGTACGACATCGTGTTTACATTGGAAACTTTGAGTACTGAAATCTCGATTTTATTACTTTCCATTGCTGGCTAGAACTTAATTCAATCCCTCAACATTTCTTCACCTCTCGACCAATATGTCAAAAAGACGAAAGACAAATCAACTGGTGTAAAATTTCAAAGCGGGCTCTTTTAATGTCTTAAAAAAATCCACTTCACGTTAGTGATGGACGATAACATTTTATTTTATGCTCGCAAAAAATGCATTTTCAGAGTTGACCTTTAAAGATCCAAAAAATGTTGTTCAGGGCAATCAGTTGACATCTACAACGAAATATCCTCGATACGTCAAAATTCAATTTGTCGCTTATATCTGTCATACCATATAATTATTTTAATTATCGAAATAAATATTCTTTATTATATCAAAATATACGTTTGGCATTCACTATATCAAAATATAGATCGTTCTCCATCTCTCAAGCCATGAACTAAATGATGACTACGAACTTCAATGGATTAAAAAAATAAGGTGTAAATGATGTCAATCTAAAAAAAATTAAAGAATTGGTTTGATTTTGATAAGATGAACGCTCCATCTAGTGGCTTGTCAAAAAAAAAAAGTTTTGACATTTTCGCTGCATGATAAGTATATTTGTTGGCGGCGTTAAGCCAGATATACATTGTTCAAATGCATGACAAGCAAGTGCAAGTCTATTATTTGAGTAGCGAGAGGACGTTGTCTGTCCATTTCATCATAAAATTTTCGTTTGCTGTTTTAATATTTTAATCAGTGCTTATTATGATGTGCTGTGTTCTCATCTCTTCAACGTACTATACGCAAATGAACCAATAAATGCATGATCAATCATCAATCTTCCATATACAATATTACTATGCAGTACGCTAGATTGAAAAGATTTGGATTTTTCTTCAAGTTTACATCCGATCTATATGTGTGACTTTTTCAATAAAACACTTACACGCGTGCTTGTCATGCATTTGAACAATGTATATCTAGCTTTAAAGGCAATTGCTGAGGTAGAGAAAAAGGCGGAGTTATCATTCATTCTTCCTTGTGGTTTTCTTTTTTATATTTGGCGTTCGCTCAGTGAAATTCGTTTAACTGAGTAGAGTAAGGAGTGCGAAGAGATGTCTCCTTTTTGCATGAACAAAGTTAACTTACATTAAAAATTGCTGTGTTTAAAAGCACAGATACACTCGAAAGGAAGATAAAAGAGAAACACAGATTAAAATCGGATTCGTGTAAAAACAGTCCATTTTCTATCAGATAACATCTCTGTTTGAATATAAGTGTAAAAATATAATGCTGTCTCAAGCAACATCCCTGTTTAAACATAAGTCAAACAAATTTTACGTTACGCAGCGGAGTCCACTTACTCCTAACACACGCCACGAACTACTTCATCGAAGCATATTGTCAATAAGGTTTTTGGGTTGTGTGAAATGAATAAGTGCCGACATGGCAGTGCGAACTCTGGGAATCGCAGTAGTATGCTGACATGGCGTGTAAGGCTAGGCGCGCACATTCAATTTTTAGTTTCGCAACTGCTTGGTTCGAGCAACTAAAAAGTTTGTGTTTTGACACAAACCAAACGAATGCTAAAATGAGTTCGCTATTTTGTGTAACATATAATATTATATGCACCTGCGCTGACATTCAACCAAACAGTTCATCTGTTTTCTATAAGCAACCAACCAGTTGTGCAACTAAAAATCTAAATGCAAAAATCAAATTCTCTATTCTCTTCTCCCTCCGTTTGTTTTTGTTTCTTTTTCTGCAGTCATATAAACCGTTTTAACATTTCTTGAATAAATTCTTTGAATGAAACTCATAAAATTTCAAAAATCTACTACGTGCCACTTATGTATACGTATAGTTAAAATTTGTAAAACACTTTTTAGTACTTCAATTAAAAATTCAAATTCTAAAATTCTTTCTTTTTTAAGCTTTGATATGCAATGTTTCTTTAACTTTTTGAACGCTTCTGTATAAAAAAATTTCATTAAAATTCGATATGATAATGCTCACAATGAGAACCTAAATAATTGAAAAAATGGTTCTACTGTAGGTACTGTCAGTAATGACTTAATTTGAATTTTTTTTTCTAAACTGTAGATCGTACAGACATTTTTTTATCAACATTCTAAGGGCTGTTTTCGAGATTAGTACGATTTCTGAAAAACATTTTTTAACATTTCTATGGGCGCCGTTATTTTAAGGGGTCAGTTATAGCTATCATTGAAATCCATCATTGAACATTTTCATTTCGATTTTTAAGACAATTTAATGACTATCAGAATTTTTTAACTCTATAAAATATAGAATTCTGATAAAAATAGAAATCGATTGCAGAAGAATTGGTTGTTTTCAGTCATTGACAGGATCAGGAAGAAACCAATTTTTCAATGATTGCTATAACTGGCTTGTCAAAAAAATGAAGTCGGCATTCCACTAATTTGTTCCAATGATGTATTTCAAAGAAAGCTATAATTGACCCCTAAGATAAAATAATTTTTCTTTCTGCATTTAGTTTCAAAAAAATCGAGTATGCGGTTTACGAAACATTGAGTTTTAACATAAATTTGAACGATGATCATCTTCTGTTAAGTATTGAAGACGTCTAAATTGCGCCTCAAGCGAAACTGTTGATAAAAGGAAATATGTCTATTACACGAATTGTTGAAATGAAATCAAGTTGCTTAAATATAAATTTCTTTGCCAGGCTCTAAAAAAAGATTCGATTTTAACAATAAGACCCTTATTGTAATACAAAAACTAAGCCCAAGAAATTTAGGTGAAAGGTTAGTACAACTCATCTCTTTATTTCCAAACTTTGTGCTTAACATTAGCATTGAGGATCTGGAATTTGAGTCAACTAGAATGATTCTGGTGTTATGTATTTTCAGCCAGAAATGGTTTGGGAGAAGAGCGTTTCCCTAATATAACAAAATTTTTATAGCGTCCTTACTTTCTTTGCCACACAGTAGAGAGAGTTTTTTCAAACGTAAATTTTGAAAAACAAAAACTATAAATTTTTTAAATGTGAATACTGTAAGCGGTATCCTTTCAGCTAAGTCGTTGTTGGACAGGTACTAGACACATGACTGTAAACCATCTTCAAATTTATTAAAACGATACAAAAAGACTTAAAATTTTAAAAGGTGATATGTACATACATTAATCATTTTGTTTAATTACATTTCAGCTTTATTTTTGAAATCGCCAGACTAATAAATTATTTTTAACATATGCAATTTAAACATAATTTTGCTTATTATTTAAATGTATGTACATAAAAATATAAAACTCATTATTATTATAAGATTTAAACCCAAAGCATATAATAAAAAATTCAATAGTATTGTTTTTGTTTGTATAATTTTTTGTTAATTGTAAATTTGATAAAAAAAAACTTATATTTTTCAAAAAAACATTTCAATGAGATAATTATCCATAAATTTGACCATTCTTATTTTTTTATAAAAATAAAATAAAAAAAAAATATTTTATGAAAAAAAGTTTCATTTTATTGCCGTACTGCTCAGCGTTGCCGCCAAAAAAAAAATTCGTGCCACTCTTTGAAAAAACGTGCCATTTGTGACATTTTCGTGCCATATGAAAAAAACTCAAGTTATTCTTTAAAAATAAATTTTAATTAAATACTATTACAAACAAATAAACAAAAAATCAGTTCCTCTATTCGTGTATAGGTATTTTCCAGAAACACGAGTTTTTGGCAAGTTCATAATAAGTAATAAGTTTGTGTTATTTAACTACCTATGAGTACCTATTATTATTATTAAAAAATATAAACACGTAATAAAGCTTTGTTATAATAAGTTAAATAAATAAATTAGCTGGAGGTTTGAAATTTTGGCAATTATTAGGCTTAATAATTTCATTATATGACATTATAGCATTAATTGTTTTGTATATGACAGTCTGTTTTTGTTGTTTGTTTTAATATTATTTAGCCTTGAAAACACTCACTCTGCTGATGCACTTCCGTGAGGCAAAGTAAGAAGAATCAACATAAATTTTGAAATATTAATGAATATTCCTTCGTCAATATTGTTTTTTAATTTGTACAACTCAACCTAGAACGTTTTGGAATCTTCAAGAAAAATGCTTCCGGCTAGTCCAATCTGAAATTTTTTCTTTTTTCACCAAAAAGAACATCTTTCTCGCACTCTAATAGATGAGAAAATTCTGATACCAAAATATTGAAGTGTGGCAAAATACTTTGCATGTTTGGATTATTTTTTAAAAAGGTTGGGTCAATTATCTTAAGCGCATTTAGGTAAAATAATGAAAAAAAACGTGCCATATTGAAACTTTTCGTGCCACCGTGCCACGAGAAAATTTCCGTGTCAAAATGGCACGATCGTGCCACATCGTCAACGCTGGTACTGCTGTGTACCTACTGCTTTTTTTCTCTTGAAGTACTGCTTTCTCAAAGAATGAAACGACAGCCCTGTTTAAGAGTCAAAATATGCATTTTTCATAGACACGAGAAGAGCATTACTTATGGTGCTGTGATTCGTTAGAGTGGGAAAGCACAAGGAACTGTCGAAATGCTGATTTTGGAAAACAATTTAAATGAAACAAAAAATTGATTTTATTTTCTTATATGAAATCAAGTATGCGAATCTGTCATTGTTTAATTTATTTCAACAATAACTTTAGTCATAAAAGATATATTAAACCGAACAACGTGGAAACATATAATTCAAAGGAAAAGTGAAATTTATTAATTTTTACACGCCTTATTGTTTAACACAATTCAAAATTTCAATAAATAAATAAAGTTCATATTGCTCTACTTAAAATTATGCAGATAAAAAGTTGAAGATGTTTTTTTTTTTTTTTTTTAAATACATAATAGCAAATTTACTTAATTAGATAAATATAATGACAAAAATGCGATTAGAAATGTATTCCATTTTAAAATATAAATATAAATTTACCTAGGACCGGTCACAGGATCTTACACCGTTCTACCTTTTAATAAGGTTATCTGTCGAAACCTTATAGCAACAATCGCCAAGAAATTCTGGCCGTTGAAGCAGTTATCATTGAACTAAATGTTTTGTTCTCGCAAGTTCACAAATTTCGCTGAACACCCTTTATATTGTTGTTATTATTTTGTATTGACTAACAGTTAAATGTAAAGTTTAAATGAAATAGAGGCTCTGTTTTTTAATAAGGAATAATCATAGATTTCTATAGTTTCTATGTGTACAGCTATGAAGAGATATTTTTGGTATTAAGTACAAGTGAAAGGGTTAAATTGTGGGAAAAAAAGTGGCTTTCTAAAGTCACAAACTAGTACGATTGCATTGTATGTTTATTGGGTACGATAACAAAAATTTGGCACTCGGGCGAACGTTGATGTTTACACATCTTAACCGTGAGTCCTGGCACTCACACTTTTTTTTGTAAATTCATAGTTTACAACTAGGTATAAACTTATAAAAACTTAATATTCTTAATATTTTGTCAATGAAACATCAAACAATCTGATCCTTTTTTTTTTGACGGGTGGAACGTCTAGTACATCAGACTGTTTATCTTGTGTATTTTGAACATGTTTCTCTGCAACTTTCAAGCTTGTCTCGAAGTACGTTTCTTTTGTGAACGTATTGGCCACCATCGCTGTATGACTTATTGTGTTGCCTATTTCGTAGAAAATATTGTTCATTTACACGAACCAGGGGGGTCATTCCGTAACTCGATTATCGTCAGACGATATCGTTTGAACGATAGCGTTGGCTTTTTTTGATTCACGTAAGTCGATAATCGTCAAAACGCTATCGTCAAAACGATAGCGTTTGGACGATAGCTGAATAGGTATCGTCTTGATTTAATTTTGAATTTTGTAGGTGACTGTAGTTGAGTGATTGAGTTTCCACTGTAAATTGACATTTTGTATTGTTTTCTACTGAATTGACAGATTGACTACAGTTTGAGAGTTTCTGAAATGCATACAAATTTCTAAAACTGTGATCGATTGACGAGACGATAGTAGTCGAGTTACGTGAAGCAAATCATAGACGATATCATCGACGATTATCGTTTTGACGATTATCGTTTAGAAAATTACGGAATGACCCCCCAGAACATTTCTATGCGAAAGTATATCCATGACGGTGTTCACATTGGACGCACTCCGCTGACTTATTTTGATGTCTCTGTGTTTTTTCTCGTTCGCACTTCATGGTAAGAAAGAGACGGCAAAGTGATGTCGTTTTTATTTGGCAATCCGGAAGCCTTCCGGACTCTTCTGAAAGTGTTCAATTGGGAAAAAATGACAGTTCTGATTCTGAAAAGAAGAGAAATTTGCTTCTGGATTTGAAATCAGAAGCAAAACCAGAAGCACTCACACATTCATATACTTAAACGTCAACCTCAACAGCTGTGATTTTTGGTATCCAAATTGTGCGAACCAGGGTTGGCCGAATTACCTACACTACATTTTCTACATGATTTACTACGTTTATATGAGGTGTTGTGTTCGAACGTTTATATACCTGTATTGAGTTGAAATGAGCTTTGTTCGACTCGATCCCAATCGCTCAACGGTGTCGATTAGAAATGTGGTTCGAAAATCCGACCCTAATCCAACTCGATCTTTCGATACTGCATATAAATGTAGTATTTAACTACGCGTAGTTTATTGAACAAACTACATGCCTAATTTACTACAATTTGTTACGTCTGCTACATATGTATATAGTTAATTCATAAAAAATCAATATAATAAAGGAAAAAAACAATTTTGCACTTTTATGATCTAATGAAGGTTTGTAAAAAAAAGTTTCATTTACCATAAGGATGAAGAATTGTAGGAATAACTGAACGTTTAATTTAAAAATTCAAATTTCAAATGCATAACTGACAGTTAATTGACAGCAATGCTACAATTTCTTACATTAACTACAATTAACTACATTTAACTACATAAACTACTTAGCAGAAGTAACAAATGTAGTTATTTCTAAAAAGTGACAATTCGGCCAACCCTGCTTTCAAAAACATTTTTCTTGATTTTGATTATTGTACGCATTTGATGTTTCACATATACAATCAAACAAAACTTCAGAATCATCAGAAGCAAACAAAAGTGTTCAATTGGGATTCCGGATCGGAGAGAGATTCCGGATTGCCAAATAAAAACGACATGAGGCAGGATTTTTAAAACAAATTGAAAATTAATGGATTTTTTTTGACATTTGTCTTGGTGACATAATATGACACACGAAGATACAGTGTATCACAAAAGTAAGTAAGCACTCACTAAAAAAAATATAATCAAACACTATTTGGAAAATAAATCGAAGTGCGAGAATGGTAAAACTAATAACAAAAGTAGATCTACTATACACAAAATAATAACCAAATAAAATAACATTGGAAGTTTGCAAAATGACCCTCGATCAATGACAATGACAAGCAGGAATGCCGTATTATTGTTAGGTAAGTGAAGAGGAATCCCAAAGTAGGCCCATCAAAGATATCAGCAGAAATAACCAAATAAAACAGTTAAGTCATATAACCCTCAAACTATTCGACGAGTGCTCTACCAATCCGGTTATCATGGTCGAAGTATTAGAAAGAAACCTTACATAAGTAAAATAAATCGAAGCGGCTCTTCTTTGAAAAAAACCCATTAATATAAACAAGCAGAATTTTAGAACACAGTTTTGTTTTATTTGAAATGTTTTATTTGAAATGTTACAGGCGAATCTATAAACAAATCTTAAAGGTTACTTAACTTTAAAATACCTCTAAATAGCTCTTAAGTATGAAATCGGTATCTATAATCAATTTTCACATTTAAGTAACGTTACTTAAAGGCCTCTTAACTTAAACGCCATCAACCACGTTTAAGGATCACTTAGAGGCATTTTAAAATGTATTTTGACATATCAATTGTCATCTTTGAAATTTTGAAGTTTCAAATTGTGAGTTGTATTGTAGGTATGTATTGTTTGTTGTGATATTATATTAGAATTATAAAGTGCAACGATTTAAGAAACATAAAATTTGTATTGATTAAAGTATGTGTACGCGCAAAGAAATTTCGTCCACGCTTCCCGCTTAGCCTTTGAAGTGTTTTTATCGACACTTTCTTCCTTGTTGTTGGAAGAGAATCTGTGCATAAAATAATTCTGTTTTGTAGTGTATTATTGCAAATTCTAAGATAAAAAAGTTTCCTTGTAGGAGGCATCCCAATTTTCAGATCTTTTTCTTTTATTTGTGGCTGCGGGTGTGGGTGTGTGTTTGATAGCCATTTTTTCTTTGATTTCACAAATAAAATAAATGTGTCTTCCAATTATTTACTGAAAGAAGGTGTCACAAAACAGCTGTGTTGTATAAAATGAAGCAGCATTTGTTTTTTTTATGTACTAGATTTTTACATTCTTTTACGTTACGTGACACAACCATTGTTTAGTTAAGTACCAATGAAAAATCGATTATAGATACGAATTGAAGTTTCGTCATTTAAAGCCAAATTAAATATTTAAGTATGCTTAACTAAGTAACCTCTAAGATGCAGTTTAAGAAAATCTTATAGATACGGCTGTTACTTTTTAGTTCGAAATACATATCAATTATAGACAAAAATATTAAGTTTTTTTTTTTAACATTACTATCGATTGTTTGAAGGAAATGATCTTTAAACTAAGAGGTGCTTACTTACTTTTGTAATTCACTGTATATTTGTAGTGGCATAGCAAATGGCCAACAATTATGACAACTACAAGACGTCTGGAGTGTTCACACTACTTTTGTGTCTGAACACGACAGGGTGGCCTTACGTCAAAATGACTTGGTTGAGTAAGTCCAATGTGAACAGCGTCCATGACGTTCCTTACATGCGGTCTCCACTAGCGATGAATCCAGAGCATGCTTTAAAGCATGCGTTCATTGACGGTGTTCACATTGGACTTTCTCAACCGATTTATTTTGACGTAAGGCCACCCTGTCGTGTTCAGACACAAAAGCAGTGTGAACGCTCCAGACTCACTTTGACGTCTTGTAGTTGTCATAATTGTTGGTCATTTGCTATGCCACTACAAATCTACAGTGAATTACAAAAGTAAGGAAACACCTCTTAGTTTAAAGATAGTTTCCTTCAAACAATCGAAAGTAATGTTAAAACAAAAACTTAATATTTTTGTCTATAATTGATATGTTTTTCGAACTAAAAATTAACACTTCAAATAAAACAACTGTGTTCTAAAATTCTGCTTGTTTAGATTCATGGGTTTTTTTAAAGAAGATCCGCTTTTGGCGATTTATTTTACTTATGTAAGGTTTCTTTCTAATATTTCGACCATGATAACCGGATTGGTAGAGCACTCGTCGAATAGTTTGAGGGTTAAATGACTTACCTGTTTTTTTTTTTTTTTTTTTTTTTTTTTTATAATCTACCCGCGCTCAAGGGATTTTGATTACCCTTTAAATGTTTCAACACAGCGCGGGCGTGAAGTTAAGGAAGAGAAAGAAGGATAGGAAAGATGTGTGGCACGATGTTCTGAGACTGTTGGTGGTTGTCTCAGATATTTTTATCTCCAGGAATGGCGGCTCAGCTAAAGCGGAGAAATGCCGTGTCTTATTTCTATGCCGCTTATAATTCACACTATTTTATTCGTGTTCATCCTTGATGGGCATACTAGTTTAACTCAATTACATGTTGTTAGTGTTATGCCTGAACAACATGTAGTGAGTAAACCAGCAACCCATTGATGACAATTCTTAGAAGGTTTTTAATGGAATTAAAACGACATAGACGACGGCAGGGATTGAACCTGTGATCATGAGGTTGACAGGCGAGCACACAACCATCGTGCCACGGCCACCCCCTTACCTGTTTTATTTGGTTATTTCTGCTGATATCTTTGATGAACTTACTTTGGGATTCCTCTTCACTTTACTAACAATAATACGGCATTCCTACTTGTCATTGTCATTGATCGAGGGTCATTTTGCAAACTTCTAATGTTATTTTATTTGGTTATTATTTTGTGTATAGTAGATGGACTTTTGTTAACAATTTTACCATTCTCGCACTTCGATTTATTTTCCAAATAGTGTTTGATTATATTTTTTTTAGTGAGTGCTTACTTACTTTTGTGATACACTGTATCTTCGTGTGTCATATTATGTCACCAAGACAAATGTCAAAAAAAATCCATTAATTTTCAATTTGTTTTAAAAATCCTGCCTCACTTTGCCGCCTCATTCTTACCATGAAGTGCGAACGAGAAAAAACACAGAGACATCAAAATAAGTCGGCGGAAAGAGTCCAATGTGAACACCGTCATTATCGCAAGTAGAGACCGCCATCGCAGCTATATTTTCATCGCTTGCGATAGAAAGTATGCTCTCATCGCATACCATTTATGACGCTGTTCACATTGGACTTTCTCAACCAATTTATTTCGACGTAAGGACACCCTGTCGTGTTCAGACACAAAAGTAGTGTGAACACTCCAGAATCACTTTGACGTCTTGTAGTTGTCATAATTGTTGGCCATTTGCTATGCCACTACAAATATACAGTGAATTACAAAAGTAAGTAAGCACATCTTAGTTTAAAGATCATTTCCTTCAAACAATTGATAGTAATGTTAAAAAAAAAACTTAATATTTTTGTCTATAATTATTATGTATTTCGAAATAAAAAGTAATATTTCAAATAAAACAACTGTGTTCTAAAATTCTGCTTGTTTAGATTCATGGGTTTTTTCAAAGAAGAGCCGCTTTAGGCGATTTATTTTACTTATGTAAGGTTTCTTTCTAAGCGAATTGGTAGAGCACTCGTCGAATAGTTTGAGGGTTACATGACTTACCTGTTTTATTTGGTTATTTCTGCTGATATCTTTGATGGGCTTACTTTGGGATTCCTCTTCATTTTCCTAACAATAATACGGCATTCCTGCTTGTCATTGTCATTGATCGAGTTTCATTTTGCAAACTTCCAATGTTATTTTATTTGGTTATTATTTTGTGTATAGTAGATGGACTTTTGTTAACAATTTCACCATTCTCCCACTTCGATTTATTTTCCAAATAGTGTTTGATTATATTTTTTTTTAATGAGTGCTTACTTACTTTTGTGATACATTGTATCTTCGTGTGTCATATTATGTCACCAAGTCAAATGTCAAAAAAAATCCATTAATTTTCAATTTGTTTTAAAAATCCTGCCTCACTTTGCCGTCTCTTTCTTACCATGAAGTGCGAACGAGAAAAAACACAGAGACATCAAAATAAGTCGGCGGAATGAGTCCAATGTGAACACCGTCCATCGCTTGCTTTATCGCAAGGAGAACTGTCATATTGTTCTGGCGTACCCAAATTTAATTTAACTGAGATTGAGTTTTGCGTGCGAAGAAAGCTTTTGCTTGGGGTTTACGTTTTTCTAACAAAACTAAAAAAAAATCTGATTTGAAATTGTCCATAGAACTCATTTATGTCCTGTTATGGACACCTCCAGCTAAAATCAAAACAAAAATGTACCAATTAGACAATTGTGTATCCTGTATATGAATCCAACTTACTCTTTGGGAATATCCTTTTGATGTTGCTGAAAGAAAGAAAAATATTAAATGAAAGAAAAGTTTATCAATTTTACATTGAGTACTTAAATTTTTTTTACGGTCGTTGTTGAGGTGAATGTTGATGTGCTGAGTCCAGCCGCTTTCTGATGGAAGTTGCTGATTGAATATATACCAAAAAAAAAAAAAATTTACCTTATTAAATAATTTTTCAAATTTACTTACCTATTTATTAGTGTCTAACGTCCATTGCCGGCGGGTTTCAAATTGTTTTGAAAACACTTCGATGACACATTTTCATTTGATGAATTGTCATTTTTAATTCCTTTCCGTCTCGATACAGGGATGTGAAGTGATGTAAAGAGATCTTCAGTTTTTTTATGCAGAGGTCGCGAAAGTCGGAATAAGTTACACGATGAGAGTTTAAGTTATAAAATTTTTAGGAGTGTAATTTCTACATGATAGTTCCTCACTCGAAATTAAATGAGAATCCTGTTTTGAACAAATCGGTATTAACTGGACGGACATCAGTTGTGGTTGTCAGTCGTACTTGGTATATACCTTTCAAAAAAAGAAGTATATGGCTGGGCGCGCACATTTAAATTTTTAGTTTCGCAACTGTTTGGTTGCTAATAGAAAACAGATGAACTATTTCGTTGAATGTCCGCGCAGGTGCTCATAATTATAGGTAATCGCTTAGTTTTTGTCAAAATACAAACCTTTTAGTCGATCGAACCGGGGGAGTTGCGAGATTGGGAAATGAATGTGCGCACCTTGCCTATAATTGATCATTCAATATTTTCGTATAAAGTATATGTCGTAATAGGTCTAAATAAGATTTTTTTTTGGAATATGTGTACATAGAAAGTTTCTAAGGCAATTTGGTTTGTGGGTAAAGTAGTACCTAGCTTAAAACATGTCCGCAGACATGTTTGGTTTCTAAGTGTGGACGTCCTGATTGCGTCGGTGGGAATGAAACAAATGATTTCAAATTTGATCGGTGAGGTGGGCGATCCTAATTGGCTGGTAGCCATCGTACGTTTCAATCTTCTGAGTAGACATTGAAACAGTAAGGATAAGGAGCAAACAGAATATTCCAGGCCGTCGACTCAATAGGAGATAGAAGCTAGATATCCTGCTACCGCCTATCTAAATTTATAAAAAAAAAAAAAAAAAAAATTTAACAAAAAAATAAAATTAAAGAAGGAAAACCCAAGAAAAAAGTAAAATTAATAGAAAAGAAGACGTGGTACAATTATAAAAAAAAAAAAAAAAAAAAAAACCGAAAGATAAAACTAAAACCTAAAATCATCTACGTTAGTTAAGAAAAGGGTGAGTTAATTTTTTTTTGGATGCATGTATACATACATGCATGTATATATATAGATATGAGAAAAAGTTTCCAACAGGAAACTTCTGAGACACACGGGAGCGTGGATTAATGGGTATATAGGTATAAATGTGCTCATAATTATTCACGTTTTCCTGTGTTGTCTATTCTGCAGCTTCAAGTTGCACAACTTATATAAATTGGAACTAACTTTCCTTATTCAATAAATTAGGACACTTGTGGATGCTCGCGGCGTTCAAAAAAAAAAAAAAAAAAAAAAACAAAAGGCCTCATCGATTGAACACCCGATTCAGGATAGAAGCGATATTCTCACCAGAATCCCTAGATTCCCATGCGATCGTTGCCTCATCTATCAGTTGTAGTTTTTTGTGAGTCTTGGAAGACTTGGGTGATTAAAACCTTTTTGTCTAACCGAAGGTGAGTCAAAAAAAAAAGAACAAAACAAAAAAATAATAACAAAAGAAAAAAGAATTTGCATAAACGAAACACGAATATATGTATATATATATCTATATATATATATATATATATATATATATATATATATATATATATATATATCTGTGGGTGTTTTTTTTTTATGCCGAGGTGTATATATATGGTTGGTTGTTATAAACATTTGTATATAAGTTATTGAATACCAAATTTATTTTTTTGTTACTTATTAGGGTCTTAAACTTAGGCGATCAACGACAATAAATTACTTCAAAAAGGTCGTGATCGCCCTCGTTTTTTTTTGTCGTTTGCCTATTAAATCTGAGAGTGGCAAGAACAGATCTCAAGATAGCTTCAATATCTCAAGATAGCTTCAAGATCTCAATATAATTTCAAGATTCAAGAAAGCTTCAAGATCCAAGAGTATTCAAAACCAGAGACAGCTCCAAGACTCAAGAAAGCTTCAAGACTCAAGAATAACTAAGAATCGAGAATAATTCAAGCTTTAAAAAAAAAAAAGACACAGTTTTCTTTGTGGGTGAAATTTATTAATCTAGTTTTGCTGAAATAATAAAAAGACATAGTTCAGAGAAAGTTTAAGTTTTTCTTAAAAGAAATAGTAAAAAGTTATTGTTTTTTTTTGTAAAGGCGCAATATTCTTCAATTTAGTTTTGTGGAATTTCCTTAGTGTACATTTTTTTTGTTGAGTAAAATTTTTTTTCAAGAAATAACGTTTAGTTCAGTGTAACGACGATAGGAATGAATAAGGTCTCATATGGTATAGTGGTCCCATTTTTTTTGATACTTGTGTCCTTAGCAAGCTAAAAAGTCGTTGAACCCTAAGAAATACCCAAAATTGAGCTCAATATAGGTTATTTTCGTGAGTTGGTTTATGTTAGTTTTTTTTTTAACTCATCTCAAGTGAGAAAGGTGGGAACCAATTTAGTGCCTGCAATTAAGAATCTAAAATTCCTATTCTCGAAATATCTAAATTTATTTCAGAATAAACATAGTTTTTCTTTCATATGCAAAAAAAAAAAAAAAATATATTTAAAATTATCACCCTGTTGTATTATCAAATTCTTATTTTTTTATTGATTTTTGTGCCTCAATTTTTGTATATTTGTTTAATGTCTCATACATTTAACGATCTAATTATAAAGCTGTTATATAATTAAATAAAATTGGTTGTAAATTGCGCCAAAAATGTCAAAATTTTGCCTTTTTTCTCAAGCGACTAGCTTGATGTATTGTTAGTGACTCTCTTTTCAGGGGATACAAAAGGCAGCTGATTGTGTAGATGGTAATGAGCTGAGCGGAACAAGAAGGTAAGCTGAATCAAGGGTGGAGTTGAAGATTAAGGCCTAGCAGCTCCCATGGTAGGGTGGGTCAGGCCATGACTAACACCATCTCAGTCTCTCTCCCAGTGGTAATGTCCGTCCGTTGTCCAATAGAACAGATGATAATTCTGTGTATTTTTTTTGGCATGATATATGTTATAGTAATAGGCGAGATTGAAAATAGTGAGCAAGATCCCACTCAACTCCGACGAGCTCGAGCCGAGCCTCGCAAGCATGCCACGCTTGCTATTTTCAACAATAATTCAAATATTTTCAGAATTTAAGAATTCTACAATCATTTCCAAAGCTTATTACAATTGGCGCCCAACGTTTTGTCTTTGTTTTCGTCCTTTTTTTCAATTGTTCTTGCCCTCATCATCGGTAACTCGTAAGTCATGATTAGGAAAGTTTCTAACATACCATTTTCATTTGCGACGAGGTTACGAGATGATGAGGACAATTACAATTAAACAGTGTTTTGTCTCGTCCTAACCCTTCCTTATGTGTTATAAATTTACTTTTCTATCATTCCTTTTCATCATTTTTTTTTCTCATTAAGTCCTGTTTTTACCACAAAGAATCGTGACCTGAAAGATGACGTAATGTCACTCAGTTGTACGAATTTCTTTTTTTTTATCTTTCTATTCTTTTTATGTGTTGCTTATCTGGCGTCTTCATGTCTTCAATCAGAAGCCACAGGCTTGAATTGAATTGCGGAAGCCGTCAGGTAGCAACGAACTCTTTGTCCTATGTTATATTTTGTTTGCCTATTTACCACTGAGAGAGAAAAATCCAAAAATAGTCCGTCCGAAGTCCTTTACAGTCAATAATACACACCTTACTTTCAGCTCAGTTCATACTTCGACAAAATCACCCATCTCCCTATAAGTTGCCCGATGTATCCCCGCAATGACACATGCACATAACAACACATACAACATTTTTTTTTTCTCAACATTTATTCCTGATACAGAGTTAATTCAAACCCAAGTATTAAATAAATCAACTGTTATAACTACCAAGTTTATTAAATATACTTATCCATAGGTATAAAAATAACCTTTTTTTAAATAAGGTTAAATTCTTAGTAGTATTTAAATATTGATATTTTTTCTAAATTTATAAATATTTCTTCTCAACTTTTTGGTAAGAGGTACCTAAAAGCTACTTAAAATTTAGATCTAATCAAAATTTTTAAGTACCATTAAATACTCTTATCGAATCAAAATGGATATAACCGAGAAAAACGGAAATAAAACAGGTACAAAAAAGAAGTGTACTCGTTCGTCAAGTAGACTACACCCTAACGAACAGCAACAACTAATGAATAGCCTAAGCCCGTTGGTACAACATAGTCCATCTCAGTTCAATATTCGATCAGAAAAGGATAAATCTCGTCCTACCGATTCTCTTCCATTGTTCAAGAATCGAACAAATTTATTCCCATCTACCGAAGGAGATTTGTCAGAGCCTGCGGCTGAAGGAGTGGCGGGTTTGTTAAACCAAAATGACCTCCAAAATTCCTTAATAAAGAATGGCATGAACGCTTTTAACACTCGAGTAGGTTCTCGTGTTCAACACACACCACCACCTGCCAATAACGCTCAAGGACAGCTTCCTCTACTAAATATTTCTGGGGGTGGCGAGATCTCTAACGTTTCAGCAGATTCCATTACAGCTCCTTCTTACAGCAGCCTCAGTAACGCTGGTAGAGCTTCTGTAAATCTCGATAATAGTATCCGGACAATACGTAATCAAGTCATTACAGACGGACACGAAATTAACGACAACGCGAATGGTCCTGAAGCAATACCTACCGATATAAAAGCCTATGTGAATTTCGCAATTGTGAATGCTTTTTCCTCTTATGCGGAATCCATGAAGACTGAAATTTCAGAAAGCTTAAAAAAATCAATCAAAGATAACTTTGTAGACTTTCTGGGTGAAATCAATTCGGCCACTCGTCCTCTAGTTAGTCGTGAAAATATTCCTAAGTCTTTTTCAAATTCCACATCCTTTAGAAAACCAGTGACTCAAAGGCAGCAAAAGCAATCAGGTCAGAATCAGCCACCTCCACAGCAATATTCACAGCAACGACCATTACAACAACAAAATCTCCACCAACAACAACAACAACAGCAACCAAGGCAACCTCCTTGTTCGAATTTCCAACTGAACGAACCCCTTCACATAGCCCAGCCTCCTAATAGTTTCAAACCAATTGCTGATTTGAGATATAATTCTGGTATACCCAATTTAGGCTATGGTACTCAACATCAACCAGAGTTCAGAAATTATCATGTTTACCATCAAAATCTGCTTAATTCATACCCTGATATAGATCCTGATTTAGCATCTCGGGTATCTCGAATTCCTGTGAAAATCGACCGATGGGGTTTGATATTCGACGGCAAACCTGAAAATTTGACCGTCGAAGACTTTATTTTCCGCCTGGAAACCCTCCAGTTGCAATACGAGTGCCCTTGGCACGAAATTATGAAGCAGTTTCACATTTTGCTCACAGGTACGGCTCTAGATTGGTACTGGCAATTTCAAAAGTCAAACTATCGACCGGATTGGCCAATGTTGCGTGATGCACTTATACGTCAATTCCGAAATTTGAAATCAGACTATGAAATAATGAGAGACATTACCGATCGCAAGCAAGGTTCTTTCGAGTCTTGCGAAAGTTTTTTCAATGCAATATCCAAGATAAGGAGCCAGCTTAAGGTTCAAATACCTGAATTCGAGCTAGTGAGAATGTTGAAAAGAAACCTCAACGAAAAGATTAACAGGTTGGTTTACCCCATGGCCATAACTTCGCTAGACGAGCTGAGATATGCTTGTAAAGAAGCAGAAAAAGCTTTCCCTTTTAAAGATGGTCAGAACAACGTAACAAGGCAATTTAGACCATCTCCTAGAATGTCAGCAAATGAAGTTCATTACTACGATGCAGATCCAAGCCCATATGAAGATCATATTGCAGCAATGCAATATGTCAATGTCAACCGACCTAGACCACCCAACAAAATTCTAAATTGCTGGAACTGCAAAGTAAATGGTCATTTGTATTGGGAATGTCCCTCTCCTAAACAAAATATTTTCTGTTTCCGGTGTGGTGAAGAAAATGTTATTTGTTCAAAATGTCCTAAATGTAAGACGGAAAACAGGATGAAGAACGTGATATCGACGGGGGAGTCGCGTTCGACCCAATTTCCCGAAAACACCAACCTTTAAAACCTGAACCTAAACCAATTGAAAACGAGAGAGGAGAAGAACAATTTAAAATTTTGCAAAGAGATACAGAAATGATAGATATTAGAGAAAAAGTTAAATTTAGTTATGTAAAACCATTACATGTAAGAATACAAGAATATAACGAGGCCAAAGAGAGAATTTTTAATGGCACCGTAAGTAAGAAAATCCATAAAGCGAGAGATAGGTATAAAACAAGAAAAGAATTGAGATGCAAATTATTATCTACAATAATTGACATATCCGGTGACCCTAGACCTTATGCTAGAGTAAAAATAGCTGACAAACAAATGCTAGGCTTGCTCGATAGCGGCGCAAGCATTAGTATTCTCGGCAGAGGCTGTAGAGACGTTGTAAACGACTTGAAAGTTCAGATTTCTCCATTTACGTCTAATGTGAAGACGGCAGATGGCAAATGTCAGTCTATAATCGGAAAAGTCAATGTAGATGTATATTTTAAAAACATTAAAAACAATATTACGTTTTACCTAGTTCCAAGTCTTGATCAAGAGTTATATCTCGGCATCGATTTCTGGAAAGTATTCAATCCTGCACCTGAAATTGTCAGCGAGATTAAAATACCGACGGTTGTGGAGTCTTCGGATACTCACCAATTGTCACCAGAGCAACAAACAAGGTTGGATGCAGTCAGGGAAAAGTTTCGATGTCATACCCAATACGGGCTCGGAAAAACGACTCTTGTCCAGCACGTCATCGAGACCGGGGATGCGGCTCCAGTAAAGCAGCGTCACTACCCTGTCTCTCCAGCGGTGCAAGCGCTAATGTACGCCGAGATAGACAGAATGTTGAGCCTTGGAGTAATTGAAGAGAGTGAAAGCCCATGGAGTTCGCCAGTGGTCCTCATACGGAAACCCGGCAAAAATCGTCTGTGTTTGGATTCACGCAAGCTGAACTCCCTCACGAAAAAAAATGCATATCCTCTCCCAAATCTCGAAGGCATCTTCAGTCGTCTGAGTGATACTATTTTTATAAGTAGTATCGATCTCAAAGACGCATTTTGGCAGATACCGCTGGAGGGGCAGAGTAGAGAGAAGACTGCTTTTACGGTACCGGGTAGGCCTTTGTACCATTTTACTGTCATGCCCTTTGGTCTGTGTAACGCGGCCCAAAGGTTGTGTCAGTTAATGGACAAAGTCATACCCTCAAGGTTAAGGGACCGTGTCTTCGTGTACCTCGATGACCTGCTCGTCATCGCTCCTAATTTTGAGACACATATCACTCTGCTGGACGAAGTTGCTGCGTGTCTCGACAAAGCTGGCCTCACCATCAACGTAATGAAGTCAAAGTTTTGCTTTAAGGAATTGAAGTACTTAGGCTTCATCGTTGGTGGTGGGAATATCAAAACAGATCCTGCTAAAGTCGAGGCGATCGAGAATTTCCCGATCCCAAAAACGCCAAAACAGGTACGCAGACTGCTTGGTCTAGCGGGGTGGTACCGTAGGTTTATTCGAGACTTTTCCACGCTGACGGCTCCCATCACGGACACACTTAAAAAGGGTAATACCAAGTTCAAAATGACGGAAGAAGCTCTGGAGGCATTTGAGAGGTTGAAGAAGGCCTTAACCACAGCTCCGGTACTAACGCATCCAAATTTTGAAAAACGGTTTTTTATTCAGTGCGATGCCTCTGACTCAGGTGTAGGAGCAGTACTATTCCAGAAGAACGATGCCGAAGAAGAATTGCCGATATCATATTTTTCTCAAAAGCTAAATAAATGTCAAAAGAATTATAGTGTAACAGAAAAAGAATGCCTTGCAGCAGTTTTGGCGGTACAAAAGTTCAGACCCTACGTGGAAGGAATGACTTTTACCGTCATAACTGATCACTCAAGCTTAAAATGGCTCATGAGTCTCAAAGACCTAAGCGGCAGACTCGCCCGATGGAGCCTCCAACTGCAAGCATTTTCTTTTGACATTGTGCACAGAAAAGGAAGTTTAAATGTAGTCCCTGATACGTTATCTAGAGCTTACATGGAAATCGACAGTTTAGATTTAGGTAATATATCTCCCTTGATAGATCTCAACTCGAAAGAATTTGAATCCGAAGAATATGTAAGTCTAATAAACACAGTTAAAGAAAACCAAGAACAATTGCCAGACCTTAAAATCGATGAAAATTATTTGTATAAACGTGCTTTCCCACCATATGATGAGAATACTACTGTTGAACACACTTGGAGATTATGGGTACCTTCAGGTCTCACGAACGAAATCATTGTTCGTGCCCATAATCCTCCACAAGTCGCTCATGGTGGGGTAGCGAAGACACTTCAGAGGATACGTCAGTACTTCTACTGGCCGAATATGATAAATCAAATACGTGAATATGTTGTGAAATGTAGTACTTGTATTCAATCAAAACCACCTAACAAAGTTTTACGTCCTCCTATGTCTAGTGTGTACAGCGCTGTTCGTCCATTTCAGAAGTTATATGTTGATTTTTTGGGTCCGTATCCTCGTTCTAAGTCTGGTAATTGTTATGTATTTGTCGTTCTTGATCACCTTTCGAAATTCGTCCTTTTAAAATCCTTACGGAATGCCAATACATCAAGTATAATTAAATTTTTAAAAGAAAGTGTCTTTGATGTATTCGGAGTGCCGCAATTAATCCACTCCGACAATGGGAAACAATTTCTGGCGAAAGATTTCCAAAATCTTATGCAAGCTTATGGCATACGACATTTTAAAACAGCTTATTACTCTCCCCAGTCGAATGCGTCAGAGAGAGTGAATCGTACACCACTTCTATCCGCAATTCGATCATATCTCAAAGAAGACCAGCGAGAATGGGATCTCCATCTGAGCGACATAGCTGCTGCTTTTAGGAGCGCGGTGCATACCTCAACTGGTGTCTCCCCATACTTCGCCCTTTTCGGAGTAAACATGATATCCCACGGAAGTTGTTACGATCTTGCCCAGAAACTAAATACTTTAGAAGATGGCGAACTAATGACTCTCTCTAGACACGCTAGACTGCAGTGTATGCGTAGAAAAATCAAAGAAAGCATTTCTAAAGCAAACGAGAAAAGTGCACAAAAGTATAACACTCGTACACGAGATATACGCTTTGTACCAGGACAAGAGGTATTTCGCAGAAATTTCGTCCTAAGTGAAAGCTCAAAATACCTTAGTGCCAAACTTTGTCCCAAATTCGTAAAGTGTCGCGTTGTGAAAGCTGTTGGAAAAAATCTGTATGAACTAGAAAATTTGTCGGGTAAAACCATCGGAATATATCATGCTAAAGATATAAAGCAGTAAAGAAAATTATGTTACTTATTGTATTTATTTATTCGTTGTATTAATAGTTTTCGTTAGTATATTTATTGAAATGATAGAGCCTCTAAGATCTCGTTATAGTTTTGTTGTTTGCTAATAAATACTTGAAACAATAATGCATTAGAAAAAAGACTGTGATATTTTATCAATTTACCTTTTCATTCTAGTTTATGTTTGGAATATTAGGTTTAAGTAAGTAGGTAATATATTATAAAGATAAATTCCCATATACCTACATATATCTATTTATTTAGTTGTTATACTTGTTTATATGTTAATTTATTTATCCGTCTACATATTTATTTATTCTTTCACCTATTGCGTTTGTCTGTTTATTCACTTATTTGATCATTGGTTTAATTTATTTGTTATTATTTGTTACTCACTTGGTTCATGGGTTTAATTTATTTATTTATTCTTTTAATAGTATCTCTTCCTTTAGGAATATTATTTAGGCATCTAATTAAATTATCACATAAATTATCGTACATAGTCCATGTAAGAACACATATCTATTTGTTAAAAATCTTAAGCATGTTATATACCATGGTCCTATACACTTAGTAGATGGCAAAATACATCTGTATATTTCACAGATATTTAAACGCCCCCCATATAAATAATTATTTTTGTATACCAAATCGATGTCACTTGAATGTCTGTCGAAATAATTACAATACATAGAGAAACCAATCGCGAAACAATATTCATAACCAGACCATAAGAACATATTGCCCGGCTTGTGAGGGTTCTTCACCACGTCACTTATAGGGATCAACCACAATAAAGAAAAAAAAAAATCCGACGAAACACGAAAAGCTACCCTTAGCAGGTAGTAGAGTAAAGTATGTTTACCATAAAACCTTTAATTGTAAAGTGAACACTTTCAATCCCTTTTAATTTTTTATTACATCTTTCCTTTTTTTTTGACACAAATGTATAATTCGGTTGCGATTAAAATGCACCCGAGGATGGATACTCGTCATTCGTCATCATTATACTCTCTGCATACACTGGTATTAGAGGTTCAGCTCGTTAGGGATGAATGATGGGTACATGGGAACACAGGGATACAAATAAAATATATCCAGATGATTTGTAGGGTCCTTCCACTCTTCTCAAGTCGACAGGTTCTCCTTCTCGAATAGTGTTTTGTTATGGACACCTCCAGCTAAAATCAAAACAAAAATGTACCAATTAGACAATTGTGTATCCTGTATATGAATCCAACTTACTCTTTGGGAATATCCTTTTGATGTTGCTGAAAGAAAGAAAAATATTAAATGAAAGAAAAGTTTATCAATTTTACATTGAGTACTTAAATTTTTTTTACGGTCGTTGTTGAGGTGAATGTTGATGTGCTGAGTCCAGCCGCTTTCTGATGGAAGTTGCTGATTGAATATATACCAAAAAAAAAAAAAATTTACCTTATTAAATAATTTTTCAAATTTACTTACCTATTTATTAGTGTCTAACGTCCATTGCCGGCGGGTTTCAAATTGTTTTGAAAACACTTCGATGACACATTTTCATTTGATGAATTGTCATTTTTAATTCCTTTCCGTCTCGATACAGGGATGTGAAGTGATGTAAAGAGATCTTCAGTTTTTTTATGCAGAGGTCGCGAAAGTCGGAATAAGTTACACGATGAGAGTTTAAGTTATAAAATTTTTAGGAGTGTAATTTCTACATGATAGTTCCTCACTCGAAATTAAATGAGAATCCTGTTTTGAACAAATCGGTATTAACTGGACGGACATCAGTTGTGGTTGTCAGTCGTACTTGGTATATACCTTTCAAAAAAAGAAGTATATGGCTGGGCGCGCACATTTAAATTTTTAGTTTCGCAACTGTTTGGTTGCTAATAGAAAACAGATGAACTATTTCGTTGAATGTCCGCGCAGGTGCTCATAATTATAGGTAATCGCTTAGTTTTTGTCAAAATACAAACCTTTTAGTCGATCGAACCGGGGGAGTTGCGAGATTGGGAAATGAATGTGCGCACCTTGCCTATAATTGATCATTCAATATTTTCGTATAAAGTATATGTCGTAATAGGTCTAAATAAGATTTTTTTTTGGAATATGTGTACATAGAAAGTTTCTAAGGCAATTTGGTTTGTGGGTAAAGTAGTACCTAGCTTAAAACATGTCCGCAGACATGTTTGGTTTCTAAGTGTGGACGTCCTGATTGCGTCGGTGGGAATGAAACAAATGATTTCAAATTTGATCGGTGAGGTGGGCGATCCTAATTGGCTGGTAGCCATCGTACGTTTCAATCTTCTGAGTAGACATTGAAACAGTAAGGATAAGGAGCAAACAGAATATTCCAGGCCGTCGACTCAATAGGAGATAGAAGCTAGATATCCTGCTACCGCCTATCTAAATTTATAAAAAAAAAAAAAAAAAAAATTTAACAAAAAAATAAAATTAAAGAAGGAAAACCCAAGAAAAAAGTAAAATTAATAGAAAAGAAGACGTGGTACAATTATAAAAAAAAAAAAAAAAAAAAAAACCGAAAGATAAAACTAAAACCTAAAATCATCTACGTTAGTTAAGAAAAGGGTGAGTTAATTTTTTTTTGGATGCATGTATACATACATGCATGTATATATATAGATATGAGAAAAAGTTTCCAACAGGAAACTTCTGAGACACACGGGAGCGTGGATTAATGGGTATATAGGTATAAATGTGCTCATAATTATTCACGTTTTCCTGTGTTGTCTATTCTGCAGCTTCAAGTTGCACAACTTATATAAATTGGAACTAACTTTCCTTATTCAATAAATTAGGACACTTGTGGATGCTCGCGGCGTTCAAAAAAAAAAAAAAAAAAAAAACAAAAGGCCTCATCGATTGAACACCCGATTCAGGATAGAAGCGATATTCTCACCAGAATCCCTAGATTCCCATGCGATCGTTGCCTCATCTATCAGTTGTAGTTTTTTGTGAGTCTTGGAAGACTTGGGTGATTAAAACCTTTTTGTCTAACCGAAGGTGAGTCAAAAAAAAAAGAACAAAACAAAAAAATAATAACAAAAGAAAAAAGAATTTGCATAAACGAAACACGAATATATGTATATATATATCTATATATATATATATATATATATATATATATATATATATCTGTGGGTGTTTTTTTTTTATGCCGAGGTGTATATATATGGTTGGTTGTTATAAACATTTGTATATAAGTTATTGAATACCAAATTTATTTTTTTTGTTACTTATTAGGGTGTTAAACTTAGGCGATCAACGACAATAAATTACTTCAAAAAGGTCGTGATCGCCCTCGTTTTTTTTTTTGTCGTTTGCCTATTAAATCTGAGAGTGGCAAGAACAGATCTCAAGATAGCTTCAATATCTCAAGATAGCTTCAAGATCTCAATATAATTTCAAGATTCAAGAAAGCTTCAAGATCCAAGAGTATTCAAAACCAGAGACAGCTCCAAGACTCAAGAAAGCTTCAAGACTCAAGAATAACTAAGAATCGAGAATAATTCAAGCTTTAAAAAAAAAAAAGACACAGTTTTCTTTGTGGGTGAAATTTATTAATCTAGTTTTGCTGAAATAATAAAAAGACATAGTTCAGAGAAAGTTTAAGTTTTTCTTAAAAGAAATAGTAAAAAGTTATTGTTTTTTTTTGTAAAGGCGCAATATTCTTCAATTTAGTTTTGTGGAATTTCCTTAGTGTACATTTTTTTTGTTGAGTAAAATTTTTTTTCAAGAAATAACGTTTAGTTCAGTGTAACGACGATAGGAATGAATAAGGTCTCATATGGTATAGTGGTCCCATTTTTTTTGATACTTGTGTCCTTAGCAAGCTAAAAAGTCGTTGAACCCTAAGAAATACCCAAAATTGAGCTCAATATAGGTTATTTTCGTGAGTTGGTTTATGTTAGTTTTTTTTTTAACTCATCTCAAGTGAGAAAGGTGGGAACCAATTTAGTGCCTGCAATTAAGAATCTAAAATTCCTATTCTCGAAATATCTAAATTTATTTCAGAATAAACATAGTTTTTCTTTCATATGCAAAAAAAAAAAAAATATATTTAAAATTATCACCCTGTTGTATTATCAAATTCTTATTTTTTTATTGATTTTTGTGCCTCAATTTTTGTATATTTGTTTAATGTCTCATACATTTAACGATCTAATTATAAAGCTGTTATATAATTAAATAAAATTGGTTGTAAATTGCGCCAAAAATGTCAAAATTGTGCCTTTTTTCTCAAGCGACTAGCTTGATGTATTGTTAGTGACTCTCTTTTCAGGGGATACAAAAGGCAGCTGATTGTGTAGATGGTAATGAGCTGAGCGGAACAAGAAGGTAAGCTGAATCAAGGGTGGAGTTGAAGATTAAGGCCTAGCAGCTCCCATGGTAGGGTGGGTCAGGCCATGACTAACACCATCTCAGTCTCTCTCCCAGTGGTAATGTCCGTCCGTTGTCCAATAGAACAGATGATAATTCTGTGTATTTTTTTTGGCATGATATATGTTATAGTAATAGGCGAGATTGAAAATAGTGAGCAAGATCCCACTCAACTCCGACGAGCTCGAGCCGAGCCTCGCAAGCATGCCACGCTTGCTATTTTCAACAATAATTCAAATATTTTCAGAATTTAAGAATTCTACAATCATTTCCAAAGCTTATTACAGTCCATTAAAATTATTCACTATACTAAAAAAGTATGCGATGAAATGCCCAGCCACAAAAATCTGACAGTTCTTCTGCTCTCTGCTTTCTGCTTTGGCTGTTGCGATTGCGATGGATTTATCGCTAGTGGAGACGGCGTGTTAGGTCTCAGGTGTACGTAAACATCCTGTCTAAAATCTAGTGCTGGTAGATTGCTTACACCTCTATCGTGGTGCTGAGTTGCCGTTGAATATCAATTTTGTATTGCACATTTTTAGGCACTTGAGGTTTAAATTTGTCGACTTTAATAGGAACAGCTGAGTGCAAGCCTTTGAGCAAGGCTAGAATCAATTCTTTAGTTTCCAGTAAGAATAAATTCCAAAATTTTTGTACATCATGGTTATTCAACAAAATCTATTGACGGTTTTTACCGCCTTCGCTTTACTATTGTTTTGTTGATGATATGGTGTACTACGTGTATGGTTAAGTTCCCATTCTTTGGGATTCTTTTGGCATTCGCTTCCTTGATTTCGTCCATCTAGATAAAATGGGAATAATAATTCAGTATCACCAGTAGTACTTTCTTTTTGTTGTCTTCTTCTACCTCAAACAGATCCATGCCAATGCGTTGGAAGGGTTTGCTCAGCAATATCGGGCATTGCAATAGCACTTTGGCTTTGCTATAGAAATTCGGTAGGCATAAAGAACAATTAGAACATATTTGCCTTATATGATTGGAAATATTTGGGCAAAATACTTTGTCTCGAGCTCTTCCTAAATAAGCTTCAATGGTCTGTTGTCTGTTGTGAAGTCTTTACAAAATATCAAGTCGGAAACATTGCGAAATATATATTTACGTTCCCTAGAGGATTAGTCTATCTGAAATAGTTAACTTATCTCTTTAATCCCAGTATCGGTGCTTCTTCTCATCGAAAAATGTCTCGGTATCTGTCATTTGTCAAATATATGATTTTAAGTGTTGTCAATTCTTCAACTTTTATACCTGATATATATGGAAATTTTTGAGTGAATTAGTTCCAGAAAATTGTACACATTTCCTGAGTTCGATAAACTTCTTTTTCAGGCTATTCTTCGTTTTCTGTGAATCCAATTGGTGCTCTTGATATCACGTCTGATAAGTATGTTTCCGAAATATTTCTATGTATTACATTTAAATTATATCTTTGTAAGCTGAGTTGCATTCGTTGTAACCTTTTAATTTCTTGAATATAGTTTGTAAAGTTTAATTATCCGATTCTATTAAAATTAGATTTTTACCACAGATATACTGATAAAAATGTTTACAACCAAAGACTATTGCCAGTCATTTTTGTTCGTCTTAGTCAACTATAGGGGCATAGGCCACAGGATGTCCTTCTAAAGAATCACAGATAATTATAATTACTTGTGCTATGAGAGTCAACACCAACTCGATGGAATATGGATGGTATAGTATTCCTGTTGTTACATCAAATGCCCACTCAGCTTATTATTGTACTATTTGGCATTTTGACACAACATTAACAAAATGTGATATTTCTACACCTGTTAATAGACGACGAACAACAGCGAATTAACACTCATAAATCTTTTTACTTGTAATTCATAAGAAGCTGATAAGTTTTTAACACAAATAAGCAATTATTTCGTCCGCTTATTATTGTCAAATACGTGTTGTATGTACAAGTTACGTCTCAAATTTCACTACTATTACCGCACATACGCACCTTTGCCTAAGCATATTTACAATTCTCACTCCCCTTTTCCCCTTTACCCACAACCCAATATAAACATTCATAAATTATTTTACTTAAATGAAATAAGGATATTTTTAAAACAATTTATGTTTTTGCAAACGTAATGCATTCTTTCCCGAACATAATCTCTACCTGCAGCCAAGTTCAAAATTAGATCAATATCTTTATGTTAGTCTTAATACCTAATAGTAAATTTAGAATTCTACATAATATAATAATATACACAGTAAAATTTTTTTAACCAACTAATATAATAAATAAAAAAAACCGAATACTCGTAAGTTTTTTTTTAACTTTGAGAAGAATTTTTGAAGAGATCTAAAATTCAAAGTAGTAAGAGTAAAATAAGACTGTTTCCTGTTACCCACCTCAAATAAAATGTTGTGGTGCTTGAGACAAGGGAGGTTCTGTAGATAATATAAATACTCTATGGTGGATAGCACGCGAAAACGAAATTGAAATATACGAGTACAATCAAATTTAAAGACATTGATAGATACTTTTCCATTCAAACTATCGATGACAACTTTGATGTGCGAAGAATGTGGTAAGAACTGATAGTTTAAACATCTTAGGTTTCAAATAGTTCGTACATAAAGTTTTGCACTTGTTGTGTATTTTCACCATTAGACTTTTTCAGATAAACAACTGATCAGTAAGCCCCTGTTGAAGGGTTTACTAAGCTATGATTGTTTTATTAGTTTTTTATGTTCTCTTTTATTTATCTAAGGATAGGAATTCATAGGCTTAAGTTCTTAATCAGACTGCCTTGTCATCGCTGTGCTCATCCTCTTTTATTTTGATGTGGTGAATATGAATATTATACTCATAAGACTTTGACGAAAGTATATAAAAGAGGCATTGCCAGAACATAATCTCTACCTGCAGCCAAGTTCAAAATTAGATCAATATCTTTATGTTAGTCTTAATACCTAATAGTAAATTTAGAATTCTACATAATATAATAATATACACAGTAAAATTTTTTTAACCAACTAATATAATAAATAAAAAAAACCGAATACTCGTAAGTTTTTTTTTAACTTTGAGAAGAATTTTTGAAGAGATCTAAAATTCAAAGTAGTAAGAGTAAAATAAGACTGTTTCCTGTTACCCACCTCAAATAAAATGTTGTGGTGCTTGAGACAAGGGAGGTTCTGTAGATAATATAAATACTCTATGGTGGATAGCACGCGAAAACGAAATTGAAATATACGAGTACAATCAAATTTAAAGACATTGATAGATACTTTTCCATTCAAACTATCGATGACAACTTTGATGTGCGAAGAATGTGGTAAGAACTGATAGTTTAAACATCTTAGGTTTCAAATAGTTCGTACATAAAGTTTTGCACTTGTTGTGTATTTTCACCATTAGACTTTTTCAGATAAACAACTGATCAGTAAGCCCCTGTTGAAGGGTTTACTAAGCTATGATTGTTTTATTAGTTTTTTATGTTCTCTTTTATTTATCTAAGGATAGGAATTCATAGGCTTAAGTTCTTAATCAGACTGCCTTGTCATCGCTGTGCTCATCCTCTTTTATTTTGATGTGGTGAATATGAATATTATACTCATAAGACTTTGACGAAAGTATATAAAAGAGGCATTGCCAGATGACAGGACAGACTGTACAATGAGTCTTACATTTTACTTTACAATATTAATCTTACATGCTCCTTTTTTTTTTTTTTTTTTTTTTTTTTTTTTTAAATGATACATAAATATATTTCAAACATTTCAATTTTTTTTTTTTTTCTTTTTAAGATGACGAATAAATATATAGATATTAGAGTTTCAGTACTTTTGATAATTTTGATAAGGCACCTAGTAGCCATAACGCTCCGGTGCTCTAACAACTCTTCCTGACCTTGTTACAATGGGTGTGTTTTATTCACTGCTGCATAGCTAGCGCAGCAGAATTTCCCTCGACAAACAACAACAATTTGATTGCTGGCCATAAAGAAGCCAGTAAAAAAATGACAGTTGTGCTGGTGATAGAACTTTAAATTATTGAAATGAAAATGGCGCTATGCATTAAATTTTAGAATTAAACATACTCGTATGTACATACATACATGTTTTGACATCACATTTTGATATTTTCTATAATAATGGCCAATATTGTAATATAAATTGAAATTGACATATGGAGTGAGTTTGATCGTTTTATTCACACTTGAATGCTGCGCTGCCTATGCAGCAATGAATAAAACACCTATAATATTACTTGGCCGATCGTCTACTTCTATTCCGACATTGACAACATTATCACTGGAGAGACTTCGTTTCATGTCGTTATTTTCGGAACAATTACTTTCAATTTTTTCATTGCAATAATTATTGTCGTTGCCGGTATAGATATCATCATTTAATAAGCTTGAAGGCGCTTTATTAAGTGAACATCTAATGTGACGTCTATTTCTTCTAAACTTATTGTCTTCACTATCATTAACTATATATGACCTATCATTTACTTTTTTAGAAATAGTTCCATACAACCAATCTTTTTTATCTTTTTTAAACATAATTTTATCATTCTCATTCAAATTGGATAGGGGTTTTGAATTTCTATTATAATACTCAGCTTGAAGATCCTTTTTCTTATCGATGCGCTCTAAAACATCTTTCGAGTTTATATTATGTGGTTTTAAATTATTTGTAGTTGTAGGAATTTTTGTTTTTATTTCTCTGCCCATAAAAAGTTGCGCAGGTGACAACAACATATTTGCCAACGGCGTAGCATTATATTCTAGTATTCGATACAGAAAATCTTTTTCCTTACCCTCCTCAAAACATTTTTTCAAAATTCGTTTAGCAATCGCCACTCCTTTCTCTGCTAAGCCATTGCTCTGGGGATAACGTGGGCTGGAAAACACGAGTCTAACATTGAATTCTTCCGCAAAATCCCTGAACCTACGGCTGTTGAACGGATTGTTGTCCGATCGGATTTCAAGTGGAACCCCGAACTTTGCAAATATTTGAGATGTGATTTTATTTATAATGTTATCAATTGATTTGTCATAAAGCTTTTCAACACACAACCAATTGGAATACGCATCAAATACACACAAATATGATTTCCCTCCGTGCTCGAATATATCCATTGAGATTTTTTCCCAAGCAAACTTTGGCGACTCATGCTGTTTAAGTGGCTCTTTTGGATTATTATATCTGAATTTTTCGCAAATGCGACATCTTAGAATACTTTCTTCAATGTCTTTCGACATACCTGGCCAGTAGAAAAGTCTTCGTGCACGCATTCGTGTTTTTTCTATACCTAAATGAGACTCATGCAACATTTTAATGACCTGATCTCTAAGCCTCAATGGTACAATCAATTTATCCCCAAAAAACAAAAGTTCATCATTAACACTTAACTTATATTTTATTTTATGAAATTTCTTACAATCTAAGCTAAGTTTTTTGTAATCTGGCCACTCATTTGCATGGTATTGAAGAATCTTACTAAGGCATTCATCTTCCTTGGTAGCTACCTGATACTTGAATTTGTTTCTGTCAGACATACATACTTCACTAACAATGCTATGTACAACATAATTTAATTTAGTTTGCTCTTCCTCTGCTGCTTTTAAATACGCTCGTGACAGACAATCTGCCAGTATTAATTGAGTTCCTGGAACATATTTTATTTCAAGACCTGGATATTTTAACAAAAACATGAACATACGTTGTAATCTAACTGTAACTTTATCTAGTTCTCTCTTCATTAGAGTCTCAAGTGGCTTATGATCCGAATGAACCTCAAACTCACGACCATAAACATAGAAATGAAACTTCTCACAAGCTACAACAATGGCCAGAAGTTCTTTTTCAATTTGGGCCCATTTTTGCTCACTTGTCGACAAGCTTCTTGATGCAAAAGCTATCGGCTGCCCACTCTGTAACAAAACACATCCTACTCCATCTTTGGAAGCATCAGCCTGAATGACAAGAGGTTCCTTTGGATCAAACATACGCAAAACTGGTGCCTGGGTAAATCTATTTCTTAAATTATCAAACTCATTTTGATGTTCTTCGGTCCATTGCCATTTTGCACCTAATTTGGTAAGATCTCTTAATTTGGATGTTACAATCGAAAGATTTGGTATGTATTTGGCAAGATATTTACAAACTCCTAATAATCTCATAACGCCTTTTTTATCTTCGGGTAATGGTAGTTCTCTCATGGCCACTAAGTACTTATCGTTTGGCTTTATACTGCCTTTAGATATAGACTGACCCATAAATTTAACTTCTGTCTGCCTATACTGTATTTTATTTATGTTAAATTTTACATTATTAGCCCTTGCCCTTTCAATAACCTTACTGAGTGTTTGATCATGTTCGACATAGTTTCTACCGGAAATAAACAAATCATCAAAGTAAATTTCAACTCCCGGAATATCACCAAACAACTGCACCATTTTTTTCATAAATAGTTCAGGAGCACTGCTTATCCCGAATGGTAATCTATGCCACCTATAACGACCAAAAGGTGTTATAAACGTAGTCAAATTGGAACTCTCATCGTCCAATTCCAGCTGCCAGAATCCATTTTTCAAATCCATAACAGTAAACACTGATTTGTCTGACAGTCGACTAGTAATAGACTCTGCAGTTGGAATTGAAAAATGTGGCCGGCGAATGCATGCATTCAATGGGCGTGGATCTAGACACAAACGCAGAGAGCCATCTGCCTTCTCCACAATTTGCAGGTTATTTACCCAATCTGTTGGGTATTCCACTTGACTAATTACCTTATCGCTTACCAATATATCTAACTGAGTTTTAAGTCTATCATGAAGACTGAAAGGTATTTTCTTCTTATAGTTGATTACCGGTTCCGATCCTTCCTTTAACTGAATACAACATTTGCCTGGAATACAGCCAAGGCCATCAAAAATATCACTGAAACTATTCGAAAAAAAATGCTTAGAGGAGGGTAGCTCAATAATTTGGCTACTCTGTACTGTTTGAATTCTCTTAATAAAGTTCAATGCTTCGCACTCAGCACGACCCAGAATGGGCTGAAATTTGCTGCCAACCACTTCAAAATCTATAGGCCTAATATTTTTAGTTAAATTTTCGACGCAAGGCAAAGTTATCTTTCCAAGAGAGTTTATTTTATTGTCGTTATAAGCAAACAATTTTGTATTTGAGTTTTCAATTAAATTCAGGTAATTCATTTCTTCAATGTATTTAATTGGCAAGCAACTGACATCAGCACCCGTATCCAATTTGAAATTGACTTTAACATTGTTAAATAATATTTCTTCATACCAACCGACCGGCCTTATACGTCTACAGTTATAAATTTGAACAAAAGGAGAATTTTTAATTATTTTTAAATTTCTAACACAATTATTTTTTTTAAAATCTAGTTTACCTGCGTCATCATAATATTGCCTATTAATATTAACTGAATGTATGCCCCGTTGTTGATCTGCTGCCCGTTGTTGATCTGCTGACTGAGCTGATTTTACCGCTTCACCTCTTTGTTCTCGTTCCTCTCCTCCAACTGCTTGTACATAATTGATGCTATTTGATCTTCTGCCACTGTACTTTTTCCTGCACATAACTGCAAAGTGCCCAGGCTTGTGGCATATTCTGCATGTTCTCCCTTCCACTAATGCTGGGCAGAATTTATCATGTTGTACTGATGACGTCATCCCACATCGCTCACATGTTTGCATGTTTCTTTGCCGATTTGCATGTAGCTGCTTAGCTTTATTCACTGTAAAACTTTTTATGGCTTCAACTTTGATGACGTCTTCTTCGGTGTTGAGTATTTTTTTATTTGTTTCGGATAACTCAGCAATTTTACACTTTTCTATGATTTGCTCGAGCGTATCTTGACTTGACTCCAGGAGCTTCGACCGCAATTTTTTATTTTCCAATCCAAGAATAATTTTATCTTTTATCATTCGGTCAATATACGATTGATTACACCCTTCAGCAGAGCACGTGAATTCGCAAAATTTAGATTGATTTCGTACTTCCGTTTCAAATTCTACGAATGATTGATCCTGTTTCTGAGTTATAGAGCCAAATTTGTAGGTCTCCATCACTGTGTTACGCTTTTGAATGCAATAATTTTCAAAGCGTGTCATCACTATAGCTAATGTTCTTTGCTCTTCAGGGAGTGCAAGAGCATTAAATATTTCAATGCCCCTTTCTCCTATATAGTGAAGAAAAAGGGCAATTTTTAAACTTTCAACTTCTCCATTTTTATTTGCCGCAGTCAGAAATATTTCAAATTTTTGTTTCCACATGGGCCAATTTTTGGCTGGTTCATCAAAATTCATTTCACTAGGGCCTCGAATAGATTGTTCTGCCATTTTTTTTTTTTTTTTTTTTTTTTTTTCTTTAACTTTCACTTTTATAAACTTATTTTTAACTGTCTTTGTAATAGTTTTAATTTTTAGGAAGGTATTTAAACACCTGACACCATGTTTTATTAGTTTTTTATGTTCTCTTTTATTTATCTAAGGATAGGAATTCATAGGCTTAAGTTCTTAATCAGACTGCCTTGTCATCGCTGTGCTCATCCTCTTTTATTTTGATGTGGTGAATATGAATATTATACTCATAAGACTTTGACGAAAGTATATAAAAGAGGCATTGCCAGATGACAGGACAGACTGTACAATGAGTCTTACATTTTACTTTACAATATTAATCTTACAATGATAATACAGAAAACTTGAGCTTAATACTTGGTATCACTACATTTCACCACATAAAAAAGGTTTCACCTCATACTAAAAGCTCAGCTGTTCACTTTGTGTTTTCAAGACAACAACCTATTTATTTTTTTCACCACTGCATAAGCTTTTTAGCTAAATTAGCAAATAAAATATAAATTACACAGTGGTACAATAAATGCAAATTTACAACTAAAAAGAACTTTGAAGCAATATCTCCTGATTAGTATTTAATTTAAATTAAAGAAAAACCAAGTCTTGAATAATAAATAAAAACTCACTGACCGGTCTTATTAACTTTTTAACGCTTTTATATAACCGCTTCCACTCAGGTTGACGGCACTTCTGCCATGCCCTTAATTTTATTCAATTGTATGCAAATTATTGTTAAAATTTTAAGTTTTTATGAAAAAATATCTAACTAACCTTTTGAAGCTGAAAATTATGCACAGCTTGATCAAGAATTAAGAAAAAACAGTGTTTGTTTTTAGAGGCAGATATGTAACTTCTTCAAATTGGGAAATCTGTTTTGTGTGACAGTGGATTTGAAAGTTCTGGGTTCCTTTAAGGTTAGTTTTGGTTTTGCAATTTATGATGAGTATACATACGGCGGCGGCGGCGGAACGACGTTTGCAAATTGTTGTAATTTATTTTGAAAAACATGGTTCAATTCGAAAAAAACATCGGGCGTTACGTGCGTTTAATGGTGTTCATAATCATCCAACAGAGCGATTAATTCGGGAAACTATGGATCGTTTTCGCAATACTTTTACCCTAAGCGATACGAGTAATACGCATCGCGTAATATTTCGTAAGTTAGGAGAAATCATCATCCGATTGAAAATATCTGTTAAAATGTCTTTCCTAGAAGTTTTCCGGCTGAATTGTTCCCTCAAAATCTGAATTCCTGTGTTATCCTCGAACATTGGCTAAATCGGCCATGATTTCCTAAAATAAAACCATATTTGACTTAACTAATTTAAAACTAGATAGAAAATCTAAGGTTAGAAATAAAAGTTAAACAAAAATCAAATGAGGGATATTTTTTTTATAAAATTATAAATATTGATAGGGTAGATTATGTACTGATCTAATTATTATTTTTTTTTAAATTGCAAAAAATGGCTAAAAAAAACAAATTTTAATAAATCCCGCTGTTTCACGAAGCCTCTTACAATAAAATAATTCAAATACAACTATTTTATTTAAGATAGACATTTTTTATAGTCACAATTCTAAGATTGATTTTGAATTTTAAAAATTTACTTCGGCTCTAGGACTCATATTCTTGAAGTATCTCTTTAATATGCCCCATTTAAAGACCTGCTAAATATTTCCCTCAACAGAAGAGTTATAAGCAAACATTTATCGCGAACATAAAAATCATTTTTTTACTTTATAATTTAATTTTTTTTTTTTCAACTTTTTATTTAAGAAACTAAAAATACACACCTTCACCGATCTGAATAATATCACTTGACATTTTTTAGTAAATTTTTCACAAAATAAATTTAAATTAAAAAAATGTTATTTTCACCCGTGTTTTTTCGTGCTTCAAGGGCCAACTTCTGCGACTTCGATAACGTGGTGAACTAAGCTTAGGTGTCCAAAAATAAAAATACTTACATTTCCTAATCCAAAAAACCGTGTGAATTTAGGTCAGGAAAGCCCACTATCGACAAAATATTCATAATGAGCGGAAATTGGTATACGATTGCTTTAAATTTGTTTATTTTAAATTCGTTAAACACAAATCTTAAATAAATTCTCATGTCCGTTGTAGGTCTATAACAGCCAGACAGACGGAATTGTTTCCGTTTTATATCATCGTATTGAGAAGTTTAATCAAAATCAAAATGCAAAGCTCGTCGCATTGTATGTAGATTGTAGGAGGTGCTACATTCAGTCGTTTAAAAATCCTTTTATTCAATACTGTAATAAATAATTAACAAGCAATATTAAGCACGCTTAATTTAATTAATTTAAGAAACAGTGTAGCTCATGTAGTGTCAGAAACAAATAAAATATTTAATCTTGTTTATCTCAGTAACGTTTTGTTTTATTTTATTGAATCTCAAATTAATATTTTCTTTGAACTCGATAGTTAAAATAGAGCTGTTGCACTTCCATTTGAATTTTTAAAATTAATTCGAGTTCTTAAGAAAGATAATTTAAATTTTTAAATTTGATGGTGCAACAGCTCGGAGTGAACCAGGATCTAGTGACTTACAACTCTCAACCATTCCTGTATGCGTGTTACCAGGAACGGAGCGGACCTACAATTTTCTGCCGATTCCGAACGACAAATGGCAGCACTTTCCATGACAAGAGGTACTCTTGGAGAATTTGTCAATTCCTCGCAAGAGGCAGTACACCCCTGAAAAAACTTTCTTGCAGCGGCTGAGAATCGAACTCGAGACCTTCCGCATGACAGTCCAACGCACTAACCATTATGCCAAGTGGTACTACTAAGAAAGATAATAGCTGATAATAAATCGCCAATAAACTCACAGACCAAGTCTGCTATATGAGGAAATCCAGCGTACCTTAAGATTTTCGTTTAAAAAAAAAAAATCAAATCATTAGCACACCAAAACAGTTGATGTTTTTATAATAAAAGTAACGTCAGAAATGTAAATCAAGTCGCGTTACTAAAATTCATCAATGCATCAAAAATTAATTGATAAAAATATGTCGAGTTTCTACACAGGTGCACAAAAAAATAAAAAAGTAGTTAATTTTATAAACCGAACCTACATATCCTTACGTATTTTGACGCGCTCAATTTGAATTTCAAGTTAGAATTGGTCCACCACCCTCCAGTTTTTTTCAAATCGTAAAAAATTTACGATAAGTTCATCGACCAGTTTTTTTTTTTTTTTTCCTCATAAATGTATGTCAGAGAGTAAAGTATCACTTACTTTTTGTTACATATATGCACTTATTTCATAACTTATACATCAATTTAGTGTTTAAAATTATATTAAATAATAAAATAAAAGTCCGAGAAACGTACATGAAATAAGTTAAAAAATTTTCCTTTAAAAAAAAAATTCATTTTAAATAATCTATTTAGTGGAATAAAAAATGATACTTAATACAGTTTCTTTTTCAGCACTCACTCTTTGGATAACTTCAGGTTTCTAGGCATTTCTAAGCTTTTTTTGAGTGTGCTCTTTAATTTTCTACATCTAAAATAAAAATTACACTGTCGAACATTTTTTTAATTCCTCGATAAGTTTGTAAATTTTTGAGGCACATTAACTTTTCTGAGCTGAATTTCTTCGTTTTTTTATATTCTATATAACAAAAAATTTTATTACGATATACTCGTATAAATGCATCAAAAAGTTATGAAAAGAAAAGTGTAACAATCTTATTTTCAAAAAGAGCGAGGGACGCGTTTTTCTTAGTTCACCATTTCAATATTATTAGTGGCACACCCAAATATCAACATAGATTATACTTAATGAAGTAACTACAATAATTATTTCAATTTTCAAGTGGATCAAACATTGCATCAAAAAGTTACAAAGTTTTGAAATAAAAAAACATTGAAAGGGACAAATTAAATTTCGTTGTTTTCACGTAATAAAATAGCTGTATATTCAAAATTAAAACATTTTGTGTTGAAATATACATATAGATCATCTCTCTATTTAAGTCTTATTTAAAAAATTACACCAATAACAACTATTTTAATAAACTATATTTTTATATCTGCTAGGAACATACAATCCTAAAGTACGCTGGATTTCCTCATATGTTTATGTATGTACTGTATATAGATAAACCCAAGTATTTATGAAAATAAATCAATTTAGCGCCAATCAACAAATAAAATGCAAATCTTGTAATTAATTTAAAATATAACAAAAACATATTTCGCTCCGTTTAATATGGCTTTATGTAGAGATAAAAAAATGATTGATCATTATTAAACATTAAACATTGGTGGCCTGTGACGGCAATGTTGTTTTGGTGTCATCTGTCAAATCTTTTGTTTATTATTCTGTTAGTCCGGTATTACACAGCGCATGAGTTTGACGGTGTTCACATTGGACTCACTCTGCCGACTTATTTTGATGTCTCTGTGTTTTTTCTCGTTCGCACTTGGTGGTAAGAAAGTAAGGCAGGATTTTTAAAACAAATTGAAAATTAATGGATTTTTTTGACATTTGTCTTGGTGACATAATATGACACACGAAGATACAGTGTATCACAAAAGTAAGCACTCATTAAAAAAAATATAATCAAACACTATTTGGAAAATAAATCGAAGTGCGAGAATGGTAAAATTGTTAACAAAAGTCCATCTGCTATACACAAAATAATAACCAAATAAAATAACATTGGAAGTTTGCAAAATGACCCTCGATCAATGACAATGACATATTATTGTTAGGAAAGTGAAGAGGAATCCCAACGTAAGCCCATCAAAGATATCAGCAGAAATAACCAAATAAAACAGGTAAGTCATATAACCCTCAAACTATTCGACGAGTGCTCTACCAATCCGGTTATCATGGTCGAAGTATTAGAAAGAAACCTTACATAAGTAAAATAAATCGCCAAAAGCGGCTCTTCTTTGAAAAAACCCATGAATCTAAACAAGCAGAATTTTAAAACACAGAGTTGGTTTATTTGAAATGTTACTTTTTAGTTCAAAATACATATCAATTATAGACAAAAATATAATTTTTTTTTTTAACATTACTATCGATTGTTTGAAGGAAATGATCTTTAAACTAAGAGGTGCTTACTTACTTTTGTAATTCACTGTATATTTGTAGTGGTCATAGCAAATGACCAAGACGCTGTTCACATTGGACTTACTCAACCGATTTATTTTGACGTAAGGCCACCCTGTCGTGTTCAGACACAAAAGTAGTGTGAACACTCCAGACTCACTTTGACGTCTTGTAGTTGTCATAATTGTTGGCCATCTGCTATGCCACTACAAATATACATTGAATTACAAAAGTAAGTAAGCACCTCTTAATTTAAAGATCATTTCCTTCAAACAATCGATAGTAATGTTAAAAAACAACTTAATATTTTTGTCTATAGTTGATTTTGAACTAAAAAGTAACATTTCAAATAAACCAACTGTGTTCTAAAATTCTGCTTGTTTAGATTCATGGGTTTTTTCAAAGAAGAGCCGCTTTTGGCGATTTATTTTACTTATGTAAGGTTTCTTTCTAATACTTCGACCATGATAACCGGATTGGTAGAGCACTCGTCGAATAGTTTGAGGGTTATATGACTTACCTGTTTTATTTGGTTATTTCTGCTGATATCTTTGATGGGCTTACGTTGGGATTCCTCTTCACTTTCCTAACAATAATATGTCATTGTCATTGATCGAGGGTCATTTTGCAAACTTCCAATGTTATTTTATTTGGTTATTATTTTGTGAACAGCAGATGGACTTTTGTTAACAATTTTACCATTCTCGCACTTCGATTTATTTTCCAAATAGTGTTTGATTATATTTTTTTTAATGAGTGCTTACTTACTTTTGTGATACACTGTATCTTTGTGTCACCAAGCCAAATGTCAAAAAAAATCCATTAATTTTCAGTTTGTTTTAAAAATCCTGCCTCACTTTGCCGTCTCTTTCTTACCATGAAGTGCGAACGAGAAAAAACACAGAGACATCAAAATAAGTCGGCGGAGTGAGTCCAATGTGAACACCGTCCAACAATTATGACAACTACAAGACGTCAAAGTAAATCTGGAATGTTCACACTACTTTTGTGTCTGAACATGACAGGGTAGCCTTACGTCAAAATAAATCGGTTGAGTAAGTCCAATGTGAACAGCGTCTTTAGTGCGCATCTTTTAGTTATTTTCTCTTCAACTGTCATTCGGTGATGCGCGCATTATTACACGAAAGACTTTTCTCACTTTTACACCTAGCAGCCATCGTTCACAAAATTAAGCAAATTCGAAAAACAACGGAGAAGAATAAAGAGAGAAACGTCAAAAATATTCAAGAAATATCCTACCTATACATGTTTCTGCCTAATTTTTGCTTTAATTCTTTCTCTTTCACACTTCATTCATGCGAGGCTAAACATGCGCCGTGTAATACCCGACATACTGATGCCAAATCACCACGTCAAGTAACAAGATTGAACAACACGTCCAAATGGTAACACTTTATTATCAAAATGAGTGTTCATTAGAGCAAACGTTGTGTACATTGCGTCCATTTTAAGGCCCTTCACAGTTGACTCTTCAACGTTTGGTGGCTAAATTGAGACGACAGGTTCGGTAATCCATCAGCTAACATTCGTACGCTATGGAACGTAGCATTGGCCAAGAACATCAACACGGACCGTGACACTGTACAGCAGAACACAAGGCAGTCGATTCCTTCGCTTGACGAATTTTGCGTACAAGATCCAACTGACCCAGGAGCTCAAAGTTCATGAGCTTAGACAACTCCAACTCACTGGGCTTCGGAACGTTTGGAAGAGGAACCCAATTTTGGCCCAAAAATAATTTTTAGCGACGAGGCGCATTTTCGGATGAATGGCTGTGTTAACAAGCAAAATTGCCGTAAACGCAATGACACCACACGAGGTTTACCAGGTGACACTGACAATGTGTGCTTAAAACCATAGTTTTAAAAATTAAAAAAAAAAGCAATTTTTGCATTCTTAGCCAATATTTCGAAATTGATAAGGAATCCCACGTGACTTTTGACAGTTTGTTCGTTACCTGAACTCGCCAAAGCAAAATATCAGATCTACTTTAGGGCGAGTGCAGAGCGACTGCAGAGCAGATCTCTAAAACACAGATTTTACCCACCATCAGGATAAGTTCATGTTGTTCAAAAACCGATTAAGGGCGATCCCAGTGTGACTTTATGGCTAAATGAACAAATCTATTATTGTATAATGTAACGAAGCGTTCCATGCTACTCCACTTTATGTTACTTTTGTAATACTATCGAGAATATTGTACATTACCATATTCAATTCACACGCACCATGGAAACATGACGTCACAGGAAAATTAACAACATTATTATTTTTCGTTCACCACTTTCATAGTTCACATTCAGTCTTTACTGAAATAGCATCATGAGCACCTACTTTGATGAACGAAAAGTACCCAGCACCCAGGAATGGCATCCAGAGCATAAATACCTTAGTGCTTTGGATATCTTAGAAAGGATCCCAGCGGACAACGAAGAATCAGTTCGATTTTACGCTGACGCGGAGTTAGCATACCACCGTGTCTGAAAACATAAAAAAAAACAAACCCACCAATCAGACAACAGGGACGGAACAACCCGAGAGATAAACCATGCCATAATTTTAATTTAATATAATTAGTCATGTTTATTATAATTGTTATAATTTTAGAAAAAATGTCATAGCATAAGTTAGGCCCCCTATGTGCCAACAAATTTTTTATATTCATATTATCCTTAAGTTTAAGTTTTACAATTGTACGAGCATATATTTAAAATTCAATAAAAAACCTTGAACCTTGAAAAAAAAACCAGACGAAAAGTACCCCTTCGATCATAAACAAAGTCAGGTGACATAGTAAATTGGTTTTATTGAGCATTTAAAATCTAGTCGTAGACTTGTGTAGGCCATTTGATCATTTTAGCTTTACTTGCTTTCTCGGAGCTTCCCCCCACCAGTGGTAAGTTAGGTACGAGAGATTGTACAACTATTTCTTACTTGTGGTTCCCTTCACAAGTTGTAAGGGGTCTTAAGTACTATTCACATGAGAGCGACCAACGACCAACGAATAAAAAAAGAAAGGGGATTTAAAACATATATAAGCCTAAATTCTTCACAAAAACTTTACAAAAGGGTAGAAATTTAGTTTAATTTAATGTTAATATATTAAAATTTGCATTGTAATTGATTAAATGAGAGAAATTTGAGAAAAATCATTCTAAAATAATTTTCTTGGTGTTTGGTAATGGCTGAAGCGATCATGGAAAAAAAGGTAAATAAATATATTCAATAAAAATTCAAATAAATGTTTAAGCAAGGAATACTAAAATAATGTAAATAATTCTAGGAATTTGACGAAAGATTGATTTTGGAAGTGGAAGCAAATCCAACACTATATAACAAGGCCGACCGTTCCTATTCAGATAGGTACAAGAAAGAAGAGAAATGGCAAAATATTGCTTTTATTTTGAATACCGACGGTAATATAAAAAATATTTTGTTGATAACTCATTCAGTATTAAAATTTGTTCTTAATTTAGTGCAAATATGCAAGGAGCGGTGGAAAAATTTGCGGGATACTTTTGCAAAAAAGTACAAAAAAGAAAAGAATATTCCTAGTGGGTCACAGGCAGTTCAAAGCAAGAAACCATGGCTTTATTTTGAAATAATGAAGTTCCTCATTCCGAACATATGTAGAAGTACCAAGGTAGTAATCAAATTTTTCATCTTTGCTAAACTAATTTGCTTTTTTATGTTTTTTTTTTAGAACGTATGGCAACATGTTAGGTGAAAAGGAAAATGCTTGCGTTGACCTCGAAATAGAAGGAACTGAGGAACCAACAACATCCTCTAATAAGCGGCCCACAACTGAATCTGTGCATCCCACACAACCGCAGTCAATCAAGAAGATAAAAAAGTCCGAATCAGATACGGACAGACTGTTGACGGCATTGACGCAATTAAATGAACCCGACACATCGCCCTTGGAAAAGTTTTTCGTGTCTCTAGCGCAACGTGCAAATACTTGGAGCCGACAAAAACAATCCAAGTTGGAAATGCGCGTGTTGCAAGTCTTTCATGACATCGAATTTGAGGATGAATGAAGATGGGTTTGTGAAGTGCCTTTGTTTTTTTTTGTGATAATTGTTCTTTTTGTTTTTTATTAATTTTTCGTTTCTCATTTTTCTTATTTATTTCATGTTATTTTGTTATTTTGAATATTGTTTTTTTTTTATGAAATTAGTTTTAAGTTCTATTCATGTTATTTTGTTATTTTGAATATTGTTTTTTTTTTATGAAATTAGTTTTAAGTTCTATGAAGTACATACATTAAATTAATTTGTATGAATACCTATAAATTTGTTTAAATAGACTGAACAAGACTTTCCTAAGTGAAATTAAACGGGTGTTGAAATAAAAGGACTGTTCGGAGCTTGGTTATGGATGTCTTTCTGCACCGGAGATTCATCTGTATTCATCCTGAGGAAGTTGTGAAGAATACAACAACACAGTATTATTTTGTTTCCTGACTCTTTATTGACTTCGAGGCGTTTTAATAGTATTCTCCAGGTATGGGCCAAGATGCCAAAGGCATTTTCCACGACTCTTCTTGCTCTGGATAATCTGCAAGAATAAGTCTTGAATATAAAACTATAGTTACAGACTCCAATACTACCTGTAATTAAAAATTCTTTCCCGAATTGAAAGTTTTTGTCCAGGAAATGGCCTCAGAATGGTTGATTTTAATGCGAAACCCTCATCTCCTATAATAACATAAGGCAATTTGTTTGTCGTTCCAGGAAGAGGTGAATCATCTGGAATATTGAGTTGCTTAGGATTATAAAGCCAAGCGCCTCCAAAAGGGCTGCTACTGAAAACTGTTGAGTCTGCATTGCTGCCATAAGCTCCAATGTCAACCATTAAAAAACGATATTTTGCGTCCACCACGGCCATCAGGTTGTACGAAAATGATTTTTTGTAGTTGAAGTACAAACTTCCACTGTTCTTTGGGGCAAATGTTAGAACATGTTTTCCATCAACAGCACCTAGGCAATTCGGAAAGTTCCAGCGCTGTAAAAAGTCCAAAGAAATCTGTTTCCAATCTTCTTTGGAAAGAGAGTTTGGGATAGCAATTCTCAAACAATTGGAAATAATAGCCTGAATCGTTGTATCTATTGTTTTTTTTATTGTTGATACTCCCATTCGAAACCTGTAGGCTAAATCAACAAAACTTGCACCAGTAGCAAGAAATCTACAGAAAATAAAGTGCAAATAGTATAACAGAAAACAAAAAAGCAAAGGAAATATATATCTTACCGTAGTGTATAACAAACTTTTCCTTGGCACAAATTACATCTTTTCTGAAGCTTGTGGGTTCCGGAAGTATGTTTCTTTTAATTAATCTAAATATAAATTCAAATTTCTCTCTTGACATCCTAAAGTATTTGAAAAACTTGGTGGGATATTTTTCCAATTTTTTAATTAGGGAAACATATTCTCCTTCAAATTTTCTTGATTTGTTAAGTGGATGTACATGAAGTCTTTTTTTTATTTTTTTCATAATTAAGATCAACAAAATTCTTTTTTTTTTTAACAAATATTTTTTAGATCTCATACTGTTTTGTAAACACTTTGTAAATTTGGAAAGAAACTAAGACAGTTGTCTAAGTAAACGCCATTCGCGACGAATAAAAAAAAATGCATGTGAACGAAATGTCAAAATGGGCGAATGTTCGTTCATTCGTCGGCCGTTGGTCGCTCTCATGTGAATAGTACTTTAGTTCGAAGTTAAACGTCCTAATTATCACCAGGGGTGCTTTGGTACCTGCTGATCTACCAGAGCGTTTTAGCCTACTGTTTTGGTGCCACCAGGGGCGTTGTGCCTGCTGGTCTACCAGATCCTTTTAGCCTGCTATTTTAAGCACCATCAGGGGCGCAGTACCGTTCAATCCAGTCATAAGCCCGACGTCAGAACAATAGGATCAGTTTTTAAAAGCCGAAATACCAGAAGCCAGATTACCCGAAACCAAGTACCAGAATACAAAACCAAAATCCGAATCATCAGCAACCAGTATAACCGATACGAGACAGCAAGACTTTTAACTAGAAGAGTTGATACCCGTGAATCATTCGATTGCCCGAATTAATGGAATTAATAGTAACAAAATATTATGTGTTATATAATAAAAGTTATTTTCAATAAACATTTTTTAATCAGATTTGAAGACCTTTTCCTCTGAAGTTTCGTGTTTTCTTCAGGACGACCCTGGCGAGACCGGCGAGCATAACCTCGACTGAAAAGCAAAAAGCGCATCACAATAAGTATAAGAAATATAAATTTATCGTAACATTTTTGTGGTTCTCTATTGCTAAAATAAATTTATTTTTTCCAGCGTAGGTCTGCCAAAATGTAGATTTTGTGCAAGTTTTGCATTCATTTGAGGAAAGACTTTATTTACTTTTCGATTTATTATCAATTTACAAATCTAAATTTTTCGGCTGATTAACTCCTTCCTGTATTAATAATAAAACAATTTTAAGCTGTCAGTTTGCAAATGCGGTTTTAGGTTCGTTTAATTTATTTCTATTGTGAAAAATTACATACATATATCCAAAAAAGGAAATTATTTCTATTAAAACATGGAAGAAGATTAAAATAATTCGGAAAATTCATCCATATTTCTCTACTAAAAGTTTCTAAATTAAGGATAAAGATTTTGTTGTTTTGAAATAATGAGAGAAATTTAGAAATTACATAATACAGCGATAAAAATAAATCAATTTGAAATCAAAATTACATTCCATTCCAATTTTTTGTTAGAATGTGAATTTGCGAATGGAAAACCCTTTAAGTTTGCAAAATTGATCTTAAATCAAAAAATTCATCCATTTTTTATTCCCAATAAAAATTTGCGAAAATCGCCTTATTGACACATCCAAATGACAAAATAAATTGATTTGTCTTCCCTATGGAAAACCCCATGATAAAAAAACTAATAATAATAGGTCTGGTAGACAGTTTTGCTTTTTTAAACGAATCATTATGTCTAATATATGTACATACCAAAAATAGTAGCCACTAGACGTAGCTTAACGTAACCAAAACTGTAGCTACGAGTATATCATCAATTCACGCTTAAATTTACGGTCATTGCTCCGAAAAAACAAGATAATATGTAAATAATTTATATTATCTATTAGTAATGGTTGTTGTGTGTTGTAATGAAAAACATTAATTTTGTATGCTTATGTTGATGTTGTTGTATGTCTTGGTTCATATTGTAGATCAGATGAAACTGGGCCAATTTAATTCTGGGATTTCTTTAAACACTAATGACATTTATGCATAATAATCATATGATTATTTGTGTTAATAACTTTTTGTGTAATAGGCGTACCTATCGTTTTGATTTTGGTCTCAATAAATTCAGCTTTATCATGTGTTATAGCTTAAGCAAGAGCCAAATATATTTCGTTCATGTGGTGTGTTGTGAAGTAGTATGTCGTTATGGCTCTACCGTATTTTAAATGCACTGTTGTGGAGTGGTATATTTTGTCTAAGACTCTCGGGTTGCGCCATACTACGAAGTGAATCAAACATGTTCTATTTGTGGAAAAGAGAAATAAAAACAGAAAGAGCAACAACTCTATGCAAAAAAAGGATTGTAAGCAAATATTAGTCGTTTTTTATTGGGAAATGTATAGGCAGCGCAGTAAAATTTTACACAGTAAACAACAACAAAGGAATAGTGCGTATAAACTAGGCAGTAATAAGAGTGCACATAATAGTGCTGATAAAGTTTTGGAGCATCTGGATTACAGTGACACTCAAATTGGTTACGAAAGTTTTATATTTTGTGAGGTTGGCAGGTTTTGATTATTCAAAAATGTGTTCGGTGATATTTGTTTATTTAATGGTAAATTTTCACAAGAGCCAAAGATATGTGGTTTGAAATATTAATTTACAATTAGACGGTAAACGTTAATAATCAATGGCCAAAATGTTGCCTCTTAATGCGTGTGCATGTTCCCTATCTGTCACGTGAGAGTATGAAATTCATCGAAGGATGGCTGCTATGCCAAACGATTAAAAAGAAAATAAAAATGATTTTTTTCTGACACCGAGCCTTTATTTGACTTTGTGTACTTACATTGTGTACTTACATTGAGATTTGATTTTATTAATAATTTTGCCAATTGTTTGACAACAAATTTGTCATTGATGTTAATTCAGCATAAACCACATCAAAACGTATACTTTTTCAACGCATCCCTTAGCTTTTGAATAAGTGGATTGTTTATTCGTATAGGTACATATATATGTACCTATTTCATTTTTATTTTTCGTTTCCTTTTACTTTGTTCACTTAATGAGTCTGAAATATCTACTAAATTAAGATGATTTGTTAAAAGAAACTCAGAAATTATGTATAGCCCTTTTCTGTTTTGGATCTTTATATACATTTCAATTTGTATTATTTTTGTAAGAAATTACATATTTATTTTACTTTTTTTCCAAATCAGCTGATTTTGACACGGGTATTAATGCAAAGCATACCAACTCTAAATTTAAAGTAAAATACGCAAAATTTTAAACAGCCTATTATTAAGGTATTAGTATGATACTACTTAACAATTTGCTACCTTTATAGTAGTTTACTAACTCATTCTTAATTTTCTAAATAGTATCGTACTAAGAAAAAATTCTTAATAAATTTCTTCTGAACACACCTAAGATAATAACATTTCGTGTAAAAAAGTAAGTAAACGAACCTTTTTTGATGTTTGCTAAATGTCAAAGAGTCATATGAAGCTAGCACGATACTAAAAAATAAAGTAGGTATTCGATGATTTTAAGGGTAGAGAAATTATGATGCTATATTCGATTAAAATTAGCAAAATTCGTTGTTTTAACCTAGTATCATACTAAAACAGCTTTAGCATCGTACTGTTTCAATTAAAATTTTGCGCCAAAGTGTATATGCAGTCAAAAAAGCATTTTATTTGGACTTCCATTGCTGCACTATGTATACATTACCAATAAAATACGCCTATTGACAGTTGTCAGTTTGCAACACAGCAAGCTTAATTAATGTAAGCCGAGACCAAAATAAATATTTCAGTTTGATAAATGTCGTCTTTACACCTCTTTCAAAAGCCAAAGCTGATATTTTAGAAAACTTTGGATATGTTATATAGAGGGTGAAATTCTAACTGAATATAATTTTTAATATTTTAGAAAAAATTTATTCGATTCTAGTTAAGTTTTTCAGATTTGTTTATTCGTATTATTGTAATTCATATGGAAGAGAATTGGTATATCGTATCGTTAGGCCACTATACAAGAAGCTTGAGTACGAGTTTTCGAGACGGAGACCCAAGTGAAAGACGTCCATGCTTTATGGTATGATGTCAAAAACTATTCTTCCTTAAAATGAAGTAATAAAATAAAAATAATTAACCTGCTGTTAAGAAGATATCACCGTGAGTCAAGAAATGTTCTTTGAGATGGGTCGGGCTAGGCCTGAGGAAGCTTAAACTGCGATATACATACCAGCGATACCATTTACCAGCTATTGTGTGTGTATTTTGCATTTGCCATTAGAAATAGACTTAGAAAAGTAGTCTTGAATTTCAAGTTTCTAATACCTCAACTTTGAAGATTCACCTTACGTACAATAATTCACATCAAACCTAAATTCGCCACAATAACACAAAGAGAAAGACGATGCCACCAAAGTCAAAAGCCATCTAAGGGATTTTCATATATGACAAGTGATTGTGGCCATATTGTTGAAGCTACGTCTGTCGAATGGGCTGCCATTGTCTTGCCAAATCAACGTAAAGAACAGCGTTCAACAATATGTGCAAATTATTAAGTTGTTTTATGAAAGTGAAAGTTCTTCTGTCCAAGCAACATTTCGAGCGTTTCGCCCAATTTACGGCCGCCATAATCGTGCGCCCGAGAGGACTATTCGCAACAATTCCAGTCTACTGGTTCAGTAAATAATTCACCAATAGCCTTACCTCAACTAGATGCAAGATGGGCCGAAAATATCTTACAATCCGTGAGAGAATACAAGAGAATCCGCTAATCGCACAAGAACTCGGCCTTTCGCAAACCACATTTTGGCGAATTTTGTGTCATGGCTTGAGACTAGACTCGTTCAAACTTCAACTAACCCAGAAGCTCAAAGATAACGACCATGTTGACCCCAATTTCAGTCGCCTAATTATATTCAGCGATGAGGACCATTTCTGAATGAACGGGTTCGTCAACAAGCAACATTTTCGAAATTGAAACAAGGCCATCAACTTCAATGGAAAGCTCTTTCGGTTGATGATAACCAATTTCTTTTATCCTGAATAAGATGATATAAACATCGACAAGACGGCACTACAATTGTCAAGCAAGGAACGTCGATATCTCACAGAAAGGCGATGTGGATTGGCCAGCGAGATCGTGCGATTTTACCTTGTTAAACTGCTTCTTATGCGTTTTTCTTAATGCCAATATACACCTGCTGATAGCCCGAAAGCTTGCATAGTTAATATCATTGTTTCGTCAAATTCAGCCTGCGTTATGCGCCCGAGACGAACCGTCGTAATTTCCTTAACTTCTTGTTATTCTTATTATTCTTATAAGTTTAGTGTTTTCAGCATAAGGGGTTTTATTTTCCACATTACTCGCTATACTTAAAGACAATCTCCATAGTATTGAGCATGACATGAAAGTGTGCAAACAGAATGAACAAGCGCGTTTAAAGAAGCATCCCTTCGAAACAATGGATTCCTCAAGCCAAATCCATATGTGATGCTTCTTATTGACAATAAGAGCAAACGAAGACCGACACAATCAAAAACACTCATTTGCCTTAATGGGATGAGGAGTTCACAGTTTTGATTACGCCGAATCAAAATCTTCATTTCAAAGTGCTAGATCACTCGAGTTTTTGTAAAGATGCCATGTAAGGTGAACGTTCAATTAATAATTAATCAGACCAAAAACATAAATGTTAAGAAAAGAGCCAAGTTCTTAAGTTTTTCTATACAAAAACCTTTGTGTAACAAGTCAGCCGTGAAAAGTACTGAGATCTAAAAGTACGCCAAGTTCTTACTTCATGAAGCTTTAATACCGATATTTAAAGTAGAATAATATTGAAACGGCTGCAATGTAATAGAGAAATTTTATTATTTAATGATTACTGACTAAGTCAAGTTTTTAAAACCTTTTGAATTGTCATGAATTTTCGAAACGCATGTATAGTTTCAAAATGACAATAAAAAGACACTTCGAATGAAAAATCTTAGATTTTCTATTTTTCGCTTTGAATGTACATTAAGCTATACCGCTCCATATAAATTAAACATTTTCTCATAAAGTGGGCGGATACCACTCCTCTGAATGGAAAACCTCAAATTTTATATTTTTTTTTTCTTTGTATGCAATTTAAGCCTTACCGTGTTACGGAGTTTCATCGTTTTACAAATTTGTCTTCTGCTTGCATGACAAGACCTACCGTTGTGCAAAATTACAATGATTCTACGATGTCGGAAAGTGCTCCATAATTTTAATGATTTCAGTCAGGCAGTCAGTTACGGTTTTTGTTGTTTTTGAGGCCTTATATCTGAGGAACCGCTTATGCTAGAAAATTTAAATTTGGTGAGGCACCTGTGCCTGAGTAGCTTAGCAAATATTCGGAATTTCAAGTTTCTGAATTCATTAGTACTGAAGATATGAAGGGGTTAAAAATCGCCGGAGTTTGTTCCTGGAAAAAGTGTGTAGTGCCAGAACCTCCATTACTATAATAAACGATCGGATTTTTGGAGCTTAGCATCGATTTGGTGATCACATCAAATTCTGATAATCATCGCGCAAAAGTGGTGCTGTGGAACGATAAAGCTTGCCATCGATTAACGGCACGGCGAATCCGAATAGCTAATGTTATAAAAGAAAACTGTTCATATAAGGATGAAATTTATTAACTTCCCATAGGGAGTTATTGTAATCGGTCCGATTTGTGTCAAATTGAAATTTTTGACATTTCTCGACGTTTCAAGGTCCATAGAGGCTATATCAATCATTTTTTTTTTTAAACTCTTTTAGTAATAAGAGATAAAAACAGAATGCTACTCGTATGCAAATATGAATTTATGAGAGAACAAAAATTATAAGTCGTTGTAGTGGTTTCTTAAAAAATAAGTTTTTTAAAACATTTTTAAGAAAAAAATTTGGTACGCCAACTTAAAGTTTTTATTATTGTTCAAATAAAAATTAAATTTCCAAAAAAAAAAATATTGAGTCGTTTTTGAGATGTCCAATTTTCAAAAAAATGTTTTTTTTTTTCCAAAAATTCAAAATATATTTTTTTAAGTTTTGAAATGCAATCACGCTTATTCCGATAGTCGTTTTACTAAAACGCCAGTAAAACGACAAGGCTCTAGAAACGAAAATTGGAATTTTATTGAAACGATTATCATAATAATGCTTAGAAAAGTGAAGAAAATACAGAGCGCTGCCCTTTTCGTATTATTTAAACACCAAAATGTGGTCTTTGGAGCCTTCCCGTTTTAAAGGCGTTTTAATAAAACGACTACCGGAATAAGGGTGAATATTTTTCAAACTTTTTAGAAGCTTCTCTATAAAAAAATTCATTAAAATCAGGTATTACAATAATGAGAAATTCAAAATTTAAAAAAATGGTTTTATGGTAGGTACATTTTTTAACACTCGTATGGTGGGTACCGTTATTTTTTAGGTAAAATACATTTTTTTTCTCACATCTTGTAGATTGTATTGAGAAAATTTTATTTATTAAGATTAAAAAAAATCCAGCATGGGATTTTCGAAATATTGAGTTTTGAAAAGCAAATTTAGAAACATTTTTTAAAAATCCAAAAAGATTTTTTCAACCATTATCTAAATTTGACTAAATGAATTTTTTTTGTATCTTTTTTTTAGATCTGTCGAACAAAACGTGTGGGGGGGGGGGGGAATTAAAAATACTTTCTACCAAGTTTATCATCGCAATGTCAACTTTGATCAAAATCTCGAGTTCGATTTTTTTTACGAATAACTTGCCTTATAGTACCTATAAGTCGCATGGTTTTATCGCGGGCAACGAATCTAGCGATAGTAATAAATGCTATTATATCTAATATGGAAAAAAGCCATCAATCTGATATTGTGTTTACTGGATGTTCAAGAGCTTTCGATAGAGTTAATGGTAAAATTCTTCTTTACAAGCTCTGTTTTTTTGTATGAAATCTTCACTATCACTATCAAATGATAGTGAGGCTTAATTTTTGAGTCAACTCATTTAATTTAATTTCATTTCAATTCATTTTCTTTTTCGATTTTATATATTTAATTTTTTAATGATTTTACATATTTTTTTGTAGTTTTTTTTTTCGATTTGCATTGATCGATACTGGTTGTACTTTTTTTGTAAGTCCCGGTTACTGAATGTAAAACATTGCGTACCGCGTTGCGACAAGGAAAGTGCAACCAACGAGCACCAAATAAAAACAGTGTGGGCTAGGGTATTCGAGTCTTTGGATATCTGTATAACAGGTACCCAAATGGCAGGATACTTTAGCACACACTTAGAAACAATGGCGCAAAATTTTAATTGAATTAGTACGATGCTAAAGATGTTTTAGTATGATACTAGGTTAAAACAACGAATTTGCAAATTTTAATCGAATATAGCATCATACTTTCTCTACCCTTTTATTAAAGTTAAAATCATCGAATACCTACTTTATTTTTTTAGTATCGTGCTAGCTTCATATGACTCTTTGACATTTGTAAACATCAAAAAAGGTTCGTGTACTTACTTTTTTACATGAAATGTCATTGTTTTAGGTGTGTTCAGAAGCAATTTATTAAGAAAATTCTTTTAGTACGATACTAGTTAGAAAATGTTTAAAATTAAGAATGAGTTAGTAAACTACTATAAAGTTAGCAAATTGTTAAGTAGTATCATACTAATACCTTAATAATAGGCTGTTTAAAATTTTGCGCCAATGTTTTTAAAGAGACCAGTTGATGCAAGAGGCGTCTTTGAAGGTCCTTTTAACAGATTCTTTCGGTTTTTTTTTTCTGAAATTTTCAGAGCCTTCACAGATGACGGAGTCGTTTGTTGAAGTCCTGGAAAATTAAGAAAAGTTTTATTTTTTTTTAAGTTTTAATAACAAAAGTATTTGCAATAGTTTAAAGTAACTTACATATTTAGAATATTTCATTTTTTGTTTTTTTTTGCTCATTTAAATTTTCGGTTCGCAGAACTACGGCTTCTTCTCCAGCGTCAGTTGTCATCCTTTTCAAATTTGAATTCTCATTCCTTTTTTATTTTATGAATTTTAATACAAAACTTTGTAAGGGGTATATTTTTTCGAAAAATTTCGAGTTGAGATTTTCTGCTAAAACATTTTTTTTATTTAATAAATATTTAAATAACACATTTTTAACTTTTTTAATATTTTGAATTTTATAATTTGGCCGTTGGTGATTTTGGCTCAGCGAATTTTCAGATTCGATCCCGTGGATTTAGATAAGTTTTTTTTTATTATATAGATTTTCTTTGAATTTCATACAAGGATCTTTTTTTGATTGCGTTTGGCAATTGTGGTAGTAGGTAGAGGATTTTTTTTGTTTCCAATTTTTTTTTCGTCTGTGGCTGATTGGTTGGAAGTTTCTGCAAACTGTAAACATTCCTTTGATCATTGAATTTTTTTTAGGGGAAATATTAGTTTTTTTTGGAGTTTGGACTTCGGATTTTTGCAGGACTTGGGCTCTGACCTGAAGTTTGAGCGAGAAAGTTTTGTGCAGATTTCTTTTTCTTTTTTGAGGAGAAGGCATCGAGTATCACTTCAAGACGATTTTAGTGCTTATCAAACGCATTCAGAAGCTAGATTCGAAGAGTTTTGTAGCCGATTACGAAACACAATTGATCGGTATAATTTAGAGTCCTCTTTTAGTTTTTCGGAGTGTTTAAACTCAATAATTTCAAACTCGACTGTCGATATATCGAACCAAAACAATTCGTCCGGTAGTCGAGATGAGGTGCAAAATGCATCGCAAAATGAGCCGGTGGGTAACAGTGCAAGCCCTTTTAATATGCAAAGAGCCGATCCAACGGAAGAGTTGGCGGCTAGAATATAGAGAGGAGCATGGTTGATAACCAAGTTAAGCTATTCCAGCAGATGGATGTGTTCATGGTGAATGTTATTAAGAAGTTAGAAAATTTGAATATTGCGGCACCGACACCAAACACTCCTGTTAGAGTTACAGGTCAAGAGGCGAGAACCTCTGAAGCTTTCCAACCGCTCCCAAGACCTAGAAGTTTTATCAATCCATCTACGTTCAGCGCTTCTGAGTCTTGCAGAGTTGATAGATGGAACATCAAGTACGACGGGACGGAGAACGTCACAGGTTTCCTTTTCAAAGTAGATAGGATGCAATCATCTTCATCGTACACTGACGAGCAAATAACCGCTAATTTCCACATTTTGCTAAGTGGAATGCAAATAAATGGTTTTGGGGCTTTTTGCGCAGAAACCAATTCGCAAAATTAGCGGAGGTTAAAATGGCGATGAAAAAGGAATTTGGGCGATTGGAAAGCGACGTCGATATTTATATGGGGTTGCATTGGCGAGAAATGCGACCAAGGTAGGGAGGGTAAAAGAAAAATATCTCGTAGTATCCCAAACAAACTGGGTACCTGTTTGTAAAGACTGGAATAAAAAAATTATTTTTTTTGTAATGAGCGGTAGGTCCAAGAACCACGCACCGTTGAGCTAGATAAAGCTGAAGATCGCTGCATCCAAATTTATGTTTTCATTTAGGATAGCATATGTATGTCGATAAGTATCAAAGATATTGGAACATTTTGAACGCCAAAATGTTTGGCGCAAATTTTCCTAGGGGCGATGTCCGTTACTTTTTTTAAATTGGATCCAGTTATATTTTATTTTAGTGAGTTTTAAAACTTTTAAGACTAAAATTTTTTTAGAAATAAAATAAAAATGACTCTACGTAGAACATACTTTTCTCTAGGGGCGATGTTTCTTCTTTTTTTAATTTTTTTTATTAAACTTTTTTAACCATGAAATTAAAAAAAAAAGTTTGGACCCTAATAACTTTGGATCAAATAATCGTAGGTTAAAAAACGGTACATGAACAAATTAGAGTTTCCAAACTTTAAAGGCGAAGTTTCTTCTTTTCTTTAATTTTTTTTATTAAACTTTTTTAACAATGAAATTAAAAATAAAAGTTTTGGACCCTTATAAATGGCTGGCATTACGAGAGGACTAAACCTAGTATAATTTTGTTTTAGCTAAACTAAAAGCCCAACACCATACGATATTGCAAGTATTTATTTTGCCCCCTTTTTTGTTTTAGCTAAACTAAAAGCAATAAATATTTTTCAATTCGAATTTGTTAAACATATCGCATCATATCTATCTAATTACCTCATAATTCCAGTTTTAATTATTCAATAAAGTATATTCATTCTTTTTCTTTCTTTTTGTTGAAATTTTGCTTTTGTTTGTATAACAATTAATTTTTTTTTATATAATTCCAATTTTGTAGTTTCTCTCACAATATTAAAATTTAAAAACTAACCGGCAGACGGCCTATGAGCCATGCTTGCAAATCTTTATATACCAGTATATTATAAGTTTGTATAGTACACTATATAAAAACAATAAAGATTATTATTAATAGTATTATTAAAACTTGAATCGAAAAAATAAAAATTCATATGAAGTAAATATTATAATTTTGATAATATACAATTATTAATATAATGCAATGAAAGATATAAAAATATTACAAATAACCAACATCTAACCTAGTTTTGTGTATCTATTTTCCTTTTTGTTGTAATTTGTTGCTAGACAACAAACGACTCAAGAACATGAAATAAAAGAAAAAGAAGAAACATCGCCTTTAGAGTTTGGAAATTCTAATTTGTTCATGTACCGTTTTTTTACCTACGATTCTTTGATCCAGAGGGTACAGAGTTTTTGTATTTTTTTTTTACATTTCATAGTTAAAAAAGTTTAATAAACAAAAATTAAAAAAAGTAAGAAACATCGCCCCTAGAGAAAAGTATGTTCTACATAGAGTCATTTTTATTTTATTTCTAAAAAAATTATTGTGGTCTATATCCTCTCCTAAAAAAATTTTTGTCTTAAAAGTTTTAAAACTCCAATTTATGTAAAAAAAAAAGTAACGGACATCGCCCCTAGGAAAATTTGCGCCCAACATTTTGGCGTTTAAAATGTTCAAATACGAGGGCGGGTCAATAAGTCCGTGACTTTTTGAATTTCTGACCTCTTTACTGAAACAGCAACACTGCTCCTGTCGACAGGCACCTGTCAGTTGACTCCTGTCAAAATTTAAACTTGCTGCGTCAGTTAGTTTCTGTTTGACAGCTATTTTTATCAGACTACTCACTAATTTGAGGAGAAAATGGAAAAAAGTGAATTTCGTGTGCTTATTAAGCATTATTTCTTGCGAAAAAAAACCATTACCGAGACCAAGGCTAAGCTTGATAAATACTATGGGGACTCTGCACCATCGATTTCAATGATAAAAAAGTGGTTTATTGAAATTTAGTTGTGGCCGTACAAGCACTGAAGATGCCGAACGCCCTGGACGCCCAGTTGAGGTCTCTACACCCGAAACAATCGAAAAAATTCACGATATGGTGTTGGCCGACCGAAGATTAAAAGTGCGAGAGATTGTGGAAGCCGTAGGGATCTCGCATGGCCTAGTGGTTTCAATTTTGAATGATCACTTGAGCATGAGAAAGCTTTCCGCAAGATGGGTGCCGAGTTTGCTCACAGTCGACCACAAACGCAATCGTGTAACAACTTCACAGGAAGGTTTGGCGTTGTTTAATCGCAATATGGAGGAGTTTTTGCGCCGTTTTATAACCGTGGACGAAACATGGATCCATCACAACACACCAGCGACCAAACAACAGTCAAAACAGTGGGTTTATAAGGGTGAATCGGCGCCAAAGAAGGCCAAGGTGGGTTTGTCAGCCAATAAAGTTATAGCGACTGTTTTTTGGGATGCACACGGGATAATCCACATTGACTACCTTCAAAAGGGAAGAACAATCAATGGGGAATATTATGCCAACTTATTGGACCGATTCAATGACGATTTGAAAAAAAATCGACCTCATTTGGCCAAGAAAACAGTTCTTTTCCACCAAGACAATGCAAGGGTGCATACATGTGCAGTTGCCATGGCAAAAATCCATGAATTAGGCTATGAATTGCTCCCTCATCCACCCTATTCTCTCCTTCTACCTGAGCGTCGAACTTGTCGAGTTGTAGAAGCTGAGTAGGGTCAATGATTCTCGAGATGTCGTCTCCAGATGAGTCCTGAAACCAAAGGACGCTCATCATTCTCCTACACATCCTTATATCCCTCCCTCTCCCACATTGGAAATGCGAAAAAGCTATCCAAAGTTACCAGCTCCTCTATCACCCTTAACGTCCTTCTTTTCAGAACGGTGCTTACTATCTGATTCCCCGCCCACTCTCTCCTTTTCCTATTTTTGCAACTTCCCAATTGGGCTGGATTCAAGGTGTTATACGACCCGTGTCGATGATCAGCCTGGCTGAGGGCCCAATCAAAAAACTAGCTCAGTCGCTAACGGAGTATCCGGATACCAGGCGACCTCCGGATTAACTAGCCTTATCTGCATATACGGATCTCTGTGCAGATGGACCACCCTTTCTCCGTTACTCGTGGGATCTTATGGAAAATTTAAATTCAAAAGATGGTGGAAAGTCCTGGTCTTTGAGACAGGCCAGCAGTGCGACTGAAAAGCCGTCTGCTGTTTCTCCGGCTTGCGCTGGAAGTAGTAGTACTGTGGATGGTCCTGCTACCACTAAGGAGAGTAAACCTCCCCGCACTTCTTTGCCTCATTCCAGCGGTGGTAGGACTGTGAAGCATGGTCCCTCCACCTCTAACAACTCCACAAATCCTAAAGAAGGCCCTGGGGGGAGCGGGCGTAAGCCCAACCCTTCTAAGACATTCTACAAGGACATTCGCAATGCTAAGAGAATACTGAGGGTGTTTGGTGAACAACCTGGCGCCGGGGGGAACTCTCAGCATGATGCAAAAATCAAGTGGGCTAAAAGCTTTTTAGCTAATAATAGCGTCCAGACCAGCGGAGACTCCACGTCGAAGCGTCAAAGGTCTATGGAGGGCACAATTTCAGTACCCAAACGCCCCAAAGTGCACAACATCAGCGCTCCATCACATCCCTGTGGAGGGAATAAGACCTTCAGTGATGTGGTTAAAAACAAAATCGTGGTCGCGATCATTGACGGGAACGACGTCGATGGCACGATCTCTGCGGAAAATTGGCAGGTGGTCAAGGGGAAGCTCCAGTTGAGCTTCATGAGTATCATGATGGAGAACCCAGGACCACCTCCAATCACAAACGATGGAGGCTGGCATCAAGGGCATGTTAAGCTCATGGTTTGTGACGATCAGAGATCGTGTGATCTTCTATCGTTAGCCGTTAGCCGGTTAGGGGAAGTCTGGCCTGGTGCTAAGCTCGAGGTTGTTGCTAAGGAGAAAATCCCGTGCAGACCAAGAGCTCGCGCCATGGTTACAGCCGAACTCTCCAGCATGGATGTAATACTCCAGATGATCCGGCTATCGAACCCATCCCTTCCTACTCACAACTGGAAAGTTGCGAAACTGGAGGAGAAAAAGGGACCCTACAGAGGTGCAATTATTGTACTAAATAAGGAGTCCCTTGCTCCTCTGGCGCAGACCAAAGGTGTGATTAGGTTTGGGTTTGAGACCATCACACTGAAGGTGTACAAAAAGGACGCGGATGTTACTGGTGCATCCACTTCCTCCATAGCAGTCGAAACTGCTGCTGCAGACCCTGGTGCATCTATCACCTTCCCATCACTGGAAGAGGAAGAGGCATCCGGGTCATCTTCGGCAACAGTGGAGACAATAAAAACAGTCAGCGACATGGAGATCGATGACCACAATAATGAAGATCTTCTGAGTGAGGACGCTCTTCTGGGCTCAACCTCGGAATCGGAAGACTCCAACGTCACCGTGTTGGAGGTTGATCGGGAGGGTTGTAGCAAAGATGCTGCGATTTCTTCAGATTAATCTCCAACACTCTATCAAGACCTCGGCCTCCCTGCTTCTTCGTCTATCCAGCAGCGGAGAAGACATCGTCCTAATCCAAGAACCCTGGATTGTGAAATCCATCGTTCGGGGACTAAGGACTCCAAACTACTACTTGCTGTATGCATTAGATAAAGGTGAACCCAGATCTTGCATACTAGTTAAAAGTAGCCTAAATGTATTTTTACTACCTAATTTCAGTGATCGAGATGTAACCGTCGCAAGACTGGAAACAGCCAAAGGAACTCTCTGGCTGGCGTCGGCATATCTAGGCCATGACCACCTTGGCCCTCTCCCAGGAGACACTCTGAGGAGGCTTATCACTGACGCAGATAGGCAGAAGACTGACCTCATTATTGGAAGTGATGCTAACGCCCATCATACAGTGTGGGGTAGCACGAATATAAACGACAGAGGTGAGTCTCTTTTCGATTATATTTTGAACACTAACCTAACAATATGTAACGTTGGAAATGAACCCACTTTTGTTACTAAAAACAGACAGGAAGTACTTCACATAACTCTTGTCTCAGATAAAATTTATCATACTATCTCGAATTGGAAAGTATCAAATGATCATTCTTTATCTGATTATAGATACATACAATTCGAAGTAATGGACGAACCTCCTAGCCAACCTTCCTTCCGTAACCATCGGAAAACAGATTGGCTTCTATATAGGGCAACTCTATTAAGGTCAATCAGACCTGAGTTATACAGCATACCCTACAACACTGAGGATCTTGACATTAAAGTCAATGACCTCACAGCAGCCCTCAACAAATCTCTGGAAACTGCCTGCCCTCTTATACAAATAAGAGGTAAAAAGAAACCACACTGGTGGTACTCGGGGCTGGATCCATTAAGAAAAGAATGCAGGAAACTCTTTAATAGAGCTAAAACCTCCAGAGAAGCTTCTGATTGGGATTCATATAAAGACTACCTCAAGTCATATAAAAAAGAACTGAGGAAAACCAAGCGTATGTCCTGGAGAACTTTCTGTAACAATATAGAAGGCAACTCAGAGGCATCAAGGCTAAGAAAAATCCTCTCCAAAAATCCAGTAATGCCAAGTTGCCTAAAAAACAATGACGGTTCCTGGACAAACTCAAGCGAAGAATCGCTCAATCTGCTCCTGGATGTACATTTTCCAGACAGCTCTCCTTACGTTAATAGCACTGATCCTAACAACATATTCAGTAGCATAACTCCTCCACAAGGTCTGATTACAGAGGACAAATTAAAATGGGCAATAAACAGCTTCAATCCATACAAATCTCCTGGGCCAGATGGAATAATTCCAGCGGAATTACAGGAAAATTCCGATATCTTAATACCCATTCTGGTAAACATCTTAAATGTTGTATTGGACCCTAATAACTTTGGATCAAATAATCGTAGGTTAAAAAACGGTACATGAACAAATTAGAGTTTCCAAACTTTAAAGGCGAAGTTTCTTCTTTTCTTTAATTTTTTTTATTAAACTTTTTTAACAATGAAATTAAAAATAAAAGTTTTGGACCCTTATAAATGGCTGGCATTACGAGAGGACTAAACCTAGTATAATTTTGTTTTAGCTAAACTAAAAGCCCAACACCATACGATATTGCAAGTATTTATTTTGCCCCCTTTTTTGTTTTAGCTAAACTAAAAGCAATAAATATTTTTCAATTCGAATTTGTTAAACATATCGCATCATATCTATCTAATTACCTCATAATTCCAGTTTTAATTATTCAATAAAGTATATTCATTCTTTTTCTTTCTTTTTGTTGAAATTTTGCTTTTGTTTGTATAACAATTAATTTTTTTTTATATAATTCCAATTTTGTAGTTTCTCTCACAATATTAAAATTTAAAAACTAACCGGCAGACGGCCTATGAGCCATGCTTGCAAATCTTTATATACCAGTATATTATAAGTTTGTATAGTACACTATATAAAAACAATAAAGATTATTATTAATAGTATTATTAAAACTTGAATCGAAAAAATAAAAATTCATATGAAGTAAATATTATAATTTTGATAATATACAATTATTAATATAATGCAATGAAAGATATAAAAATATTACAAATAACCAACATCTAACCTAGTTTTGTGTATCTATTTTCCTTTTTGTTGTAATTTGTTGCTAGACAACAAACGACTCAAGAACATGAAATAAAAGAAAAAGAAGAAACATCGCCTTTAGAGTTTGGAAATTCTAATTTGTTCATGTACCGTTTTTTTACCTACGATTCTTTGATCCAGAGGGTACAGAGTTTTTGTATTTTTTTTTTACATTTCATAGTTAAAAAAGTTTAATAAACAAAAATTAAAAAAAGTAAGAAACATCGCCCCTAGAGAAAAGTATGTTCTACATAGAGTCATTTTTATTTTATTTCTAAAAAAATTATTGTGGTCTATATCCTCTCCTAAAAAAATTTTTGTCTTAAAAGTTTTAAAACTCCAATTTATGTAAAAAAAAAAGTAACGGACATCGCCCCTAGGAAAATTTGCGCCCAACATTTTGGCGTTTAAAATGTTCAAATACGAGGGCGGGTCAATAAGTCCGTGACTTTTTGAATTTCTGACCTCTCTTCTGAAACAGCAACACTGCTCCTGTCGACAGGCACCTGTCAGTTGACTCCTGTCAAAATTTAAACTTGCTGCGTCAGTTAGTTTGTGTTTGACAGCTATTTTTATCAGACTACTCACTAATTTGAGGAGAAAATGGAAAAAAGTGAATTTCGTGTGCTTATTAAGCATTATTTCTTGCGAAAAAAAACCATTACCGAGACCAAGGCTAAGCTTGATAAATACTATGGGGACTCTGCACCATCGATTTCAATGATAAAAAAGTGGTTTATTGAAATTTAGTTGTGGCCGTACAAGCACTGAAGATGCCGAACGCCCTGGACGCCCAGTTGAGGTCTCTACACCCGAAACAATCGAAAAAATTCACGATATGGTGTTGGCCGACCGAAGATTAAAAGTGCGAGAGATTGTGGAAGCCGTAGGGATCTCGCATGGCCTAGTGGTTTCAATTTTGAATGATCACTTGAGCATGAGAAAGCTTTCCGCAAGATGGGTGCCGAGTTTGCTCACAGTCGACCACAAACGCAATCGTGTAACAACTTCACAGGAAGGTTTGGCGTTGTTTAATCGCAATATGGAGGAGTTTTTGCGCCGTTTTATAACCGTGGACGAAACATGGATCCATCACAACACACCAGCGACCAAACAACAGTCAAAACAGTGGGTTTATAAGGGTGAATCGGCGCCAAAGAAGGCCAAGGTGGGTTTGTCAGCCAATAAAGTTATAGCGACTGTTTTTTGGGATGCACACGGGATAATCCACATTGACTACCTTCAAAAGGGAAGAACAATCAATGGGGAATATTATGCCAACTTATTGGACCGATTCAATGACGATTTGAAAAAAAATCGACCTCATTTGGCCAAGAAAACAGTTCTTTTCCACCAAGACAATGCAAGGGTGCATACATGTGCAGTTGCCATGGCAAAAATCCATGAATTAGGCTATGAATTGCTCCCTCATCCACCCTATTCTCTCCTTCTACCTGAGCGTCGAACTTGTCGAGTTGTAGAAGCTGAGTAGGGTCAATGATTCTCGAGATGTCGTCTCCAGATGAGTCCTGAAACCAAAGGACGCTCATCATTCTCCTACACATCCTTATATCCCTCCCTCTCCCACATTGGAAATGCGAAAAAGCTATCCAAAGTTACCAGCTCCTCTATCACCCTTAACGTCCTTCTTTTCAGAACGGTGCTTACTATCTGATTCCCCGCCCACTCTCTCCTTTTTCTATTTTTGCAACTTCCCAATTGGGCTGGATTCAAGGTGTTATACGACCCGTGTCGATGATCAGCCTGGCTGAGGGCCCAATCAAAAAACTAGCTCAGTCGCTAACGGAGTATCCGGATACCAGGCGACCTCCGGATTAACTAGCCTTATCTGCATATACGGATCTCTGTGCAGATGGACCACCCTTTCTCCGTTACTCGTGGGATCTTATGGAAAATTTAAATTCAAAAGATGGTGGAAAGTCCTGGTCTTTGAGACAGGCCAGCAGTGCGACTGAAAAGCCGTCTGCTGTTTCTCCGGCTTGCGCTGGAAGTAGTAGTACTGTGGATGGTCCTGCTACCACTAAGGAGAGTAAACCTCCCCGCACTTCTTTGCCTCATTCCAGCGGTGGTAGGACTGTGAAGCATGGTCCCTCCACCTCTAACAACTCCACAAATCCTAAAGAAGGCCCTGGGGGGAGCGGGCGTAAGCCCAACCCTTCTAAGACATTCTACAAGGACATTCGCAATGCTAAGAGAATACTGAGGGTGTTTGGTGAACAACCTGGCGCCGGGGGGAACTCTCAGCATGATGCAAAAATCAAGTGGGCTAAAAGCTTTTTAGCTAATAATAGCGTCCAGACCAGCGGAGACTCCACGTCGAAGCGTCAAAGGTCTATGGAGGGCACAATTTCAGTACCCAAACGCCCCAAAGTGCACAACATCAGCGCTCCATCACATCCCTGTGGAGGGAATAAGACCTTCAGTGATGTGGTTAAAAACAAAATCGTGGTCGCGATCATTGACGGGAACGACGTCGATGGCACGATCTCTGCGGAAAATTGGCAGGTGGTCAAGGGGAAGCTCCAGTTGAGCTTCATGAGTATCATGATGGAGAACCCAGGACCACCTCCAATCACAAACGATGGAGGCTGGCATCAAGGGCATGTTAAGCTCATGGTTTGTGACGATCAGAGATCGTGTGATCTTCTATCGTTAGCCGTTAGCCGGTTAGGGGAAGTCTGGCCTGGTGCTAAGCTCGAGGTTGTTGCTAAGGAGAAAATCCCGTGCAGACCAAGAGCTCGCGCCATGGTTACAGCCGAACTCTCCAGCATGGATGTAATACTCCAGATGATCCGGCTATCGAACCCATCCCTTCCTACTCACAACTGGAAAGTTGCGAAACTGGAGGAGAAAAAGGGACCCTACAGAGGTGCAATTATTGTACTAAATAAGGAGTCCCTTGCTCCTCTGGCGCAGACCAAAGGTGTGATTAGGTTTGGGTTTGAGACCATCACACTGAAGGTGTACAAAAAGGACGCGGATGTTACTGGTGCATCCACTTCCTCCATAGCAGTCGAAACTGCTGCTGCAGACCCTGGTGCATCTATCACCTTCCCATCACTGGAAGAGGAAGAGGCATCCGGGTCATCTTCGGCAACAGTGGAGACAATAAAAACAGTCAGCGACATGGAGATCGATGACCACAATAATGAAGATCTTCTGAGTGAGGACGCTCTTCTGGGCTCAACCTCGGAATCGGAAGACTCCAACGTCACCGTGTTGGAGGTTGATCGGGAGGGTTGTAGCAAAGATGCTGCGATTTCTTCAGATTAATCTCCAACACTCTATCAAGACCTCGGCCTCCCTGCTTCTTCGTCTATCCAGCAGCGGAGAAGACATCGTCCTAATCCAAGAACCCTGGATTGTGAAATCCATCGTTCGGGGACTAAGGACTCCAAACTACTACTTGCTGTATGCATTAGATAAAGGTGAACCCAGATCTTGCATACTAGTTAAAAGTAGCCTAAATGTATTTTTACTACCTAATTTCAGTGATCGAGATGTAACCGTCGCAAGACTGGAAACAGCCAAAGGAACTCTCTGGCTGGCGTCGGCATATCTAGGCCATGACCACCTTGGCCCTCTCCCAGGAGACACTCTGAGGAGGCTTATCACTGACGCAGATAGGCAGAAGACTGACCTCATTATTGGAAGTGATGCTAACGCCCATCATACAGTGTGGGGTAGCACGAATATAAACGACAGAGGTGAGTCTCTTTTCGATTATATTTTGAACACTAACCTAACAATATGTAACGTTGGAAATGAACCCACTTTTGTTACTAAAAACAGACAGGAAGTACTTCACATAACTCTTGTCTCAGATAAAATTTATCATACTATCTCGAATTGGAAAGTATCAAATGATCATTCTTTATCTGATTATAGATACATACAATTCGAAGTAATGGACGAACCTCCTAGCCAACCTTCCTTCCGTAACCATCGGAAAACAGATTGGCTTCTATATAGGGCAACTCTATTAAGGTCAATCAGACCTGAGTTATACAGCATACCCTACAACACTGAGGATCTTGACATTAAAGTCAATGACCTCACAGCAGCCCTCAACAAATCTCTGGAAACTGCCTGCCCTCTTATACAAATAAGAGGTAAAAAGAAACCACACTGGTGGTACTCGGGGCTGGATCCATTAAGAAAAGAATGCAGGAAACTCTTTAATAGAGCTAAAACCTCCAGAGAAGCTTCTGATTGGGATTCATATAAAGACTACCTCAAGTCATATAAAAAAGAACTGAGGAAAACCAAGCGTATGTCCTGGAGAACTTTCTGTAACAATATAGAAGGCAACTCAGAGGCATCAAGGCTAAGAAAAATCCTCTCCAAAAATCCAGTAATGCCAAGTTGCCTAAAAAACAATGACGGTTCCTGGACAAACTCAAGCGAAGAATCGCTCAATCTGCTCCTGGATGTACATTTTCCAGACAGCTCTCCTTACGTTAATAGCACTGATCCTAACAACATATTCAGTAGCATAACTCCTCCACAAGGTCTGATTACAGAGGACAAATTAAAATGGGCAATAAACAGCTTCAATCCATACAAATCTCCTGGGCCAGATGGAATAATTCCAGCGGAATTACAGGAAAATTCCGATATCTTAATACCCATTCTGGTAAACATCTTAAATGTTGTATTGGACCCTAATAACTTTGGATCAAATAATCGTAGGTTAAAAAACGGTACATGAACAAATTAGAGTTTCCAAACTTTAAAGGCGAAGTTTCTTCTTTTCTTTAATTTTTTTTATTAAACTTTTTTAACCATGAAATTAAAAATAAAAGTTTTGGACCCTTATAAATGGCTGGCATTACGAGAGGACTAAACCTAGTATAATTTTGTTTTAGCTAAACTAAAAGCCCAACACCATACGATATTGCAAGTATTTATTTTGCCCCCTTTTTTGTTTTAGCTAAACTAAAAGCAATAAATATTTTTCAATTCGAATTTGTTAAACATATCGCATCATATCTATCTAATTACCTCATAATTCCAGTTTTAATTATTCAATAAAGTATATTCATTCTTTTTCTTTCTTTTTGTTGAAATTTTGCTTTTGTTTGTATAACAATTAATTTTTTTTTATATAATTCCAATTTTGTAGTTTCTCTCACAATATTAAAATTTAAAAACTAACCGGCAGACGGCCTATGAGCCATGCTTGCAAATCTTTATATACCAGTATATTATAAGTTTGTATAGTACACTATATAAAAACAATAAAGATTATTATTAATAGTATTATTAAAACTTGAATCGAAAAAATAAAAATTCATATGAAGTAAATATTATAATTTTGATAATATACAATTATTAATATAATGCAATGAAAGATATAAAAATATTACAAATAACCAACATCTAACCTAGTTTTGTGTATCTATTTTCCTTTTTGTTGTAATTTGTTGCTAGACAACAAACGACTCAAGAACATGAAATAAAAGAAAAAGAAGAAACATCGCCTTTAGAGTTTGGAAATTCTAATTTGTTCATGTACCGTTTTTTTACCTATGTAATAGTTATCTGATAAAAAACGCAATAAAAAAGAGGAACGATCAAAAAGATCGCGTATCAAATTAAAAGTAATTATCGATGCATTTCTGCGTGTAGGCGTATAGCTCTTGTCGGATACGGGGTGGGTTTTAATTACTTTCATATGGTTTTGATACTGTGTGATAACCAATTTACACAATTAATATTGAATGCATCGGATTTATTTGAGACTTAAAATTGGACTTAATAATTTTTTATTGCAACCCTTCATCAACCCACGAAGGTCACCCTTGGATGATCTTGATGGAACTCACCCCTTTCTTCACCCTTCCCAACCTTTGCCGACAAAAAAAAACTGTGGCCCACTTATATTTACCTTTTTTTTTATAGCCTCTATCTCAGTTTTCCATGTCACCGCTTTTTTTTACTTCTTCATTTTATAAATATTATATAAATAAAAAAAATATATTTTTAGTTTTCATTGCATTATACTTTGAAGCTTTATTTATTAAAAAAAAATCAAAAATTTCTTCCTTTTTTTTTTTTTTAAAACATTTATCTATTATCTAACTTAATATTAACATTAAAAAAAAAATATGATCATAGTAGAGGCCTCTAATTTAAATTACTATCAATCTTTTTTTGTTTTATTACTATTTTTAGTTTATATATATAAATGCTTATTTATACTTATACTAGCTTACATGTTTAATTTTTCTTGGATTCATAATTACTCCTTTTCGTTTAGCAATTCCAATATGTTTCCGTTTCTTTAAATTTTCCAAAATTTCCTTAGTTTCACTGGCAGGTATTTATTTGGCATTAATCTGTCTTTTTTTTTTTTTATTTTTTTTTTTACATATAGCAGGATCAGTAATTTTCATTTTTTTTTTTTTATTGTTTTACTGTATAGCAGGGTAAGTATATTTAAAATTTTTATTTCTTTTCTTATTCATTGTTTCACTGTATAGCAGGGTAAGTAAATTTAAAATTTTTATTTCTTTTATTTATTCATTGTTTCACGGTATAGCAGGTAAGCAGTTATTCTTTATATTAGTTAGCATATAGCAGGGTAAGTATTTTTTTTCTATATTTTTATTTCTTACTTAAGCTTTACAGTTCATTTTCCTAGCAATTAATTTAAATTTGCTGAAATTAACGTTTAACTAAATAAATTGTTTGCAGTTCAATTGCAAAGCAAAACAAATATACTAACAAAAATCACAAAACGTTTTTGAATCGCGACACGCGACCCGAGTCTAAGGGACTTGCGCCCTTTAAGACTGTCTGTCAACGACTGACTTTATTTTTCAAAAAAATTCCATTCCCATCTTCCATGCGCAACTTAACCAAGATCACGCCATCACCACCTGACATAGATTACAGTTGGTTACTCACCATTGTAACCAATCACAAATTAGAATCGCGCGTCTATTTCAATCTTCAATCACCCCATACCATATAGTCGAATACGAAAAGGGGACAATGAAAGACACACAAAATAACTTGCAGTAAATTCTTTGCAAGAGCAACAAAATACATGGTGGTGTTGGGCGAGGGGAGATTGAGGCCAAAGCCACAACAAGGAGACAAAGATAGTAAGCTAGCAAGAAAAAAAAATATATACCCCTGAACATTTGTAGGGTATGCAACCATTAATTGGCACATTAGATCTATTTTTTTTTTTTTAGATGCAAATTTAATGATTACAAAACAGATTTTTCTTCTGTACATCAGTAGGATGAAAAATCTGAAGTTGGAATTAACGGAGTTAATTACGCTCGAATATCTTTAGCATTATAAATGCCAATTGTTTTACCCTTAAGATCTTCAAGAACATAACTACAAGTACCTATCTTTTTCTGAATTCTCGCCTTTAAAAACAGCGGTGCCAATTTCGAGTTAAATCCTTGTTGCCAATTGCTTTGAGCAAAATTTCTTCTATAAACCTCCTGCCCTGCCCTGAACGATACTGGTCTTGAGCGTGTGTTATATTGCCTGGAATTGGCGTCATAAGCTTTTTTCATCAATTCTTTAGCCTTCACTCGCGTTTGAGCTAATAAATCTTCTCTTTCTACTGGAGTATCCGGTGGTTCTACTAGTTCGAGCTGACGGAGAAGCTTGTACGTGGACGCATGTGTGACCATATTTTGTCCGAAAAGCATAAAATAGGGCGAAAAACCAATAGAAACATGCTTCGAACTTCTCAACGACATATTTATGTGACATAAATTCACATCCCACTCACTTTGGTCATTATCGATAAATGACCTTATCGCTGCAATTACCGACCGATTAACGCGCTCTGAGGCATTAGCTTGTGGGCTGTAAACGGCAGTAAACAGATGGTTAATACCGTAACCAGAAAGAAATGACTTGAATTCATTAGATTTAAATTGGCTTCCGTTATCCGAAATTATTACTTCCGGAACGCCAAAAACTGCAAAGATATCGTTTTGCATATATGCTACAATCGGCTTGGTGGTGAACTTTTTTAACGGCAACAAAAAATGGAATTTCGAAAAATGATCGAGAATGATCAACAATCCAATATGACCACTTTTTGAACGCGGGAATGGTCCTATTAAATCAACATAAAGGCGTTGAAATGGACGCTCTGAAGTACTTTGTAAGCCCATTGGAGCTCTCAACGGTTGGTTGGGATGTTTTGTCATTTTGCAAACTTCACAAGCCTGAATATAAGTTCGAATTTGAGCCACCATTTTTGGCCAAAAAAAATTTTGTTTAATTCTGTCGATGGTCTTACCCATACCACCATGAGCCGAAGTAGCTGAATCATGAGCTTGTCGAATGACATCGTTTGTCAAACCTTTGGGTATCCAAAGTTTCCATGTCAGCTGTTCTTGTAATTCGTTTCCAGTATGGAATTCAACTCGTTTATAGAGGTATTTATCTATAATTTTAAGATCTGGTAGGCGACTTTGGTTTTCAGTGACATGTTTCTTAATGTCATTATATTCGGGAGAATCAAATTCCATTGAATCCAAATCTACTAGGGGTTCGACGATCTCGATCTCTGAAACTTCCTCTTCGTGGATACGCGAAAGCGCGTCTGCAACTTTATTTTCAGACCCTTTTCGATGTTGGATTTTAAAATTGAAACCTTGCAGCTTCAATGACCAACGACCTAATCTACCATTAAGGTCTTTTTGATCCATGAGCCATTTTAACGCAGAATGGTCGGTTATTACGGTGAATTCTAACCCTTCGATATACGGTCTAAATTGTTTGATACTTAGCACGGCGGCGAGGCATTCCAGCTCTGAAACACTGTAATTTCTTTGGTTTTTGTTCAACTTTTTTGACCAATATGCCAAAGGAACTTCTGATCCGTCAGGACCTAATTGAGCTAAAACACTTCCCACACCAAATTGACTCGCATCACAGTTGATAATAAATGGTTTACTATAATCCGGCGTTCGCAGAACGGGTGCAGTAGTAAGTTTGGTTTTGATATTTTCAAAAGCTACTTGAGCTTCTGGTGTCCAAACGAAAGTTTTCGATTTCTTTAGAAGATCAGTTATTGGTGAGCACAAACTGGCAAAATTATCGATAAATTTTCGATACCAGCCGGCCATTCCCAAGAATCTACGAATTTGACGGACTGATTTTGGCACTGGATACTCAACAATTGACTGTACTTTTGATGGATCGGTTTTTATTTCGCCTTTACCAATGACATGCCCCAGATATTTCACTTCACGAAGACAAAATTTACTTTTACCGATATTAATAGTAAGACCTGCTTTGCGTAGATGGTGAGCAACAAGCATGAGCAACTGTACGTGACTTTCGAAGTCATCCGAAAGTATCAATAAATCGTCAATATATACCTTTACTCTATTACGTAGCTCGGGTGGAATAACCTTTTCCATCAGTCGTACCATTGCCTGTGCTGCGTTCGTGAGACCAAAAGGTACTACAACAAAATGCATCAGGGGACGACCAGGTACCGTGAACGCAGTTTTCAAACGAGAGGCTGGGTCGAGTGGAATTTGCCAAAAGGCATCTTTAAGGTCTAAACATGAAATAAACGAAGCTGGTGGTAATCTACTGAAGGTTGCTTCTATCTGTTGGATGGGATATGCGTCCTTGACGGTTACGGAGTTTAACTTCCTCGAATCTAGACAAGCTCTCACTTTTCCGGGCTTACGAATCAGAATCATTGGAGAACTCCATGGACTATTTGATTCTTCAATCACGCCTAAAGCTAACATCCTATCAATTTCATCATATAGAAGTTTTTCGATAGCTGGTGATACTGCGTAGTACCGCTGTTTGATAGGCTTGGCGTTGCCCGTGTCTATTGTATGTTCTATCAAAGAGGTTCGTCCAAGACCCTCTTTTTCGTATGACGGAAAAAGGAGTTTTACAGCCTCTAACTGTTTTTGCTGTGAGGTTGTTAAGGAAATATAATCAGGCGAAAACGATTCATCTTCCGACGGGAAAATTTCAGATATGATTTTTGGAAATATATCTGGAGCTAAATCAAAAGCGCGCCAAAAATCGACTCCTAAATATAAAGTTTGGCTGAGAGTTGGTACGATAAATAAAGTCATGGGTTTTGAAACACCACGAAATGAAATATCTACTGAAATAGTGCCTTTCACTGATTGTTGAAATCCGTCAGCCATTTTAACATTCGAGTTAAAATGATTAATTTTTGGATTTCCTTTAAGAATCTTGTCCGCTAGTTCTCCTCCCACACAACTAATGGTCGCACCAGAATCTAACAAACCCTCAACTTTCTCATCTAAAAGGGAGACAATAGCGTAGGGTCGAACATCTTTTGATCGAAAACTTATAGTACTTAGGGAAGATGTCAAGCATTTGCGATTTCTCCGAACAACTTTCCAAAACTGGCGAAGACGCCTAGTGGATCGTTTTGTTTTACTAATAGGAGGAGTTCCAGATTGGTTTTCGGATAATACAATTCTATGTCGAGCCTCTTCATACTCGCGCAAACGAACATGATACGGCTTTAAAAGTTTTAAATAGCGTTGCTTATTTTTTGTTAGGTTAACCGATTCCGACTGTGAATTATCGTTCGATAGAGGTTTTAATTCGGATCTTATCTTCATTGAGTTTCGTAGGCCCAACAAAAACTGAATCTGAGATAGTTTTATCGGATGACTTAAAACTGTCGGCACTGAATGGATTAGTAGAAGAAGTTGATATTAATTTTTTTTGATCGCAGCCAAGGGTGAAGGGTGAGAATTGGCGATTCGATTCGCACCCTGCCTCTGGTTTAAATTCCGCTGGCAGGTAGGACATTGTGGTTTATAAACATTTGGTACACCACACCCATAACAAAAAACTTTACGTACGCTACTCGTGCAGTTATCCCAGCGATGACCTTCATCATCGCAATTCCAGCATGTAATACGAGATATCGCGCAATTGACCTGAATGTTTTGATCAAAATCATCAGATAACGAATGCCTTTGCGGATTCAACTCACCAATTGGCAAGATTGTGGGTTCCAAAGCGGAAACTTGGTGTCTACTTTCAGTAGTGCTACTTGTTGGATTTCGAAAAGGAGTTCTGATTGAAGTGCGGTAAGATTGAGTGTTTTGGAATATTTCTTGATTGAAACGTTCTCGTCTTTCACACACCTTTCGTAACTCTGCTACCGTATGAATAGGAATGTGTAAAAGTTCAAGACGCCATTCTTGACGTAGATTTCTTGTTAAGATTTCTACTAATTCAGGTTCTGCCAATGGCGTTCGAAGACTGTCAGTGAGCTTAAGAACCGAATCATAAAATTCGTCAAACTTTTCTTTTTCTTTCTGTTTCCTACACCGAATTAACTCTCGTATATCAAAGTCCGTCCTCATATCCTTAAAGTCACCACGCAGAGCATTAACAAGGATATCCCAAGTGAAAAACCGATTATGCTTATGGAACCTCCAGAACCACTCCTTACCTTTTCCTTCAAATAGAATTTGAGCATTCCTACAAAGTAACTCGTAATCACCGTTAAGGTTTTCGAGTGTTAGCATCTGAATTCTATAAATGAAATCTTCTACAGGCATGCTAGAATTTAAACCCTCGAATTTAACTCGCCAACTTGAAATTATGTTAGCAATTTTTACTGCAGTCGAAATACCCAACACATCGATTCGTGCAGGATTTTGTTGTTGATTCTGGGATGGTATTGTGCGATCTCGAAATACGTTCTCTTGTGGCCATGAAATATAATCAGGATTGGGGGTGTTCAACGGGTTGGTTGGAGGACCACGACTTGCTGTCCTGACATTAATATTTGCTAACGCGGATGTCACATTACTCTCTATCACTTGAGATAGCCGGGCAACCATTTCGTCTTGACGTGCATCGATTGACAACGTGATCATTCGTTGAACCTGCTCCAGGGATTGCACCCCGATACCAGCTTCATGGTTTGGTGCTGAATCGGACCTTTGATGCCCTAAACTGATGCCCCGGTCCCTGCGGTTTTCATCTGAATCATATCTAATTTGTGGTATATTGTCTGTTCGTTGCGGGTGATTTTGCCTATTTTGGCGGCGGCGACCTCTGTTGTATTGACTCGAATTATCTCCTAACTGATTATATTGATGGTCAGGGATACCATGAGTTTGCGATCTAGTGTTTGGTCGACTGGACTTAGGGATTGCCCCTTGAGCAACTAACTCGACTGCACCCGTTGGAGACGTGGACAATCTAGGAGGTGGTTGTGTATATGTGGGTGGAATTATTCGTGAAGAATGAGATATATCGCCTCGACAAGAAGGGCATGTAGATGCTGTAGTCAGCCATTGCGTTAGGCAGTGGTTATGAAAGTGGTGATCACAAACGGTGACAACATTTTCGGTTGAATTAAAAATAACAGTTTGACAAATTGAACAGACGTTCTGACTCGCATCCCCTAGACTCGGCTGACGCAGATTTATGTCACTATGACGAAGTGGCATTTTGTTTTGAATTATATGTACAATATCTCAAACAAATTTAAACTAATCGAGTTAATTACAAATTTTTCTTCTTCTTTTTTTTTTTTTTGAAATCAATATTTTCAATCTATACAAGATTATTTCTTATACAAACTATTATTATATTTTAATCAGTTTTTTTGTTATAATTGGTCTGTAATAGTAAGTGTTTGTATTCATATAAATTTGTTCCATGGAAAACTGAAGAATTGGGCTAAAAAAAAATATATTGACTTAGGTTGACATCTCATCGGCTGACAAAAGGATTGCTTTTTTTTGTTTAAAAATAAATGCTTGATATTTATGAACTGGTTGATTCATTGAACAAATTCATCGGTCAAATTTCCGAATTGGTCCAGAAACTTGCAATTCCAGAAGATTGTCCAACAAAGTTAGAATAAATGTACAATATTTGAATCTCATAATGTGGTTTTGCCAAAGGACTACCTTCTAGGCAAAAATTTCCAACTATGAGTACAAAATGTAATTTTCTTTCTTTAAACGAAATACGAAACTATTGTAATTACTGACTATTGAAATTGCATGGAGCAAGAATAAGGGAACTTAATACTTGTTTGTTATCAAAACCGACATTTCCATAGATCATTAACTTTTCACATAAAATTTTCTTATCTATTCTTTCTAATTCGGAAACCGATTTTGACCATGGGATTTTTTTTTTCTTATTTGCCCCACGTTGGGCGCCAAATTATGTAATAGTTATCTGATAAAAAACGCAATAAAAAAGAGGAACGATCAAAAAGATCGCGTATCAAATTAAAAGTAATTATCGATGCATTTCTGCGTGTAGGCGTATAGCTCTTGTCGGATACGGGGTGGGTTTTAATTACTTTCATATGGTTTTGATACTGTGTGATAACCAATTTACACAATTAATATTGAATGCATCGGATTTATTTGAGACTTAAAATTGGACTTAATAATTTTTTATTGCAACCCTTCATCAACCCACGAAGGTCACCCTTGGATGATCTTGATGGAACTCACCCCTTTCTTCACCCTTCCCAACCTTTGCCGACAAAAAAAAACTGTGGCCCACTTATATTTACCTTTTTTTTTATAGCCTCTATCTCAGTTTTCCATGTCACCGCTTTTTTTTACTTCTTCATTTTATAAATATTATATAAATAAAAAAAATATATTTTTAGTTTTCATTGCATTATACTTTGAAGCTTTATTTATTAAAAAAAAATCAAAAATTTCTTCCTTTTTTTTTTTTTTAAAACATTTGTCTATTATCTAACTTAATATTAACATTAAAAAAAAAATATGATCATAGTAGAGGCCTCTAATTTAAATTACTATCAATCTTTTTTTGTTTTATTACTATTTTTAGTTTATATATATAAATGCTTATTTATACTTATACTAGCTTACATGTTTAATTTTTCTTGGATTCATAATTACTCCTTTTCGTTTAGCAATTCCAATATGTTTCCGTTTCTTTAAATTTTCCAAAATTTCCTTAGTTTCACTGGCAGGTATTTATTTGGCATTAATCTGTCTTTTTTTTTTTTTATTTTTTTTTTTACATATAGCAGGATCAGTAATTTTCATTTTTTTTTTTTTATTGTTTTACTGTATAGCAGGGTAAGTATATTTAAAATTTTTATTTCTTTTCTTATTCATTGTTTCACTGTATAGCAGGGTAAGTAAATTTAAAATTTTTATTTCTTTTATTTATTCATTGTTTCACGGTATAGCAGGTAAGCAGTTATTCTTTATATTAGTTAGCATATAGCAGGGTAAGTATTTTTTTTCTATATTTTTATTTCTTACTTAAGCTTTACAGTTCATTTTCCTAGCAATTAATTTAAATTTGCTGAAATTAACGTTTAACTAAATAAATTGTTTGCAGTTCAATTGCAAAGCAAAACAAATATACTAACAAAAATCACAAAACGTTTTTGAATCGCGACACGCGACCCGAGTCTAAGGGACTTGCGCCCTTTAAGACTGTCTGTCAACGACTGACTTTATTTTTCAAAAAAATTCCATTCCCATCTTCCATGCGCAACTTAACCAAGATCACGCCATCACCACCTGACATAGATTACAGTTGGTTACTCACCATTGTAACCAATCACAAATTAGAATCGCGCGTCTATTTCAATCTTCAATCACCCCATACCATATAGTCGAATACGAAAAGGGGACAATGAAAGACACACAAAATAACTTGCAGTAAATTCTTTGCAAGAGCAACAAAATACATGGTGGTGTTGGGCGAGGGGAGATTGAGGCCAAAGCCACAACAAGGAGACAAAGATAGTAAGCTAGCAAGAAAAAAAAATATATACCCCTGAACATTTGTAGGGTATGCAACCATTAATTGGCACATTAGATCTATTTTTTTTTTTTTAGATGCAAATTTAATGATTACACCTACGATTCTTTGATCCAGAGGGTACAGAGTTTTTGTATTTTTTTTTTACATTTCATAGTTAAAAAAGTTTAATAAACAAAAATTAAAAAAAGTAAGAAAAATCGCCCCTAGAGAAAAGTATGTTCTACATAGAGTCATTTTTATTTTATTTCTAAAAAAATTATTGTGGTCTATATCCTCTCCTAAAAAAATTTTTGTCTTAAAAGTTTTAAAACTCCAATTTATGTAAAAAAAAAAGTAACGGACATCGCCCCTAGGAAAATTTGCGCCCAACATTTTGGCGTTTAAAATGTTCAAATACGAGGGCGGGTCAATAAGTCCGTGACTTTTTGAATTTCTGACCTCTTTACTGAAACAGCAACACTGCTCCTGTCAGTTGACTCCTGTCAAAATTTAAACTTGCTGCGTCAGTTAGTTTGTGTTTGACAGCTATTTTTATCAGACTACTCACTAATTTGAGGAGAAAATGGAAAAAAGTGAATTTCGTGTGCTTATTAAGCATTATTTCTTGCGAAAAAAAACCATTACCGAGACCAAGGCTAAGCTTGATAAATACTATGGGGACTCTGCACCATCGATTTCAATGATAAAAAAGTGGTTTATTGAAATTTAGTTGTGGCCGTACAAGCACTGAAGATGCCGAACGCCCTGGACGCCCAGTTGAGGTCTCTACACCCGAAACAATCGAAAAAATTCACGATATGGTGTTGGCCGACCGAAGATTAAAAGTGCGAGAGATTGTGGAAGCCGTAGGGATCTCGCATGGCCTAGTGGTTTCAATTTTGAATGATCACTTGAGCATGAGAAAGCTTTCCGCAAGATGGGTGCCGAGTTTGCTCACAGTCGACCACAAACGCAATCGTGTAACAACTTCACAGGAAGGTTTGGCGTTGTTTAATCGCAATATGGAGGAGTTTTTTGCGCCGTTTTATAACCGTGGACGAAACATGGATCCATCACAACACACCAGCGACCAAACAACAGTCAAAACAGTGGGTTTATAAGGGTGAATCGGCGCCAAAGAAGGCCAAGGTGGGTTTGTCAGCCAATAAAGTTATAGCGACTGTTTTTTGGGATGCACACGGGATAATCCACATTGACTACCTTCAAAAGGGAAGAACAATCAATGGGGAATATTATGCCAACTTATTGGACCGATTCAATGACGATTTGAAAAAAAATCGACCTCATTTGGCCAAGAAAACAGTTCTTTTCCACCAAGACAATGCAAGGGTGCATACATGTGCAGTTGCCATGGCAAAAATCCATGAATTAGGCTATGAATTGCTCCCTCATCCACCCTATTCTCTCCTTCTACCTGAGCGTCGAACTTGTCGAGTTGTAGAAGCTGAGTAGGGTCAATGATTCTCGAGATGTCGTCTCCAGATGAGTCCTGAAACCAAAGGACGCTTATCATTCTCCTACACATCCTTATATCCCTCCCTCTCCCACATTGGAAATGCGAAAAAGCTATCCAAAGTTACCAGCTCCTCTATCACCCTTAACGTCCTTCTTTTCAGAACGGTGCTTACTATCTGATTCCCCGCCCACTCTCTCCTTTTTCTATTTTTGCAACTTCCCAATTGGGCTGGATTCAAGGTGTTATACGACCCGTGTCGATGATCAGCCTGGCTGAGGGCCCAATCAAAAAACTAGCTCAGTCGCTAACGGAGTATCCGGATACCAGGCGACCTCCGGATTAACTAGCCTTATCTGCATATACGGATCTCTGTGCAGATGGACCACCCTTTCTCCGTTACTCGTGGGATCTTATGGAAAATTTAAATTCAAAAGATGGTGGAAAGTCCTGGTCTTTGAGACAGGCCAGCAGTGCGACTGAAAAGCCGTCTGCTGTTTCTCCGGCTTGCGCTGGAAGTAGTAGTACTGTGGATGGTCCTGCTACCACTAAGGAGAGTAAACCTCCCCGCACTTCTTTGCCTCATTCCAGCGGTGGTAGGACTGTGAAGCATGGTCCCTCCACCTCTAACAACTCCACAAATCCTAAAGAAGGCCCTGGGGGGAGCGGGCGTAAGCCCAACCCTTCTAAGACATTCTACAAGGACATTCGCAATGCTAAGAGAATACTGAGGGTGTTTGGTGAACAACCTGGCGCCGGGGGGAACTCTCAGCATGATGCAAAAATCAAGTGGGCTAAAAGCTTTTTAGCTAATAATAGCGTCCAGACCAGCGGAGACTCCACGTCGAAGCGTCAAAGGTCTATGGAGGGCACAATTTCAGTACCCAAACGCCCCAAAGTGCACAACATCAGCGCTCCATCACATCCCTGTGGAGGGAATAAGACCTTCAGTGATGTGGTTAAAAACAAAATCGTGGTCGCGATCATTGACGGGAACGACGTCGATGGCACGATCTCTGCGGAAAATTGGCAGGTGGTCAAGGGGAAGCTCCAGTTGAGCTTCATGAGTATCATGATGGAGAACCCAGGACCACCTCCAATCACAAACGATGGAGGCTGGCATCAAGGGCATGTTAAGCTCATGGTTTGTGACGATCAGAGATCGTGTGATCTTCTATCGTTAGCCGTTAGCCGGTTAGGGGAAGTCTGGCCTGGTGCTAAGCTCGAGGTTGTTGCTAAGGAGAAAATCCCGTGCAGACCAAGAGCTCGCGCCATGGTTACAGCCGAACTCTCCAGCATGGATGTAATACTCCAGATGATCCGGCTATCGAACCCATCCCTTCCTACTCACAACTGGAAAGTTGCGAAACTGGAGGAGAAAAAGGGACCCTACAGAGGTGCAATTATTGTACTAAATAAGGAGTCCCTTGCTCCTCTGGCGCAGACCAAAGGTGTGATTAGGTTTGGGTTTGAGACCATCACACTGAAGGTGTACAAAAAGGACGCGGATGTTACTGGTGCATCCACTTCCTCCATAGCAGTCGAAACTGCTGCTGCAGACCCTGGTGCATCTATCACCTTCCCATCACTGGAAGAGGAAGAGGCATCCGGGTCATCTTCGGCAACAGTGGAGACAATAAAAACAGTCAGCGACATGGAGATCGATGACCACAATAATGAAGATCTTCTGAGTGAGGACGCTCTTCTGGGCTCAACCTCGGAATCGGAAGACTCCAACGTCACCGTGTTGGAGGTTGATCGGGAGGGTTGTAGCAAAGATGCTGCGATTTCTTCAGATTAATCTCCAACACTCTATCAAGACCTCGGCCTCCCTGCTTCTTCGTCTATCCAGCAGCGGAGAAGACATCGTCCTAATCCAAGAACCCTGGATTGTGAAATCCATCGTTCGGGGACTAAGGACTCCAAACTACTACTTGCTGTATGCATTAGATAAAGGTGAACCCAGATCTTGCATACTAGTTAAAAGTAGCCTAAATGTATTTTTACTACCTAATTTCAGTGATCGAGATGTAACCGTCGCAAGACTGGAAACAGCCAAAGGAACTCTCTGGCTGGCGTCGGCATATCTAGGCCATGACCACCTTGGCCCTCTCCCAGGAGACACTCTGAGGAGGCTTATCACTGACGCAGATAGGCAGAAGACTGACCTCATTATTGGAAGTGATGCTAACGCCCATCATACAGTGTGGGGTAGCACGAATATAAACGACAGAGGTGAGTCTCTTTTCGATTATATTTTGAACACTAACCTAACAATATGTAACGTTGGAAATGAACCCACTTTTGTTACTAAAAACAGACAGGAAGTACTTCACATAACTCTTGTCTCAGATAAAATTTATCATACTATCTCGAATTGGAAAGTATCAAATGATCATTCTTTATCTGATTATAGATACATACAATTCGAAGTAATGGACGAACCTCCTAGCCAACCTTCCTTCCGTAACCATCGGAAAACAGATTGGCTTCTATATAGGGCAACTCTATTAAGGTCAATCAGACCTGAGTTATACAGCATACCCTACAACACTGAGGATCTTGACATTAAAGTCAATGACCTCACAGCAGCCCTCAACAAATCTCTGGAAACTGCCTGCCCTCTTATACAAATAAGAGGTAAAAAGAAACCACACTGGTGGTACTCGGGGCTGGATCCATTAAGAAAAGAATGCAGGAAACTCTTTAATAGAGCTAAAACCTCCAGAGAAGCTTCTGATTGGGATTCATATAAAGACTACCTCAAGTCATATAAAAAAGAACTGAGGAAAACCAAGCGTATGTCCTGGAGAACTTTCTGTAACAATATAGAAGGCAACTCAGAGGCATCAAGGCTAAGAAAAATCCTCTCCAAAAATCCAGTAATGCCAAGTTGCCTAAAAAACAATGACGGTTCCTGGACAAACTCAAGCGAAGAATCGCTCAATCTGCTCCTGGATGTACATTTTCCAGACAGCTCTCCTTACGTTAATAGCACTGATCCTAACAACATATTCAGTAGCATAACTCCTCCACAAGGTCTGATTACAGAGGACAAATTAAAATGGGCAATAAACAGCTTCAATCCATACAAATCTCCTGGGCCAGATGGAATAATTCCAGCGGAATTACAGGAAAATTCCGATATCTTAATACCCATTCTGGTAAACATCTTAAATAGTTGTATCGCTCTGGCTCACATTCCTTTGTCATGGAGAGAAGTAAATGTTATTTTCATCCCCAAAGCTGGCAAACCTAGCCATGTTAATCCTAAAGATCTAAGACCTATTAGCCTTTCATCATTCCTTCTTAAAACATTTGAACGTCTGATTGAAATCCATTTGAGGGCAAACATCGATAAGTCCTTACTATCCAATGCTCAACATGCTTATAACAAAGGGAAATCTGTAGAAACCGCTCTACATACTCTGGTTCATACTATCGAACACTCCCTTCATCATAAGGAGTTCACCTTAGTTGCTTTCCTGGATATAGAAGGAGCTTTTAACAATGTCGACGCATCCGCAATCACATCTGCGCTGTCATCTCTGAAGGTGGATAAGTCAATCAGTAATTTGATAAATCATATGCTGATAAGCAGGATTATAAATTCAAAACTGGGCGATTTTACTACTCGAAGGACTGTCAGTAGGGGTACGCCGCAAGGCGGCGTCCTCTCTCCTCTTCTTTGGAACCTAGTCGTAAATAAACTACTAGTGATTCTTGAAGGGGAGGGGCACAGGGTGATTGCCTATGCGGACGATGTTGCGATAGCGATATCTGGTAAGCATCCAAATACTCTGAAGGAACTCCTACAAAATGCTCTAAACAAGCTTACTTACTGGGCAGATCAATGTGGACTCGGTGTCAACCCCCACAAAACTGAACTTTTCCTATTTACCAGGAAATATAAAATCCCACACATAGACCCTCCCCTCATCAAAGGTATACCGCTTAAATTCTCAGACAAAGCAAAATATCTGGGTCTTATTTTGGACAGGAAATTAAGCTGGAAGCCCAATATCCAAAAGAGAGTCAACAAAGCCAACATAGCTCTTTTCTCTTGCAAAAAAGCCGTAGGTAACAAATGGGGTCTACAAACTCATATAACACACTGGCTATACATCTCAGTCATTAGACCGATACTTACATATGGAGTGACAGTATGGTGGACTGCGCTGGAAACAGCAACAAACCGCGATAAGCTCAGTAAAGTCCAACGAACAGCCTGTTTAATCATGGGTGGAGCTCTCCGCTCAACTCCCTCTGCTGCACTTGATGTTCTTTTTCATCTTATACCGCTAGATATTTTTAGCAAACAATCGGCCGCTAACACAGCCATTCGACTTAAAGCCTCCTCGCAGTGGATCAATAATGATATTGGTCACTCTACTATACTGAACTCGTTCAGTAGTCTACCTAGTAACGTCGATTACACCACCCCTCATACAAAATTTGATAAAAATTTTCAAGTATCCATCCCCTCCAGGTCTGCTTGGGAAAATGAGTCATTTTTGATAGACGAAGCAATTCATTTCTATACAGATGGATCTAAAACCGATGACGGGGTCGGTGGAGGCGTATACTCCGAAAAACTAAATCTTTGTCTATCTTTTCGTCTTCCCAATCACTGTAGCGTGTTCCAGGCAGAGCTTTTAGCAATAAAAGAAGTCCTCTCTTGGCTAAAAGAAAACGTTATATCGACAACCGATATACGTATCTTCTCAGACAGTCAAGCTGCCTTAAAGTCACTGGACTCTGTCTCCATTAACTCACAAACAGCCCAAAATTGTCGATCATCTCTGGTGGAGATGTCAAAACAGTTTAACATTCACCTTACATGGGTGCCGGGGCATAGAGACATTCCAGGAAATTGTAAAGCTGACGAACTTGCAAAAAACGGAACAATATTACCTTTGTTGGATAGCAAATCTAGCATCGGTATACCCCTAGCTACTTGTAAACTTATGTTAAAGCAAGATACCATAAAGAAAGCTAACCACAGGTGGACCAGCACCCCAACTTGCCGGTCTACTAAACTGATTTGGCCATTGTTTGATGCTAAACGCTCTAAACAACTAATTTCTATTGGTAGATTGCATATTAGCTCCATTATAGGTGTCCTTACTGGGCACTGCCTAATAGGAAGACATGCTTTTCGTCTTGGAGTTCCTGCAAATGATTTTTGCAGAAGCTGCATGGATGAAGAAGAAGAGGAGTCAATTCCCCACCTTCTATGCTCTTGTCCTGCCCTAGCGCAAAGACGTAGACTCCACTTGGGAGACTACTACTATAACGATCCTAGTGATCTAAATAATTCCGACATTCACTGTCTCAAACGCTTCATTATTAGCTCAAAATAGTTTAACGAGTAAGGGGGATTTTTGAAATCCATGTGGTATCACAACGGACCAAATATTGGTCTAAGTGTGCTGACCTTTTCCGGTCAGCAGCCACTTTAACCTAACCTAACCTAACCCTATTCTCCAGATTTGGCTCCGAGCGACTACTTCTTGTTCCCAAACCTGGTGGAAAAAGATTTGACTCCAATGATGAAGTCATCTCGCAAACAAAGGCCTATTTTGAGGACCTCGACAAATCATTTTTTTTGGAAGGGATAAAAAAATTGGAGAAGCGTTGGACAAAGTGTATAGAGCTCAAGGGAGACTACGTTGAAAAATAAAATTATTTTTTTATCAAAAAATCTGTGTTTTATTCCAAAAGTCACGGACTTATTGACCCGCCCTCGTACCTTTGATACTTATCGAGATATGCTATCCTAAATGAAAACATAAATTTGGATGCAGCGATCTTCAGCTTCATTGAGCTAGGGTTATCGAAAAGCCAGTTAGGACCAAACGGCAAAAAGGCTCGTTACACTGTCTTCTTTTTGCGAACGATCTAAAACTTTATAGGAGGATTTCCTGCAAATCAAATCATAATCTTTTGTTAGAAGACTGGGATAGATTGCCAATTTGGTGCAGCACTAACTTTTTTAATCTAAATGTAGATAAATGTCAATGTTATCATGTTACAGACACCGTAATCAATTAATTTTTGAATATAGCATCAAAAATATCAAATTATTCAGAGTAAAGCAAAAAAAAAAAAGATTTGGGTGTTATTCTCGACGTTAATGTGTCATTTTACCCACATTACGAATATATGATACATAAAGATAATCAGAGAGTTTAACGATGCATACAGGGCCGGACAAGCTATACGTGCAAGCTGTGCAAATGCGCAGGGCGCTGAACTCAAAAGGCGCCTTGGGCAAGCGTTAAAAAAGCCACTACTTCATAACCACTACCTACCATCTTTTTTAAGTTTCATTTCTTTTTACAGCTCACTCCAATATTGGTATTTATTATATAACTAACAGCTAATTCTGAATTTAAAGACAGATATACATATATATAAAGATACATATCAAGTTTTCCAAAAATAAGTCGATGTTTAATTTCCTATACACACCCCCATTCCCACAGTAAAAAAAACTACATCACAAAATCTTTACAAAGTGCACAATTTTGTTCGCTTAACAACAGATACCTACATATTTGCTATTTTTCTCTTTATCAATCCACTGTTACGTTATTCTTAACACTCAATATCGCGTGTATGAGTGAAGGGATTTATTTTATTTTGTTATCCCTCCCCTATGCAGTGTAACATAAAACAGAATTTCAACAGCAAATACAGACAGTTACCAGTTTGCAAGTTGATAACATGAGTACGATGCCAATTGTTCTATATGAAATCAAAGTCAGCAATGTTACTCAAACAGAAATTCTGAGGTACAAAATTCATACTCAGTATGCAGAATTAAAAGTTGCGTCTAGGAATTTAAACTCTTCCGGTTGAGTGTTTCTTGCACTATGTTTTAGTTTGGCACTGGCCTCTGTTTATGAGTGAAATTTTATCACTGTCGTGTGTCGAGAATGAGACAAAGGGTTGGAAATTGAAATATGGAAATACTTGAGTGATGATGATGCGATGATTAATGTTGAGGTTTGTCGTTAATGAGTGAATCTGTTTTATTCAATTTCTCCTTTTCTCTATTTTTTTGTTCTTGCCAGTTATTGCTTACATTTAAAAAGGGATTTTTTGACTGGTCTAATTACTTTATTAACTTCCCATAGGGAGTTATTTGTCTATGTATTATGGTAAAAAAAAACTTAAAACAAAAGAAAGGATAGGGAATCTATATTTAAAATAAAACTTGCTACGCTACTATTCCAGTAGTGTATACGAGTATGTATAAGGTTATGATAATGGTTCAAACATGAAAGGAAAAGAGGCTGTTGTTCAAAACAAAATTAAGTGGTTTGAACCAAGAGCTTATTTTGTTCAGGCTGCTTGCATTCCTTTTGGTTGTTGTTGGTTTTTAATGATTCAGCTTGCTGTTCATTGGAAGCTGTTAAGTTTTTTGACATTGCTCAATGCATATAAAACTTTGTATCAGGTTCAACAATGCGTTGGGACATACATATATACAAAAAATTTCGCTGGTTTGACCTTAAAACCCCTTTCTGAAACCAGATGGGAGTAGACTAAATGCTTTAAAACCATTCAAAATCTTAGAAAATATAATATGAAGCTCTTATTGAAATATCTGAGGCTGGAAACGTTGAGAATAGAAACATGCTGTCATTAGGAAGTCAAATTTTAGTTTCAAGTTTATATGTTGCATATTAATCTAGTTTGATATTTAAGAAAAAAATAATGGCGCAAAATTTTAATTGAATTAGTACGATGCTAAAGCTGTTTTAGTATGATACTAGGTAAAAACAATAATTTTAATCGAATATAGCATCAAACTTCTCTACCCTTTTATTAAAGTTAAAATCATCAAATACCTACTTTATTTTTTTAGTATCGCGCTAGCTTCATATGACACTTTGACATTTGCAGACATCAAAAAAGGTTCGTGTACTTATTTTTTTAAACGAAATGTCGTTGTTTTAGGTGTGTTCAGAGCAATTTACTAAGGAAATTCTTTTAGTACGATACTAGTGAGAAAATGTTTAAAATTAAGAATGAGTTAGTAAACTACTATAAAGTTAGCAAATTGTTAAGTAGTATCATACTAATATCTTAATAATAGGCTGTTTATTTAATTTTGCGCCAATATAACTAGTAAGTATTTACAAACTCCGTCTGCTAATTTATCTACTAAATATGCTACTAAAAACTCTTTAGTGGAAATGCGATCAGAAGAACAATTCACTAACGTGCAATCAGCTGAAGCCATAGCTCTAAATCTATAAATACCATCACAGTTTCCTCAAATAACAGTTTTTTGAAACTAAAATTAATAAAAAAACTACTTCAGGACCCCAAAGACTCAGGAAAGATAAGTTGACTAGTCAATCATGGCTATAGAGAAAGAGCTTGTCAAGTCATTATATTATGATGACCTGGTGAGTTTGCTAAAACAGAAGCCAGAAAAGTTAATATAGCCGGTTCTATTTATTTTTATTAAAATAATAATCTTATTATTATTTCCTACATGAGCAACAATTAATGAGTTCATTATTTATTTGTATGTTGTTATGTTTTTGAATTAGTTTTTAAATATTTTTTACTTCAAAAAATACTTTTTTCAGTTCCTAAATTTTTGTGATATATTTTTGATTTCTTAGTTTTTAATAAAAATCATATTTATTTTAATAAAATATAAGTATTATCTAGGAATAGGCCTCTTGGGAATCCCTTGTTAAAAAAACGCATTTCAAAGGGTACTCCTTGGGTAATGAGGAAATGACTTTTTCCGGCAATCCAATCCAAATGAGAGGCGCCACTGATAAAGCTTGCGCAGGGCTCTAATTTAGCTCGGGCCGGTCCTGGATGCATATACACTTATATCAATACTTAGTTCATTGGTTCGTTCCGTTCTGGAGTATTGATGTACAGTTTGGGATCCATACTATTTCAATTCAATACAAAGAATAGAGTATGTGCAGAAAAAATTTTACAAGATATGCTTTTTATTAAATTAAAATGGAGAATTCCTAAACCATCTTACGAAACACGATGTTTACTATTTGAAGTTGAATCACATTAAGATCGACGAAATACTTTTCACTAATGTTTGTCAGATACATTTTAATCGGGTATTTACAATGTCCCCACTAATTGATTTATTTTTTGAAATCAATGCACCTTCAAGAATTACACGTGAAAGATTTGTAATTTATAAACAGTTTCTTCGAAAAAAATATGGATGAAATGACCCTATTACGCGTTGCATCAATAAAGCTATAATTCAGTATGCTCTAGAATTGATTTTAACACTAATTGTACAAGAGATACTTTTAAATCTATTGTTCTTAACCAAATTTAAATTATTTTATTTATTGTTTTGTTTTATTAATTTATTTATTTTGCTTCATAGTAATTGTTAAAATATTATTTAAAGTAAACGTATTAAATATATACATAGGTACCCTACCCACCTACATTGTACCTTTGTTCCTACTTATACACATTAGTCTGTAAGAGATTATTGTTCTCAAATTGAAGAAAATAAAAAGTAAATCTAAAACTAAAACATGCCAATTCCAGTAGTTCACTTGCCAGCTCTTTCCATTTATATACACAGTCTCCGCTTGTAGCTAGAATACGTTTGAGGAATCTTCGGTAGACATTCTTCTTTCATTTTCATAACTTTCATTACATAATCGAAGTTAACTTTCAGGGTTACCAATGCAAGTGGCAAACAACCTCAACAACAACATCTAATTTGGGTTGCTGTTTTGCAATCTGAATAAAATATTTGAAATTTTTCAACTGTATCTAAGCTGATACGAGTATTTCCCCAAGCTTGTGCTGCATATAGAAAAATGGTCTGAGCAGTCGATCGAATTATTTTTTGCCTAGAGCTGTGATATGTATTTGTTCTGAATACAAGAACTTCAGACGGAATTGATTGCCTTCTTTGCTTTTGTCAATTTTATTTGGAGATTTGCAGCCATATAATGTACGAGTAAGTTATTCCGAGGTCCGTCGGCGTCATACCGCACTCTTCCAAATATTTGTCAGTCATCACTTTCACATCCCATTCATTTTCTCATCCATTTACATATTTAATTTAATCAACATTTCCATTTCCCATGCAATACCGACCTTGATACATTGATCACTTTACTAGCAAGGTTATATATCCAAATATTCATTATAGTGCCACACAATTCGTTTTAACACCTATCTTTGGCCATGGCTAACTATCTGTCTGTCCATTAAATTTACACATTGATCGAACATTTTATATGCAAATTGTTATCTGGATCAGATGCATCCAATATTTTGTTTTTCAATCTTGGAGACAAAAAATATTAAATTTTGATTTTGAAACTTGATCAGACAAATCAAGATTTCATTTAAAAAAATTATTGATAATAAACCAATATAATGAAAACACTGTGAATACCTATTAGCTTTAAGACTTTTTTGTAGGTTAATCACTTTAGCTCCAAATTATTTATAGATAATAAATCTTTGCAACATTTGATTGCCACCCATCACCATCAGATGGTCAATGAAATGAAATGCAATGGTTGCATCGCATCTACACGATGATGACATTCAGTTTTGAACGAACTGAATTGGTATCTACTAAATGATTTCTAGTGAAACAATATGAGTAATGAGCAAGGTGTGGATGCGTTTCGCCATAATTGGTCCACTGTTCTTTGATGTGTCGAGGAAAAACCGATATCAACTCTATGCCAGGACATCTACACGATGGCCCACAATGGGATACAATCGTGTAGAGGGGCCCTTAGATTATAGAATGTGAAATAACTTCAATCAATCACCATTCACAAAAATCAAAAATTCATAGTTAAACATTAAGAAGATATGTGGCCAGTTGGATCCTTTTTTATATTTTACGCACACTAAAGAGGTTTTGACTACCCTTAAAATGTTTGAGCACAGTGGGAGCGTTAAGGAAAGTTGGAGAGGATTAAAAAAGAGATATCGATGCACATTGGTTTTGAATGTCTGAATATCGCAATGAAAGGGAAAAATTGAGCCGGGTAAACATTCCACATTCGTGTAGTGTGGTTCAAGAAAGAACCTCTGAATTGTTTAAGGGGAGGATAACAACTGGTTATTTCACTTAAAAACACTGTGAATAAAAATAACCGTTCTATAATGAAAGACAACAGACATTGCTTCCTTCTGCTAAAAAATGCAAGAGGACAGTTGCAGAAAAATGAACAAAGTTTGTTTGACATTCATAAGATTTCATTTTGGGGTGGTTGACGCCCACTCCGGTGACAAACAAACCTCACTTACCTCACCCTGGTACTCAAGTTTTGGAACTGGAATTTAGACTTCGGGATTAGAGCTTCACAAATATCTTTTATTAAATTTCGTTGATCAGTTCCAACCTCAGGTAAATTTTCAAGCACGAATATTAGTTGAACTCCGGAGTTCGAGCAATAAAATCTTATGAGTTAGCTAAGAACTATAACTTTTTACCAAATACCAAGTAAACAAAAAACAAAAACTCCAGAGTGATTAAATTTGTTAATAAATTTTAATGAATTTTTTTTATATATGACAACAAGAAATTCGCTAATGATATGGAACTTATGCAACTACTCGTATAATTATACAGTCATTTGAATTTAGGTATATCGAGGCTAACATAGACTCTTAAGAATTAGACACAAAATGGTTCGTAACTTAACTAGAACTAAGGTACCTTTGTTTAAATGTAACGTTGTGAATTCTCACAAACTAATAATTTCGACGAAACTTGCGAAGATCTGAGTTTATCTTCGGTGGTGGCAAATACTCATTGTTTGTTGGCACCGCCACTTCTTTATTATCGTTGAAGATTTTTATGGTTTGGTGAAAAGCCACAGGAACTTTACTTAAGACGTGAACAATTTTGTGGTAGCCCATGGGGTCTTCATTAGATTGTCCTAAGATTTCGATTGTTCTCTCTCCCTCCTGGTTGGATGAGTCGAGAACTTTGATATTCCTCACCGAGTGATCTTGGTGGTTTGTTATTTGAATTGTACGTATATGACTCTGGAGCTGTTGCATTATCTGGGACATTTCGTCATCTTGGCTAAGAATATCCGCTATTGGGAATATGGTGTTGTCGTGAACCGCTTGTTGGTTTAAATTTTTTTTGACCTGCTCATTGAGTACATACCCAATTGAAGATAAATATTCTTGCTGTTTCTCTTCAGGCTTTGATGATCCAGCTGGAGGAAGGTAGCCAGCCTGTGTAAATGAGTTAAATGGAACATTAGTTGAAACCTTGTAGGCCATTCCTGGAGCGTAAGCTTCGATCGCTGATGGCTTGCTATACATTATAGGTGGATTGACAGGTGGTGGGTTACTTTCGATTGCTTGTTGTGGTTGAAATTGCAAGAAACCGTATCTGTCGTTGGGATTTACATTCTCCATATAGGTTTGAAGATTTGTCACTTGATTGTGGACTTCTGCCTCCGACTGTTTTTGGCTGTAAGCCTCTTGATTTTGAAATGTTTGTTGTTGCTGATAGTTAAATGGGGGTAAGTATGCATTTTCTTGATGGTTGTTAATACTTGGCGCCAGAGGTCTGCTGATCTGATTTAGTTGATTGACTAAAAGGCTTTGTAATTGCTCTTCTTGCTGCTGAGGATTTCGCACTTCATTCTGGTTTTGTTCCAACTGCTGATCACTCGTAACAAATTGATTTTGTTGAACAAGTGGTGGAAAGTTCTGTTGGCCCGTTTCAAGGTGATTTGAACCGAAATCTATATCCGCAAAATGTTCATCATGCTGGCTGACAACTTGGCTCGGGGTTAAATATCCTTGAATTGATATATCTTGAGCAGTTTGAACTGATGGTATAATGCGAATCCCCGAATTCGATGGTCTGAATACTCCAGAAGAAATTTCATTTCTTGACTTCTGTTGTTGTACGTGTTGTTGTTGGTATTGTTGCTGTTGGTCTAAATTACCTGATATTTTATTTGCAGAGTTATGATGTTCGGTTTTAGTCTCCAGTTTTGTCACTACTCCGGGAATAAAGTAATATCCGGCTTGCGGAATGGGAAGGGGGACATTGATATGGCTTGTTTCGGGTTGGCTTTTCGACTTCTGGATAGGTAATCCAAGCTTAGAGGGAGGAACAATGTGCAGAGTATCAGACGATTGTGGGAGTTCTAATGCTCCAATCGGTGGAATATGATCCCGTTCATCCTCTTCATGAGATTCTCCAGTTCCTTCGATTTGGTTGATTGATGGTAAAGAATTGCTCCCTTGCTCAGCTTGGTATATGTGGGTTTGTGTATTCACAGGACTTGGAGGTAAATAGTCCCGGGTAACTTGTTGATTAAGTTCTTCATTTTGATATTCCAGATTCATATCAGCTAGTGGAACATTATCTAGATTTTGTTTGGAGTTCGATTGTGTATTTGACAGATGGTTTCCATGGTGTGCTTCTTGACTTGGCTGCACGTGATCCTGAAAGCTATTTTGACTTGTTTGAACTACATTAGCAGCAGATTGTGGCATACTCGTACTGATTTGGTGATGTTGTTGATGACCTTCTTCGAAGCCGTAATTTGGTGGAGAATAGTTGTATCCTTGCGAATTATCTACGTACTCATGGGCGGAGTTAGAACCTTTGCTATGATCGTGGTTTATTCCATCAGGTTGAAGAGAAATCGCGTAATTATTATAATAAGAAACTTGTAGATTTGGATCAACACCTTCTTGGTTATATTGCTGAGTATTATGATGCTGATCGTGACTTCCAAACTGTTGTTGATAAGGAGGCAAATACCCTCGATCTTCTTGATGTCCATGGTTGTCTTCATTCTGCTGTTCATGTGATTGTACCTGACTTGGAGGTAAATATCCTAAATGTGTATCCAGTTGTTGATTATGAATGTTGTTATGAGATTGTTCTTGACTTGTTATTGGCGGTGGTAAATATCCACGATCTCCATGTTGGGAGTTTTGGTGATCATGATTATGATATTGAGAGTCTTCTTGATAAGGTGGCAAATATCCCCGAATTTCATTATCAGACTGTGGTGAATTTATTCCATTGTAATCCTGTTCAATGAATAAATTGTGTCCTGGCTGTGGTGGTAAATATCCATTATGACTATGTTTAGACAAGTGTGATACGTCAGCTGATCCATATCGAATAAGTAATCCAATCAAAATAGGGGCAATCAAATTCTAAAGAAATTTCGGAGGGTATTATCGCAAAAACGTTTATCATACTCTTTAATAAAAACAATACCTTCATTTTAACTCCAGCCTTATATAAAGTTTAAAATGGCTCAAAGTGATAGAAACGACGGCGTCGGTTGTCCAACAGTTAATGATAACGAGCTTAATAAGATCAACATACTTTATACTGAAATTATAAATTCCGATCCAATCTTGGCATCTTCATTAAAATTTGTTGCGTACAAAAACTAACAACCAATGTGAAAGGTCCCAAAATCAAATGAAACTCATTTATGCATAATTTTCTTGACAGTGACCTCCAATGAATTGTCGATAGGAGATACACTTTCGATAACCCAAATGAAGACTATGTGATGTGTTTGAATCAAGGGACCAGGTGGTCCGACAAGTTTGTCACCCAAATGTCTGTGTGTTTTTGTAATGATTACTCTAATAAGGCATTTGCAATCATATAGGTAATTACACACATGAAAATTGTCTCTGGTTCAAAATATTAGAAAGAAGAATCACACTTATTTACCTAACAAGCTCTCGATCTTCGTGAGTAAGGTTGAGATGAGATAATCGTTTGAGGTTTGATGCAAAGAAGTCCATCAATATCAAAATCACATTACATACATTGAAAATATTATTTCTTAATGAGGACAAATCATGCAAAATAATTCATAACAAATGTCGAAATGCAAAGACAAAAGACATGAGTTTTAATAAGATGTATTTATAATTGTTGATTAATTAGTAAAAACAAATTGAATATGACGGAAATGACAATCTAAGGCCAGATGCACCGATAGTGCAATATTGGTACCTAAGTATTAAGATTTGTGGCTTATGGTCATTGAAAAACTGTTTTTTTGGCTAAATCAGGAAGTAATCCCGAGTTTATAGGTATCAAGTAAGTCGCAAAACGTTCTTCGGTAGCACTTTAATATATGTTAAATAAATCCAAATAATAAAAACAAAATGCACAATGGGCTTTTTAGAAACTTCCTTTTATAGTTCAAGCTGTGAAGAATTCTTAAGACCAGTTTCAAAGTGCAGAGGCTTTTTTAAGTTATGTTTTGCTATACGTTTACTTCAATCTAAATTCGAACTAAAAATATGTATTATTATTGTTCGAATATAAAACTTATTGAATGGTGGAGGGGTCTCAATATGCTGAGTCCTAATTCTCGAACCACTGTGGAGTGAAAATGGTCGTTCTGTGATGAATCAAATGTTGCAATTATGAATTATTGTGATAACATGATGAAAGTAATAGTTAATCGAAACTTATCGTACAGTTTGATTTCTCGAGAAATCGAATACCCAGATGTCAAACTTCCTTCTTGAAAGCAGAAAAAATTCAAATACAACACAATTTCGAAATATTGCAATATACACTCAGAAGAAAACTGTGACCTAGATTTTAATAGCCCCGTATTAAACTTAAAAATGCATTCATTTTTGAAAGACCCATTTGAATTTATTTAAAAATTTAAATATTTAAAAAGCTCTTTTCGAATGTCAAATATATTTCCCCTTATTCCAACCATCTAGAACATTCCAAGATGAGAACCTTCGAGAAGAACTAATTTCAGTATATAGGTATAAGGGAGTGTTTACGGTGAGCGGAACACAGTTGATTTTGGATTATGAAAGTGTGCAAAAGTATTGCTTATTGGATTGTGTTATTAAACAATTTGAATAAAAGTATTTGAGTTGATTATAAATTGAGATTTACTGTTTTGAATTGGAAAGTGTAAATAAAGAAGAAATGCTAAAAAGAGTAATAAGTTTTATTTAACGAACCAAGTAAAAATATTACAATATTTAAATTAATAAATTTTAATCATTGCGAGGTAGTTATCAAAAATTGAATGCATTAAAATATAAGGAAAACGCATTTAAAGTAAACCATAATGTGATTCCTTATGTGGAAGCTAACAGTTTAAAATTTTTGGTGTTTAATATTTTAAATGTAAGTAGATCGTGTATTTATATTAAAGGTAAAGCGTATTAAAAATAAATAAGAATGCGATTTAGTTAAAGGAAACTAACGACATATTGTATCTGGCTTGTAAGAAATGTAAGATCAAAGGTTAAACGTATTTACATCCAATAAGAACGGGCTTTACCTATCCCAAATGAACTGCATTCCCATGTTCGTTGTTTATGTTTATCAAAATATGTTTTAGATCAAAATAAAAACGTATTTAAAACAAACTAGAAAAATATTCAACAAATGGAAGTTAACTGTATTTTCACTATAAGAAGATAGGTTACATTTTAGAATTTTATTTCAGTCTCGTTGGTTATTTAAACATAACAAGTCAATTAAAAGTGAGTGTTTGTGCATTAAAACTAATTTTGGAAATTGAAAATAATTTTTGAGGCAATACGTTGTCAATTTTAAAGTGAGTTGTGCAAGAAAAGCGGGACCTTATATAAATAAACTTTTTTTTTTAACGAATTTCAGAATAAGGACCGAAAAGCGGAAATTTTTGTTGGTAAGTTCTTTTATTTGATTTAGGCTAGTTATACTTGCAAACCGATGAAAACTGTAATTATATTTACATTACCTACATGAATGTAGGTAATCTTTTATTTTATTTTTTGTCCGTGGTAGGTCAGAAAGTTTATATCCCCTATTCCATAGAATGGGTATATTTGACCAATGTGAGTGAAATTTCAATTTAATTTGAATTTTAACAAGGAATATGTTTGTATTTTCATTACAGGTGTCAAAAATAGTGTGTTCATAAATATTAAGGCTATTTGTTTTCATAAACTTTAAGATATAATACTTTCTTTTAGATCAACACGTTACGTACCGTAACTTACAATATTTATCTATTAAAGAGGATATAAGAGATGCTATAACAAGTGTTGGATTGAGGGCAGAATTCAGGAAAAAGCAAGTTTTTGAAAATAACAAACACCTGTATAATGTCCATACGGAAAACCTAGTACAGCTGATTATAAAGCATATTGTATGCGCAGATTCAAATCTGAAACCAAATTACTACCCATCCATTTTAGATCAGATAATATCATTATTTCTCACTGAAAAATACGTTAAGGTAAATTGAAACAAATTATGCTGAATTACTTTCACTATCACCTTAACTATCAATATCGTTTTCAGGATTACCATTTTATTCCACGAAACGTTCTAAGTCAAGCGAATGTTGTTCCATGTAAACTTAACGAGCCCTCTGAATCTGAGCTGGATGAGTCGACTACTCGATCAAGGGAACCAGAGCTGGTAATTTTTTTTTTTAAACACTTGTTAAATTGAAAATCTTATAACACAACTTTGTAAAGCGCACAAATCCGAATTTAAAGATCCATTACTCATTTATTAAGCATAATTGATTCGGAAATGGTAGCCGTTTATAATTAGCTCTTTTTTTTAAAGTTTTAGTTTATTTTAACTAGTTAAAGTAAAAAGTAAATTTAAAACGGCTACCATTTGCGATTCGCTCAATAGATTAAATAAACACATGTCAAGGAAAAAAATATATTTAAAATTATATTTATTATTTAATTAACTTGTGTTGCTTATTTCTAAATACTTAAATGAAATTATTATATTTTAATTACATTTCTTTTTTTATTTTCCCTTTTGTATCTGTAGGTAGGGAACATTTATAAAATATAATTTATACAATAAAATAATATAATTATAATTTTACACTTTTGCCAAAGGAGATGACATCGATTCCAAAACTTTAAAATTAATTATTTCCAAACCATTATATCATCTTAAATTTATGAAAATGAATTAGTTTAGTTTTGTTCATACAACATGCATATATATCATACGCACGCATATACCATACATAATGCGCATGCGTACCTACATACATTCATACTTAAGTAGGTTAGCAAGCGTTTGATTGAAATCAGATTCACTCATGAAATTATATGAATAGGTTATTTATGTAAATGCATCTACATCTACATATGTACATACATAAGAACTTAAAAACATTTAATAAAATCATTAATTATTAATAAATAATCATTTAATAAAATCATAAATTATTAATATAATATTTATGTTTATTTATGTATTTGTCTTATTTAACGTATTTCAATAAATTTTTTGCATTTTGAAATAAATAATTTATTTACATATGTTATTTAATGGGTGAATCTGATTTCAATCAAATGCCTACTTACTTATGTAAGTCGAAGCGGGAATCGTAAACAATTGTATGAATCGAGTTATTGATTTAAAAACTCTGACATTTAAATCAAAGCGATAATGCTTTACATTTAAACTACTTATTTGTTTCTTTCAAAGTAGAATCTTATTAAAATATATTGCTTATTGGCTTTATTTTTAAGTCGAAACGCCTTTGATTTGAAAACATTTGGTTTGTATTCAAACTATACTTACTTGTTTCATTCAAAGTAGAATCTTATTTAAATATAATTACATTACATCACATTTTACACTACTACAGAAAGAAAGAACAACAGAAGAAACACATGTCAACAGCACACGGTTGGTATTTGAACGGTCCACCATCCAAGTACTAACGACTAACCGCGCGCAATGATGCTTGATTTCAAAAATGAGATAACAAAGTAGAACAGTCAATATTGACTGTATTAGAATGAAATTTTCATTTTTATGTTCATATAAAAAAAAAAGTTTATAAATAATACATTATGTTCCAAACTTGGTTAAAGCGATCTTTGTAATGATTATTTTTCCTCTTTTGATTGGAATTCTATTTTATATGACACCGATGTTCGATTGGAACTCGCTAATGAAAATCTATTGATGGCCATTAAAGGGGCAGTACGTTGGGTTCTTCCTAGTAAAAAATTTAAAACAAGTTCTCACCCTATTTGGTTTAGTAAGAGATTAGTGCGAATAAAGATGTCAAACTCTCCTCCAAGATAGAAATTTTCAACGCTGTATCGAGGGCTATCTTAGGATACGGTGCTCAAGTATGTAGTATACGGTATCAAGTATGCACGAGCAGGCCTCATAAAACTCAATGGTACAATGAGGACAGTACAGGAAAACCCTAATTGCTCGCTCTGTAATATGCTTGAAGAAGAATCTCTCGTTCACTTTATTGCAATTTGTCCGATTTTGAGTAGCATACGCATCTGCTTTGGAAGAGTTACAATGGATGAAAGCATGGTTATCAACTTACTGAATGGAGAAATGAACTGGACTCCCCTTGTGAACTGCCTACAATCAGCACTTAAATATAGACAGGAGTTAATAAGCGAATTTAATTATTAATAATATAAAAAATATAAAAAATGTATTTAATGAAAAACAGCCACTTAACTTAATTAAAGAGGAATTTGATCGCGACAGACGACATTATGTCATTGTTGTATAAATTTTTTGTTTTAAATATTAATTCAAATTTATTACATTTTTAAACGTGTGTTACTATTATGGTATATAATATTCAAGTATAAATCTGAAAAATGTATAAATATTGTACCTATTATATAAAATTGGATTCAGAATAAACAATACTACTACTACTACTACTACTACTAGTAAGAGATTAGTAAATCTTAAGAATAGAAAGAATTTAGCTTTTAAAGTATATAAAAAGAATCGTAATTTTCCTGATAGTATGGACAACCTCGCCATTTCCAATGCTTTTAACAGCTAATATTCCATCTAATCCTAATAGTACTCTTTGTGTGTCTGTTTGCAGATGTGCTGAACCATTACAAAATAGTAGTTTTTTTTTTGGAGTCTATAACTTCTTTGGAGATACTAAAAGCTGTTGGCAGTTTAAAAAATTCTCATTCTTGTGGAGCTAATGGTACGAGTATCTCTAATATAATTCTTCAAAAAATTGGGTGTTTTGTAGTAGATGCTGGGGTCTTTCCACTTGCCCTTAAATGTGCTGATGTCCTACGACATTTTAAAAAAGGTTCTGCTGGTGATATATGCAATTGTATGCCTATTTCTCTTCTTTAAGTTTTGAGCAACATTTTTGAAAAACTTGTTAAAACTAGTAGGTATATACTATTTTTTTTTTAATTTAAAACAAAGTTTTTTAATCATTTCCAATTCGGCTTTCAAAAATATAAATCGACTGAAGATGCACTTTTACAATTTTGTGATCAAATAATGACAAACCTTGACAAGAAAAAGTATAAAGCTGGTTTATTAAAATATTAATACCACAATAGCCTTTGATATGGTTAACCATAATTATCTGTTAAGAAAATCCGAAAAGGCTGGTTTTCTTCGCTTTATGCTCAACTTTTGTACGTCAAATCTTGGGAATAGGGCGCAGAGGGTGAAAATGGACGAGATTAAGAGTGAAATTAAATTCCTTAACTTAGATGTATCCCAAGGTTCCGTTCTGTGACCAATTTTGTTCCTGATGTACATCAATTCATTATTGGCACTTGATTTTCGACGTGTACCTACTGCTTTTGCAGATGATCTTGGTTTTTCGTATGGCTCTAACAGTAGCTTGGAACTAGTTTCCGACATAAACTGTAATCTTGAATTATTGACAATTTGGTTTGCGGAACATAATTTGGTTATTAGTTATAAAAATAAAATTATGTTTTTTAGTTTGTTTTCCTTACAAAATTTTGAATGTTAAAGATATATGTAAGCTACCGAATTTTAACGGTGTGCATGGTAATTGCTTGCCTTTTACTTATTTTGACCACAGTAACTGCAGCTCTAAGTGCTTTTTGATTGAAAAGGTTGATGAATTTAAATATTTAGGGCTCACTTTTGATTCTAGAATGAATTTTTTAAATCATACTCATAATTTGAAGCAGTATTTTGGGTTGCACACATTTTTATTATTTGTGTAATATCGTTTCAACCGATCTCTTAAAAACTATTAACTATGGAATTTTTCAGTCCAAGCTGCAATATGGAATTGATTGTTGGGTGGTGCATACTTGAACAAAATTCAACGTTTTAAGAAAGATTTGCCGTAAAGCGAGTAGACATCGGGAGCTTCCATTTATTTTGTGACCTAAAAATTCTTCCTGTGCGTTATTTTCGTTTAATATCTAGTCACAGTTTGCATGGAAACTCTTTGAGCATTTACATGGTACCTTTTTTTCGTACACTTCACTTCGTAACTTTTGTTCAATTTGCTCTTTTCGTTTATTTAACAAGCTTCCACATTCTATAAGAGCAATTTCATCATTTGGATTGGTTTTTTAGATATACATATATATTTTTTTGTTCTTGCTTACATCTTTTCATTGTATATGTCGATAGCCTACAAATGTACTTATTATTATTTTTTACACGTCTGAAGTCTGGAATTTAGTTAACTTTCCCAGCTTTCCACTTTTTATGAATTATTATTATTATTTTTTTTTATTTGTTATTAGAAATTGCATAGACCTTTCATTCGATGTATGTCTCGATGCATTTGGGGAACTTTGAAAATTTGGGGATTTTCTTAGACAAGTGGTTAGTCCATGATTTTCTCAAAATTCTCACAAATTCAGTAGAATCAATTTGCTGAGAAATATTTTGAGAACCAGACCTCGCAGAAGCTTCTTCTTTTCACCTGTGGATAGATGGGGAAAATTTAAGTAGGAATTTTAAAAACCATGGCCTCTTACAGGGCCTGGTTTCAGAAATAGCGCCAACCAAAGACTTAGGTAGTTGGGGTTCGAAAATCCATAAAATCATTTTGGACCGGCATATTTCGATAACCGGACTACTCAGAAGCTTTTCGGTTCGACGCATATATAGGAATTGAATAAGCCTTTCATTCGATGTATGTATCGATGCATTTGGGGAACTTTGAAAATTTGGCGATTTTCTTAGACAAGTGGTTAGTCCATGATTTTCTCAAAATTCTCAAAAATTCAGTAGAATCACTTTGCTTAGAAATATTTCGAGAACCAGACCTCGCAGAAGCTTTTCGTTTGGAACGTATATAGGAATTGAATAGGCCTTTCATTCGATGTATGTATCGATGCATTTGGGGAACTTTGATAATTTGGTGATTTTTTCAGACAAGTGGTTAGTCCATGATTTTCTCAAAATTCTCAAAAATTCAGTAGAATCACTTTGCTTAGAGATATTTCGAGAACCAGACCTCGCAGAAGCTTCTGGTTTTCACCTGTGGATAGATGGGGAAAATTTAAGGAGGAATTTTCAAACCATGGCCTCTTACATGGCCTGGTTTCAGAAATAGCGCCAACCAAAGACTTTATTAGGTAGTTGGGGCTCGAAAATCCATAAAATAAATTTGGACCGGCATATTTCGATAACCAGACCACTCAGAAGCTTTTCGTTTGTATGTTTATATAGGAATTGAATAGACCTTTCATTCGATGTATGTATCGATGCATTTGAGGAACTTTGAAAATTTGGTGATTTTCTTAGACAAGTGGTTAGTCCATGATTTTCTCAAACTTCTCAAAAATTCAGTAGAATCACTTTGCTTAGACATATTTCGAGAACCAGAGCTTGCAGAAGCTTTTTCTTTTCACTTGTGGATAGATGGGGAAAATTTAAGGAGGAATTTTAAAAACCATGGCCTCTTACAGGGCCTGGTTTCAGAAATAGCTCCAACCAAAGACTTTATTAGGCAGTTGGGGCTCGAAAGTCCATAAAATCATTTTGGACCGGCATATTTCGATAACCGGACCACTCAGAAGCTTTTCGTTTGGACGCATATATAGGAATTGAAGAGGCCTTTCATTCGATGTATGTATCGATGCATTTGGGGAACTTTTATAATTTTGTTAAATTTTTAAACTAGTGGTTAGTCCATGATTTTCTCAAAATTCTCAAAAATTCAGTAGAATCGCTTTGCTTAGAAATATTTCGAGAACCAGAGCTCGCAGAAGCTTCTGGTTTTCACCTGTGAATAGATGGGGAAAATTTAAGGAGGAATTTTAAAAACCATGGCCTCTTACAGGGCCTGGTTTCAGAAATAGCTCCAACCAAAGACTTTATTAGGCAGTTGGGGCTCGAAAGTCCATAAAATCATTTTGGACCGGCATATTTCGATAACCGGACCACTCAGAAGCTTTTCGTTTGGACGCATATATAGGAATTGAATAGGCCTTTCATTCGATGTATGTATGTATCGATGCATTTGGGGAACTTTGAAAATTTGGTGATTTTCTTAGACAAGTGGTGTCCATTATTTTCTCAAAATTCTCAAAAAATCAGTGGAATCACTTTGCTTAGAAATATTTCGAGAACCAGACCTCGCAGAAGCTTCTGGTTTTCACCTGTGCAAAGATGGGGAATATTTAAGCGGGCATTTTTTAAATCATGGCTTCTTACAAGGCCCTTAAAAGTTTTGCTATTGTCCAATAATTTTAATCCTTTTGTTTAGATCCGGATTTATGAATTGAAAATAGAAAAAAATATTTCCAACAATCCAAAACACACCTTCTATGAGTTAAAGCTAAAAAATCATGTTAAGAGGGAATTCAAAACATGATTTTTTTTTTGTCGAAAACATTGGAGGTATATTATCAGGTGCACAGGTTGGCAACCTCGTTCACCATTTTTCACTGCACCCGAGTTTTTTTTTTTAAAGATATTTAAAAGACAAAGTGTATGTTAGTAAGCCAGAGACTATTAGACACCTAAAGGTGAATATTCCATACGAATTACGGAGCCTGCAACCAGAATTATTAGGTAGTGTAATGGAAAACGCGCTTAAAAGAGCAAAATGGTGGGAATTTGTCTGATTTCATATTTTCCTGCGCCTTAAAATCAAAGGGCACCGTAGTGCCCAACCAAGTTCTGGCAATCAGGGTTGCGAATTTTTGAATTTAGAAAACTATAAGTAATAAGTCTGTAGATAATTTGTGAATTAAAAAAAAATTAATTCATAAGCTAGTTGGTAAATTGGAAATGTTTAAGCTTGTTTTGACTACATAATTATTTAAATATGTATTAACGAAAATAGATTTCAAGCTTTTTTTTGTCATAAAAGCTTAACAATTTTCCAATTAATCATTTTTTAATCAGAATTTATCCATTAGCTTTTAACTTTTGAATTAAATTTTTTTTAAGTCACTTACTTGCTCATGACTTAATTTTTTTTAATTCATAAGTCACTTGGTAGGTTGTAAATTATTTTTTTTTTTTATTCGTAAGTCTCTTACTTTCTCATGACTTAAATTTTTTTAATTCATAAGTCACTTAGTAGGTAGATAGATAGATAGATATAGATATTTTATTAATAATTCATTGTATATAAATCAGTACAAATTTTTTCACAAAATATTAATAATGTAATTTAAATATTACAGTATTATTGGCATAACATTTATTGTTGTCTGCCAGGTTGGCTAAATATATACTAATATAAATCATATTATAAAATTAATAGAAAGATAGCAACATCGTAATTTTTTTATTTCGTATTCCTAATATATCATTACTTTGTATAATATTTCTAATTATTAACAAAATTCATTGATTAATAACTCTCTATACTTTAAACAATAATTTAAAAAACTGAAAAGAGATTGAAAGTTTTTGCCGTTCAAAATTTCATAGAGCTCTTCAAGAGAAAGCACACTTTTATCGAAACATACAAGTCTAGTGTTCTTGAAAACTGGACATCTGGCAATAAAATGGTATGTATTTTCCACTTCATCTAGATTGCAAATTGTGCAAATACAGACTGTATCTTTTTTGAAAGCTTTAGCGTTAATATTGAGGAGCCCACCCCTAGCTTTGAGAACTAGGCTAACCAAATGGGAAGAATTTTCGTCGACAAAGTATGGTTTGAAGTTGTAATCAAGGTGAGGATATAAATCATGGAATTGTGAATTTCTGGCACTACTGATGTTATTAGTGGTTTCGGAATTTTTCAAGCTTTCTAGAATATTCTCATGCAGATCGATCAAGGAAGATGAAGAAGTAAATGAATTAGTATCTATAACTATATCTAGGTCACTGCATATATCTCTCCACTCGCGGGCCCATTAAATGTTTTCAGCGATTGTCTCCTCCGCAAGGATCCTAGTCAATCTGGATCTAGGAAGTTTAAGTGTTTTTCTTATGTAATTAAAATGTAGTCGTAGAGTTTGAACAAATTGAGAGTGAAGGCCAACCTCTAAATGTCACTTAGTAGGTTCTGATTTAATTTTTTTAATTCATAAGTTGCTAAGAACCTTATGATTTAAATTTTTTTTAAATTTTAGTCAGTAATCATTAAATAATAAAAATTCTCTATTACATTGTAGCTGTTTTAATATTATTCTACTTTAAATATTCGGTATTAAACCTTCATGAAGTATGAACTTGGCGTACTTTTAGATCTCACTACTTTTCACGGCTGACTTTTTACACAAAAATTTTTGTAGAGAAGAACTTGGCTCTTTTTTAACATTTATGTTTTTGGTCTGATCTCACTTCCTTTTGCAAAGATTTTAATGTTTTGCCATGTCAAAATCTCGAAAGATAGGGAAAGATAGAAGGGTGGACTCTACCTACTAAAATCAACTTAGTTTATAGCTTCCTATTTCTTTTAGTATATTTTCTTTTTGTTATTGGTTGTTTTGATTTGCGCTTCAATTATTCCTTCTTGTCCTGACAAGATACCTAACACTAATATACCTACCTTAATTACAGCAATCGGAAGTGCTCCGTATAAATTAAACATTTTCTTAGAAAGTTGGCGGATACCACGCTTTCTGATTAGAAAACCTCAATTTTTAGTTTTGGTCCTTTATATGAAATTTGAGCCCTACCGTTCTACCAAATTTCATTGTTCTACTACAATCTGAAGTGTGCCATCAGTTCTGAGGAAGTGGGTGGATACCACGCCCCCTGAATGGAAAACCTCAATTTTTAGTTTTGGTCCTTTATATGCAATTTGAGCCCTACCGTTCTACCAAATTTCATTGTTCTACTACAATCGGAAGTGTGCCATATAATTTACATCAGTTCTGAGGAAGTGGGCGGATACCACGCCCCTGAATTGAAAACATCAAAATTTATATTTTTTTCTTTGTATGCAATTTAAGTCCTACCACCTTACCAACACCAATTCGGAGAAAGTGGGCGAATACCACGCCAACTGAATGGAAAACCTCAATTTTTAGTTTTGGTCCTTTATATGCAATTTGAGCCCTACCGTTCTACCAAATTTCATTGTTTGCTGCAATCGGAAATGTGTCATATATAATTTAAATCAGTTCTGAGAAGTGGGTGGATACCACGCCCCCTGAAAGGAAAACCTCAAATTTTTTTCCTCTAGTTGCATGACAAGACCTACCGTTGGGCAAAATTACAAGATTCTACGATGTCGGGAAGTGCTCCATAATTTTGATGATCTGTCAGTCAGTCAGTGAGTCAGTGAGTCAGTGAGTCAGTGAGTCAGTCAGTTACGGTTTTTGTGATTTTTGGGGCCTTATATCTCAGGAACCTCTTATGCTAGAAAATTTAAATTTGGTGAGGTGTGCCTGACTAGCTTAGCAAATATTCGGAATTTTAAGTTTCTGAATTCATTGGTACTGACTATAGGGAGGGGTCAAAAACCGCCTGAGTTTGTTCCTGTAAAAAGGGTGTAGTGCCAGAACTTGGCTGGGCACTACCGTGCCCTTTGATAGATAGCCTATAATTTTCTTGGATCAGTTGATTGATGTTCTTAATTAACGACTTCAGTGTCCTAGCGTTTTAGTCAGTAGTCCACTTTTTTGTCTGTGTAGTGCATCAATAGTCGCGTTACGGTATATGTCGTACCGTGCGTTACGTTCTCTGTATTTTAGTATTGTTCTGTTCATAGTTCGTAGGATTGTTTCGTCCATTTGTCCGCCTGAGCTACTCTCTTTATTGAAAATAGTCTGACTTTTCTTGAATATTAAAATGAATTCCCGATTATATTTATACACACAGTGAAAGCCGGAAACGTCTACACACTGAACCAAGATGTAGATTTAGTCCAAGAAATAAAAGCACTTTGACTCAGCCACATTGAGCAAATGATGGACAATAATGTTTCAGCTAAGACAATTTTCAAATCGATTTAAGATCCAAGCCATCTGGCTAATGGCAGAATGTGAATCAATAACATTGACGAGTTGCTTAAATGCATTTTTCAACAATTACCTCAAGAGGCTTCAACCAATACGTGTGGGCTTACAATAAAATACGTAGTTCAACTTTCTTCTGTACTTCAGTTTAAAAAAAGAAAATTAACATTTATTATTTTCTTAAGGCGTTTAACGTTAAGGATAATACAACCTATAACTTACTATTCTATTCATAAGCACAAATACTCAAAATTAATATTTACAATCTTATTAATGGCTTGAAAATCAGGTTAAGTTCACATAAGTTGAAAAAAAAACTCTTTTCAAGTTGTAATCTAATATCTAGATTTTACACTCAATATTTACATAACTCATCACTACAAAATGTGAATTCGGATTAACTCAAGCCCATCCGCCAGATGGTTTCCATCCTCCACCGCCTCCGCCACCGGAGGATTGCCATCCACCACCACCACCTCCTCCACCACCACCACCACCTAGTTTAATTATTTTAATAATTTTGGTTGAGCTTCCACCACCTCCACCTCCTCCAGATGACCAACCACCTCCTCCTCCGCCACCTCCTGATGACCAGTCGCTGCTTCCTCCTCCACCTCCAGATGACCAACCACCGCCACCACCGCCGCCACCACCGCTTCCTCCTCCAAGACTTATTACTTTTATGATCTTGATATCTCCACCACCAGAACCACCTCCTCCTCCACCAGACCAACCACCACCACCTCCCCCACCCCCTGATGACCAATCACTTCCTCCACCTCCTCCACCCCCTCCGGAAGCCCAGTCACCACCGCCGCCACCACCGTCTTCCGAAATAATTTTAATGATTTGCACACTTCCTCCACTCGATCCTCCTCCACCACCACCTCCACCCGATGACCATCCCCCTCCTCCACCACCCCCGCCTGACGACCATCCACCGCCGCCTCCTCCACCTCCACCCGATGACCATCCACCGCCACCTGGTTTCCCAGCCACGCTAGCAACTCCAAGGACCACCAGACACATAAAAGCCTATACAAATAAAAACCGTAATCGTTAGTCCAAAGTAATATCACTTAATCCACGGACGTACTTTCATCTTCAAGTAATGTACTTCTTCAACTCCAAACTTTCCCTCCTTGAGATTTACTAAAATTTTCCTTCACAAGTTTCCAACTGATGGCTTTTCGGGTATAGTCCAATTCTTTTATACCTTTAACTGTGCAACTCGCAGACGGAAATCTCTACAAAAATTGGAGGTGGCCATGCCTTGGGGTGGTGGAAGGTTGCCAACAACAACAATAACTCTTTACTTCTGGTGTCTGTTATGATGACGCTAGAGATGGGTCTCCTCACATCATTAAATGCATTACGCTGTTATGTGTACCTATGTTTGTTGGCTCATCGAAAATGAAAGTACATATCTCTTTTTCGTTTTCCAGATGTAAGCCACCAGCCCTCTGCCACCCGGAGCATCAACAAGCATCATGATGCTTACTCTCAGGGTTTGTGGCTTTCTTGGACATAACTTGAGGTTTCTGGAATAGACTTCGTAATACTGTTGTTCACCCATATTCAAATAGACTTACTGGCTCGGCAATGATGCAGGCTTCAGTGGATTAACCTCGGAAAATTGCAACTAACAATTTTTCGCATAAAACGGATCCTCATCCATGCACTGAGAAAAACTTTTCGTTTCTTTTGAGGTATATATGTCTAATACTATGCATGTATGTATGTACATAGGTACATATGGTAAGTTATGCATTCGTAAAAAAAAATCAAATAAGTGATAAATCAAGGAAAGACATCTTCAAGAGAGAGGATTGATTCCATGATAATTCTGTTTCCTATCACTTTTAACGCTTTGTATTCAATAAATGAAAAGAAGTTTGTACCTTGCTTTAGATATATGTAAGTTATTCTTGAGTTTTGGACATATAAAAGCCCTATAACTTGTACCTAGATCAGAAAGGGTGAAAAATTTCTTACAGCGATATAGAAATCCTTAGTATTTAGAAGCATATTTGACGGTCTCGAGAAAGTGGTCATTCCAACGAAGATCGTCGAGACACATCTACGGAGTACTGAGAGCCTTTTGATGGATTAAAAGTTTCAGACAAGAGATCGTAAAAATGAGAAAGAGAGTCGGGGACAAAATGCAGCCTTGGGGGACACAAGTACTTTGTGAAAATTAGACTTGAAACCGTCCAATACAACATCTATTGAACGATCTGGAACGTAATTTTTAATCCAAATCATAAGAATTTCGTTCATACCAAACGCACGCATTTTCTCAAGAACAATATAAAGATCTGTTCCACTCTTCGGTGATTATGCCATTAGATCACCAGTGAAACGATTGCTGTGAAAGCCGAATTGCAGATCATTCAGAAGCTTTCCATCTTCGAGATGGATTATTGAAACCTCCCGATTTTCGATTTTCTCAAAATGGTACGAATAAGTTTCTTAGCATTGCACACCTACCGTCAATTTTTAGGCCAATATTTTTATATTCCCGAACTCGCGCAAGATCTTCTCAGTGGTAAATCCAGGATTGGATCAGCTGAGGATATTGATGGTAAATTGGTAACTACCTAAATAAAATCTTTGTTTGTGTTTTTCACTAGCAAATGTCCCATTGCTTAACGCCGACACATCCTTTCCATTTACCAATCAGAGCAACTGCGATGACTTTGGTTTTTCCTCAGTAGATATTGCCGATATCGTCAAAAGTTTTCTTTCTATCGAGTCAAAGGCCATTAGGCAGAATATATACATATGTGTATATTCAAAAAAATGCCAAAGGAGATAATTTTAGGCCTATATCTATATTGCCCTTTTTGTATAAAGGTTTTCAAATGATGCCACAAAAATAACAAATAAATATTTATCTCACGGCCAGCTCAAGGCTTACTTCAAAATAATGTGATTTTCGTAAGAAACATAAAGGGTTTTCCAATAAGAGGTGTTATTTTGATATTCAAAGAAAAATGGCATTTTTGGAAATAAATGATCGGATGTTTATTTCATTATAAAGAGGAAGGTATGCCGTTAATAATGGAACACAACATCAGCCAAATGGCCGCCAAGACCACGCTTACAGGACCATATCCTTTTCATGAAATTTTCCATAACCAAATCGCAAAGTGGCTGATGAGACCCATTTCCACCTCGGAGGCTACGTCAACAAGCAAAACTGTCGCATCTGGGGCTCGGAAAACCCAAGAGTTATTGTTGAAAAGCCTCTCCATCCTCAACGCGTGACTGTTTGGTGCCCAGCGTCGATTCAAGACCTCAAAGATGAAATTCGTGAGGCTATCGAGGACATAGGGCAGCCACTTTGCGATTTGGTTATGGAAAATTTCATGAAAAGGATATGGTCCTGTAAGCGTGGTCTTGGCGGCCATTTGGCTGATGTTGTGTTCCATTATTAACGGCATACCTTCCTCTTTATAATGAAATAAACATCCGATCATTTATCTCCAAAAATGCCATTTTTCTTTGAATATCAAAATAACACCTCTTATTGGAAAACCCTTTAGTTGCATCACAGTACTATTAAATGTTACTGGCGATTAAAAGAAAGCACTGGATAAAGATGAGGTAACATTTTTCAGAGGCTTTTGATACGATAAATCACGTTAGCTTATATAGGAAGCCAAATTTATTTTTTCTTACTTTTATTGCTGAAGACAGTTTGTAGTTTTCTGCAAAGTGTTAATGGTGTTCCTCAGGGTTCCATTCTTGGCCCCATTTTGTTTTTGGCTTATATTAATCAGCTTCCATCTTTGATTGGAAATAGTTTCTCCCACACGTACGTAGATAAATTAATGGACTAGTCCATGTACTTCCTACTTTATATGTTACTCAGGCTTTTACACCAATTAAAACGGGTTTACTTCTTGGAAAGAAATATGGTTCCGAAATTTACTAAAACTTTAAATTGTATAAGCAAGTGTAAGCTGAATATTGCATTTTATTCTACAGCACGCTATACATATCTTAAATGAAACTGTAATTTGTTTACTTATGGATATACTATATTTGTATGCTTTGAAAAAAAAAAATATTTGTAACCTCGCATAGATCTAGGCAGTTAATAAATTGTCCTTAACTGTTCATTCTTAACATCTGAGCTTTAATTTTTCTGAATTCCGCCCATTTTTGGAAATCTTTAGCAAAAACTATAAAAGAAAATCAAAATGCAATAAGCATAAAAAAGACTTACAAACTCACTTTTTAGTAAATACGTGAATGTATTTTAGTAGATTCTTTTTAAGTCATACGTTATTTTGACTAACAGCTGTTTCCCGCTCGAAATCTTGACAAAAATACAGTATCATACCGCCGCGGAACGAAATGAGTCGTTTTACGCGTGAACAACGTTGGGAAATATTGAAAACTTATTTCCAAAGTGAGTGCTGTAGCCCAAACAGTGCGTTTTTTTAAAAGTAGTTTTGGCTGAAATGAAGCACCCACCGCTCCTACTCTACGCAAGTTTGTAAATACAAAAAGTTCGTGAGACTGGTATGCTAGAGGCCTGGAGAACAACACTTATGGTCTCCGTCGTCGTAATCTCAACAGCTCAACATTTCACGCACTAGTCTGAGGAGAATTCTGCACAAAGAACTCGGATTATTCGCTTACAAGGTCCAATTGGATCAGCAATTGAAGGCGCACGACCATCCGCTTCATTATCACTTCGCAGTGAACATTAGAGCAGCTTGAATTGGACAACGATTTTGGGCGAAAATTCTTCTCTTCTGACGAAAACAAAATTTCCGCATCTGGGGCTCGGAAAACTCGCACGTTATTGTCCAGAAGCCAATGCATCCACAGAGAGTGACAGTTTGGTGAGGATTGCCGAGTGGTGGCATCATTGGAACATTTTACTTCGAAAATGAGGCTGGGAACACCGTTTCAATCAGCGGTGTGCGTTACCGAGCCATTTTAAAGGCATGGATTTGGATCTCTGGTTCATGCAGGATGGCGCAAATCCCTGAATCGAGTTATCAGCCGTCTTGGCGATGTCAATTGGCCGCCTCGGAGCTGAGTGAACTACAGCCCGAAACCATCAACAAGATCTTGAAAAATTAGACTGACAGAATGGGCTACTGCGAAGCCAGCCGAGGCAGACAATGAACGACATTTTGTTCCATAATTAATGGGAAAAATTTCTCTTACTAATAAAGCCATAATACATGGAAAAAATTTAATTTTATTTTATTGCATTTTTAAAAAGAAACTTCTATTTGGCCCCAACCTGTACAGTTTCATAATTGTTAATCTTAATGAAATTGTAAAATTTTTTTTAATTTTTGATCAATTTTGTAAATATTAATAAATAAAATTGTTCGCATATTGTTCAAAGCTACTAATTTCTATCAATTTTAGGGTGCCAAAGTTAAAAAAAAAATAATATAAAATTGTGTAGAATTTTAGTTTGGAAAGTACGCAAACCGAAATATTATATCTAAGAGTTAAGCAATCAAAAAATAACAATAAATGTTCGAACTAGTCTCAACAATCAGGTTGTACATTACGAAAAATACTTAGAATGATTTAGGACGCAGTGCTAAAATGAAGAGAAAACTTGAAATAAAGTTCGGCATATATGTAGCTTACAGATAACGGCTCACACCTACATATATTTCCAGAACAAATTAATATTTAAGCAGAAAATACTGAAACTGTTTGGGTGTAGCGTCCTACACTACTTGGTAACGAATATTAGCAAATGTCATTTTAAGATTTCCACCCACAAAAAGAAAAATCATGTCCTCAACTCATTTTGTTATTACTTAACAATAAATTATAAAATCAATGGCGCATAGTTTTAAAAAATAACAGCCTGTTGTTAAGATCTGTTAAAGTCTTATGCCCGATTTCACGAAGGACTTTTAAACATTTAACAGGCTTCTAAACCTTAAAATGAGATGTTTTGGTTTCACCAAGCGCTTTTAAATTTAACAAGCTTTTAAACACCCTTATAAACTAAATGCCCATTTTTGGCTCATTAATATTTAAAAGTGTCATTGAAATGTCATCTAATGTAGATAACAACAATTGGTTGTGGGTATAGCAGCTGAAATTATCGTTCTGTAAGGATTTAGTGTTCAATTTTTGAAGATACAAAATAAATAAATTAATACTAAATATTTAAATGATTTGTTTCTTTATTTCGAAAAAAAATTGATCGTTTTCATCCAATAATAAAGTGCAACACAAAGTTATTCGCTGAGCAAGAATATTCTCGGTTCACAGAAATACATTATATGACTTCAAAATGTGGTTCCGACTTTGCAACGCATCTGTGGATGAGTTTGTTGAATATGTTTGGTCTTCATTTGGAACCAAAACAAACCCAAAAATGCAATAAAAAATGAATTAAGTGTTTATTACTTAACGATTTTATGCCGCAGAATGTCAGGATCAGAATCTTTCCAAATATTTTGTGTGCATTTCTTTTTTTTTTTTCATTTCTTGACATTTGTTTGAACACATAACGCTTTCTCATTTCTTCTCATACATTTCGCTTGTTAGAAAGAAAAAAGCAATTTATTTTTCCCAGGGATGTGAAGAGAACTCAATTTTAACAAAAATTTCCCCAAAATGTCCCTTTTATAGATTGGTGAAACTAAAAATTTTTAAGAGCCTGATAAAATTTAAGAGGATTTTTGATAAAAGTGCTTTTAGTGTTTGTTTATGAAATCGGCCATTAGTATGTAAAACCTAACTATAAAGTAGTTTTTTAACTCATTCTTAATTTTAAAAATGACAGTTTGTGCAAAAAAACAAAGTAAACAGACCTTTTTTGACGTTTGTAAATGTCAAAGAGTAAGGACGATACCATAAAATGTTAAGAGATACTAATATGTTAAAATCGTTTAAAATAAGCAAAATCTTCTTTTTAATTTAGTAACTTACTTCAATTACTTTAGCATATTACTAAATTAAAATTAAAGAAACTTTCATAGAAATACTATGTGAAACTGACCCAAAATTCAAACCAGCAATAAGAAGCGCTTCTATTTCCACCATAATCAAACTTGTTACTAGTTTGAGATAATCCCTCGTGCACGAACTGGGATTGTTTTAAGTGTGTTCAGAAAGAATTCAGAATTTATCAAAAAATTTGCGTCAGCACGATACTAATTACAAAATATTTAAAATTATGAAAGAGTTAGTGAACTACTTTAAAATTAGTAAATTGTTAAGTAGTATCATATTAATACCTTAACATTGGGTTGTTTAAAATTTTGCGCCAATATGTTAGCAAATTATGTTCATTCCCAATTTATCGAGAGCTTAACCTTTATCTAACTTTATTTTGTTCTCCGTGTACAATAGTCTTAGACCTCGAATAGATGGAGGATCATTAGGAAGATGCGAAATTGTGCTGCAGTAACAACCGATCTCTTCGGCAATGTTATGAAATCCAAGTGAATCTTCAGGTTTTGAGTTGACGATGATTACAACGATGACTCGCGACGACGCCGCGACGGTGGTGATGCGACGGACGCGACGATCGGGCATAAAAACAGTGATGCTTATGTCGGCTAAAAGTGCTTCCGCGGTATGTATGGTTTGGCTAATAGTTTTGCATTGAAATGAAAAGTCGGTTTTGAACTAAAGGTAGAACGAGGAGCGTTGTACCTGCTGCAGGGGTGCAAGCAGATTTATAGGTTTTGTGTGAGAAAAACAAGCTAATAGAAAAGTTGCCATTGGATTGTTTCTTTAACTGTTTTTATTTGTTTTAGTAAATCATATAGCGATTGCGATGGTGGACGCGTGTATTTTTACCGCATTTACTTAATTGAGTCGCGAATTAAGGTGATTGATGAGATTATAGCTAGGAGGGTCAGATGAGTTTGCGAGATAATAATCATTTCCTTAATCAATTGCTAATTGTTGGGTTGGGCGAGCAAATCAGTGAGGCAAAAATCTGATAGTTTGATGCCTGGTGAAATATCAAACTGATTATGGTGTAAGTTAAAATAGTCATCTGAGCTTGTGTAACTTATAAATTCGTGGTTTCGTGAGAAACATACCAAAAAATTGGGATATATCAAATTGTTCAAATGACCAACTCTTTAGATCTGGATTGTCTTGTCTAAAGGTAACTTTAATGGAGGAAGGGATGTGGGATATGCAGCATTAAACACAACAAACATTATACAATATGCTCGCTCCAAACCGGGCATAAACTGAGCGCTTCAATCTTTAAGAAACACAATAATTATGGTCTAAACTATAACCTTATCATTTTGTTCAATACGTCAAAATTGGTGTGTTGCCACCATTTTACTCGATCGACTCGTTCTTTCTTAACTAATTTCTTCGAGCGAGCCCCGATTGAGCTCTGAGCTAAAACAGAAATGCACGATGAGTGCTCGGATCGGTCTGAATTAAAAAATATAAAATAGTAGTACTTTTTTTGAGTGCCCAACTCGAGCTAAAAAAGAATAACCCTTAATACCGGTGGACTTTTCAGGGGTAAGGCATGAGATAGAGACTTAGTTATTTGACATTAAGGGCCCAATTCCGGAAGCGCGAGTTTTGGTTTTTGTGTACACAAAAAATCGGGTAAGATCCTGAAATGTAAGATTAAATTTTTTAAAGGTACTAGGTTAAAACTCACGATTTTGTTAATTCCCCGCCAATAACAAAAAAATCTTTTTTTCTTTTCTTTCTCCACTTTCGCCACTAGTCTCTGCCCGGAAAGTTGAGGCTCATATCATTTGACTGTTCGATTTTTAGTAGAAATGGGGCATCCAAATCAACACAAGAAACATCGGAGATTGTCTGCTCCAGGAGACCCCGTGATGGAAGATTTCGCTCAGCAAAGACTTGCAGAAACGTAGTTCTGAAACTTCCAGAAGGATCCACCAAACGTCAAATATTTTGGTTTTTGATTCAACCCGCACTCAAAAGTGTACTTAGAAAAGCCAAGGAAAAACGAAGGTAATTAGTTATTGTTTGGCAGTCTGGTTCACGGTCTTAAAGAGAGCGATGAAGGAATTCAAAATCTTCGAGAGAAAGATACTAAGAATCTGCATTGGACTCCACATCGACCGGCAGCTAGCAAGACATTACAAAAACGAGGATCTAGCTGGTGTAGAACACTGTCAATCACCCTAACCAGCTAATGAAAAGGATGGAGCCACCGAGCAACGACATCTCGAACCGAGGTATCTTAGTGTGATTGAAACCCTGGACAACGCATTACATTACAAATCATAAAATCAATTTTGTTAATTTTAATACAATTAACCATTATACTCTCTCCAGCATTTTATTAAAGTTCGAATCATCAAATAGCGATTTTATTTTTTTAGTATCGTGCTTAGTTCATAATATGACTCTTTGACATTTACAAACGTATTATTCGAATGTATCGTTCGACTTCGAAACAGTGATATCTGCTTGTCAATACTGCAATATTATAGTGTGCGAGCAGAAAGGTAAAACTGTCACAATTAAAAGAGCATTAACCTGCTTTATGGCCGAGAACCTTGTATATAATCTTTGAGTATATACATATAATATGGAGGGCTCGTTCCTATCCCTAATGTATTGTAGTACTTGAAGTTGTGATAGGGGTCGCTGTCTCACTTTCTGTAAGTTAAGGATACAGCGGTATCCTCCGATTTGTGCTTACCTTCTCCTCGCATATAGTTCTCCGTCACATGTGATATGAAGCACTCGGCAATAACTTTGTCTTACACAAATTTGAGTAGCGCCCCCTATGATAGTCACGCATTTGAAATAGAAACGAGCCCTCCATATTATATATACTCAAAGTATATAATATACAAAAATACAACAATTCTTTCGAAATGACGTACATAATTTGTGCTGAATAATATCGCAGAATGGTTCTAACCTAACTAAAAAGGGTATGGCTTCCTGTTTGTAAATTGTATGGCCAATCTGTAGAATAAGCCTTGAAATACCTGTTTTCATATGATAAGTTGTACGTGGCGTGCAAAAGAGTTGATAAACCATCGGTGCTATTCATTTTCTCTGCCTACCTACGCAAGGAAATTTAGAAATATCGTTCATCACCAAGCGTTGCAATGAACGTATTAAATTTCCCAATGTGATTGTCAAACAAATTTATTCCGCTTTATTTATTTACAATAAACTCGTGATCGTACCGAAATTTTCATGTTTTTATTAACTCAAATTCAAGGAAAGATTCGGTTAGATAAATCCCTTTTCGATGAACTAACTGAAACTGAAACTAACTGACTGACAGACAATGCACAGCACAGAAAATACTCGTAGGAACATAAAATTCATCTTAGCATTTTTTAAAAAATTGTTATTAATTCAATGCTTTTTATTTTACTCGTTCAAACTTTACAATGGATTTTAAAATAATCTACTGGCATCGAGCCAGAGACCTGACATTTTAAACATATTTCAGAACTGCTCGACAAAACGCTCTTTTTTTTAAATGTCTAGCGCATTAAGTGAATTTAAAATCGATTACAAAATTTCAAAAACACAGCTAAGAACAGTCATTTTTGTAAGATAAACCAAACGCACTTTCCCGAAAATATTGGTGCCCTGAATTCTTTTATAATCTAATCTAAAGACTTTAAACCCCTTCAAGGGCAATTTCATCCTAAAATATTTAAGAACTAATTTCGATTTTGGTTTGCTCATCTTAAAATCCAACTTTGTATCTTGTTTTTTTAATTCACTTAGGTCAACGAAATCCCTACAAATAATATACAGAATGCTGATGCAATATTAAAGCTCGTGAAAAAAGTGTGATGTATGTATTGCAATGAACATTACAATTAAAGTTGACCGTAAATAACAATCAAATCCTGTTTCGGCTGAATATTTTTTTTTTTAAATAAAAATTGATAAAATTGGATATTGTATAAAAGGGTACCAAAGATCTATATCATCATCAGTCGATTTTCGTTTATCAGTCAGCAATTGAAACATCATCAACCTCAACATGAAGGTAGAATTTTAAGAGAACAAATATTTATCATTGCTTTGTTACTTATTGATATTAACACATTTTTATTTTCACAGTACGTTATCCTTCTTGCCCTCTTCGTTGTTGCCGTCAACTCAAGTGCCATCCTGCCAGTTCGTTCTCCAGCTCCTATTCCTGCTGTAGTTGTTCAAAGGCAAGTTGCAATTATTACACCAATTGACACCAAACGTATTGTCAGCGTTTCCCCAGCCATCAGCGTCGGTGGTTACGCAGCTGGTAAATGAGAAACTTTCGAAAATTATGTCAAAGACGGATTTTTTTATTTTAATAAATATTAGTTAAGTTATCAGCATGCAAAATTATGAATTTTAATTATCTGTATAAAAGAATTTGATGGACTTAAACAACTATGGGGCACAGTGTTAAAGGTTTTAGTGTAAAGGTATTAGTATGATACTAGGTACATAACAATTTGCTATTTTTAAAGTAGTTTACTAAGTCTTTCTTAATTTTAAACATTTTGTAAATAGTATCGCGCAAATCTATTTTTTTAATAAATTGTTTCTGAACACACTTCAAAAAATTACAGTTCATGCAAAGAACTAAGTAAAAAGGACCTGTTTTGGCGATTGCAAGTTGAAGTTAGCACGATACTAAAAAATAATATTTTTTTTTTATAATTAGCGCGCACTCAAGGGGTTATTACCACCCTTAAAATGATTTACACAGTACGAGCAGGGCCGGACAAGCTATACGTGCAAGCTGTGCAAATGCGCAGGGCGCTGAACTCAAAAGGCGCCTTGGGCAAGCGTTAAAAAAGCCACTACTTCATAACCACTACTACTTCTACTTCATAACCTTCTTTTTTTAAGTCTCATTTCTTTTTATAGCTCACTCCAATATTGGTATTTATTAAATAACTAACAGCTAATTCTGAATTTTAAGGCAGATATACATATATACATAGATAGATACATATCTACTTTTCCAAAAATAAGTCGATGTTTAATTTCCTATACACACCCCCATTCCCACAGTAAAAAAAAAAACTACATCACAAAATCTTTACAAAGTGCACAATTTTGTTCGCTTAACAACAGATAGGTACCTACATATTTGCTATTTTTCTCTTTATCAATCTACTGTTACGTTATTCTTCACACTCACCATCGCATGTATAAGTGAAGGCATTTATTTTATTTTGTTATCCCTCCCCTATGCAGTGTAACATAAAACAGAATTTCAACAGCAAATACAGACAGTTAACAGTTTGCAAGTTGATAACATGAGTACGATGCCAATTCTTCTAACTATATGAAATCGAAGTCAGCAATGTTACTCAAACAGAAATTCTGAGGTACAAAATTCATACTCAGTGCGCAGAATTAAAAGTTGCGTCTAGGAATTTAAACTCTTCCGGTTGAGTGTTTCTTGTACTATGTTTTAGTTTGGCACTGGCCTCTGTTTATGAGTGATATTTTATCACTGTCGTGTGTCGAGAATGAGACAAAGGGTTGAAATATGGAAATACTTGAGTGATGATGATGATGATGCGATGATTAATGTTGAGGTTTGTCGTTAATGAGTGAATCTGTTTTATTCAATTTCTCTTTTTCTTTATTTTTTTGTTCTTGCCAGTTATTGCTTACATTTAAAAAAGGGATTTTTTGACTGAACTAATAACTTTATTTGTCTATGTATTATGGTAAAAAAAAAAACTCAAAACAAAAGAAAGGATAGGAAATCTATATTGACAATAAAAAAATAATGGCGCTAAATTTTAATTGAATTAGTACGACGCTAAAGCTGTTTTAGTAATGTCATTGTTTTAGGTGTGTTCAAAAGCAATTTATTAAGAAAATTCTTGTAGTACGATACTAGTGAGAAAATGTTTAAAATTAAGAATGAGTTAGTAAACTACTATAAAGTTAGCAAATAATAATAGGCTGTTTAAAATTTTGCGCCAATATTACTAGTAAGTATTTACAAACTCCGTCTGCTAATTTATCTTTACTAAATATGCTACTCAAGACTCTTTAGTGGAAATGCGATCAGAAGAACAATTCACTAACGTGCAATCAGCTGAAGCCATAGCTCTAAATCTATAAATACCATCACAGTTTCCTCAAATAACGTAGTTTTTTTAAACTAAAAGTAATAATAAACTACTTCAGAACCCCAATGACTCATGAAAGATAAGTTGACTAGTCAATCATGGCTATAGAGAAAGAGCTTGTCAAGTCATTATATTATGATGATCTGGTAACTGAGTTTGCTAAAACAGAAGCCAGAAAAGTTAATCTATTGCAATAAATTCGGTTCTATTTATTTTTATTAAAATAATAATCTTATTATTATTTCCTATACTGAATAAATTAAATATGAATATAAAACTTTTAATTCAACAACAATTAATGAGTTCATTATTTATTTGTATGTTGTTATGTTTTTGAATTAGTTTTTAAATATTTTTTACTTCAAAAAATATTTTTTTTAGTTCCTAAATTTTTGTGATATATTTTTTGACTATTATTTTTGTGATATATTTTTGATTTCTTAGTTTTTAATAAAAATCATATTTATTTTAATTAAATATAAGCATTATCTAGGAATAGGCCTCTTGGGGATCCCTTGTTAAAAAACGCATTGCAAAGGGTACCCCTTGGGTAATGAGGAAATGACTTTTTCCGCCAATCCAATCCAAATGAGAGGCGCCACTGATAAGGCTTGCGCAGGGCTCTAATTTAGCTCGGGCCGGTCCTGAGTACGAGCATTAGGAAAACGAGGAAGGCTTTAAAAGGAGATACCGATGAACATTAGTTTTAAATTTTTGAACATTACAATGGGAAGGAAAAATAGAGCTGGGTAGAGCATTCGTGTAGTCCGGCTAAAGAAAAAATCTCTGTATTTCACAGTACGTCCGAAGGTGGACTCAAGGGTAAACTGATGAGCATTCCTAAGATCGCGGGTATTGCGGTTAAATTGTTTAAGGGGAGCAATGCAACTGGATATTTCGCTAAGAGCACTGTTTATAGAAGCAACGGTAAAATAATGAAAGACAAGAAATATTGCGACGGTGCTCGAGAGATTCAAATATGTTTCTGTTATACTTCTATCCCCTATCATTTTTATAGCTCTTTTTTGGATTATATCCAAGAGACTCAAGTATGTTATTGGAGCACCTGGCCAAATATGGGAATTGTACTCGAGCTTTGGACGAATATAAGCCTTATAGATCATAGCCAGTGCCCGATTAGCCACGAAGCAAGAGTAGCAAATGCTACGGGCCCCGCGCATTTGGGGGCCCCGCGCACCAACCTTTTCTGACCATAAAAAAGTATTATTTACATATTAGATTTAGTCACAATTACTAAGAAGAAAATATTTGCATCAAAATGATCAACTAAAATTTTATTTTTCTATCTGCTGGTCTTACCAAAAATCACGTTTCGCACCGCACCAAACGCAAATTGGACAACGGTATGAAATTCAAATATTTACGAGTATTGTCAGTTGTCACCATTGATAACGTACTCACTGCTTTAGGTAAACGTATATGAATAGTTATATCATAACATTGCTGGAATTTTCGGAATATTCCGAGAGCTAAAATCTCTTCCTGATTCAAAATAGCTTTTTTGGCCTTTAGTCCACAAAAACTGGCGTTTCGTCCGGGTGATCGCACATGAACTCATTAGTTGGCTGTGAGGACCTTGTCAATACGCAATTTTTATTGAATTCAGTTCAACTTAAATCGATTTTTTGACAAAAATCCAATGTGAACTATATCCAACCAAGATTAAAATTATAATCATTAACGTTGGAATATTTTGCCCGTGGCCGAGCATTCATTCTATATGAAGGTTTTTATAATACAAATTCTATATACTGCTGAAATAAATCAGCCTAGTAGAAGACTTAGTACTATTAATGGATTTGTTGAATTTGTTGAAAATAGCAAAATATTTCAACGTTAATGATTACAATTTTAATCTTGGTTGGATATACTCGTAGTTCACATTGGATTTTTGTCAAAAAATCAATGTAAGATGAACTGAATTCAATAAAAATTGCGTATTGACAAGGTCCTCACAGCCAACTGATGAGTCCATGTGCGATCACCCGGACGAAACGCCAATTTCTGTGGACTTAAAGCCATAAAAGCTATTTTGAATCAATAATTCAACAAGTCCATTAATAGTGCTAAGTCTTCTACTTGGCTGATTTATTTCAGTAGTACTATATAGAATTTGTATTATAAAATTCTTCATATAAAATCTCTTCCACCAGAAGAAATTAAAAATCTGCAACCAAAGTAAGTGCTTACGCAGATGATTTGGAGGACAGTCTGGGCAACGAATCAGTGCAATTCGCTTCAATGCTCAATTCTGATGTGGCTGGTATTATTGACAGCAGGAATCATGAGGCTCTGGAAATGCAGGTTTACATGCTATTGATAAATAGTTCTTTACAATCTTGTTTCCCGAACGTTGAAATTGCTTTGCGCATTTATTTGTCTCTCATGATCACCAACTGCAGTGGTGAACGATCTTTCTCAACATTAAAACGTGTTAAAAATGAATTGAGGAACACGATGAGCCAACAACGTCTTAATCTCCTCACTTTAATGAATATTGAACATGATTTACTCCGAGAAGTCGATATCAACAGCATTATTTATAAATTTTCCCAAATTAAATCAAGAAAAGTTTGTTTGTAACAGTTTTGTTTTATTTAATACCATAAACTTGATAAGTGCCTAACCTAAAACAGTCTAAGGGCCCCTTGATAGAATTTGCTACAGGCCCCGCCCTGGCTTAATCCGGCACTGATCATAGCCAGATCGGAAGGGGTGAAAAATTTCTTGCAACGTCGAAGGAAACCTAAACACTTGGCAGAATTTTTGGCAACGTCGAATATGTGATCATTCCACACAAGGTGGTCTGTAATGCACATACCGAGCACTGAGAGTTGTTCAGTTTCCTCAATGCAAGTGCCGCTCATGGATAACGGCAAAAGGGGAGGATTTCGCTTTAACGATAGAAGACAGCACTGGGTTTTTGAAGCATTAAATTCTACACGGCTTTTTATTCCCCATTGGACAATGCTGTCAAGACCAGAATTTAATGAGCTTTTCATACGCTACCGTTCAAATTCCACTTCCGAAGAACAAGGAAGTGAATCTTCAAACGAATATGAAAAGCTGAGGGTACTATCATCAGCAAAACAATTTAGTGGATTAGAAGTTTTAGATAGGAGATCGTTGATAAACATGAGGAAGAGAATCGGAGACAAAACGGAGCCCTGGGGTGCACCAGCATTTATTTTATGAATTTCAGACTTGAAGCCATCCAATACAACTTGTATTGAGCGGCCTGAAAAATAATTTCTAATCCAACGAAGAAGAGATTCATCGATACCAAAAGCACGCATTTTCGATAAGAGACCTTGATGCCAAACTCTATCAAATGCTTTTGAAATATCAAGTGCAATAACCTTACTTTCTCCAAAACGATGTAAAGATTTGTGCCACTGTTCGGTATCTCACCATCAGATCACCAGTGGACCTATTGCTGCGAAAGCCATACTGTCGGTCATTTAAAAGCTTTCGGAAAGAGTCCAGAGGAATAGAATAGATAGAAAAGCTTACGCAGTGATTTTGCCAGCGTTGAAGAACATCTCTTCAGAACAATGGCAGGGATACTATCCGGGCCACGGATTTATGTGTGTCAAGATCTTTCAGGATCTTGCAACTGTACGAGTACGAAAAAAGATTCGTCCCATGGAAAAGTTTGTGTCTTTAAGTACAGGAGGAGTCATAACACTCTCTGGTAGCGTCGAATTAGCAGCAAAGTGTGCTGCAAGCGAATTGGCTTTATCAAGAGAGCTAACATAGGGAGTGTTATTGATAACGAGCGTTGGAACCGAGGACGAAGTAGTATTTCGAATATTTTTTACAAATGATCAGAAATTTTTACTACCCTTGGGACATTGTAGTATTTTTTGCCTAATTTGTTGGTCATGTAAGAACTTGGTCTGTTGAATATGATCATTACAGGTCTTTCTAGCTTGTTTGAACTTATTCCGGTTTTCTTTAAGAGGGTTGGTCTTATAACATCGGAAACTTACTTCTCTGACCCTGATAACCTCTTTACAGCTCAAATCAAACCATGAATTCTTTTTCGGTTTGATAGATTTTTCCCTATGCGGTATATAATCCCTCATTCCGATGAGAATTAAATTTGTAATCATATTTGCACTGAAGTCAACGTCACTATCGAGGAAGCATAGTGACCAGTTAAAGTTACTGAAGAAATCATTGAGACGTCCCAGTTGGCTTTCTCGTATTGCCAAACGGTTCTCTTGGGGGTTTTCTCTTTAACTGAATTCGCAGATATGACACAGTGGTCTGATGAGCCTAGAGGCGATAACACACTAATGGTGTATTTATCAGGATCAGAGGTAAGGAAAAAGTCTAGTGGGTTGGCGGTTTGACCTGTAAGGTCAGGAATTCGAGTGGGCCCATTAACAAGCTGAGTCAGATGGTTTAACGCAGCAAAGATCTCAACATACCTTCCTTCGGGTGTTGTCTGACCAGAAAAGCGAAGCCAACTAGAATTGTGTACATTGAAATCGGCCGCAATGACGATTTCAGTGTGAGAATAATGGGAAACAATTCTTTTGATGGAATAGGACAGAGCATCAAATTCGTCAAAAGTTGAATTTCTGTATAGGTTTGGACTTCGATAAATGAAACAAGTATGTATGATGTGCTAATGTACCGTGAATTTTAACCATATAAAATTGAAAGTAGTATTTGAACATTTGCCATATTGGAGTTGAAGTTGGTACGCAACATCGTTTCTAATAAAAATTCCGAGACCGTGGTGTGGGAAGAATAATGGCACTAAGCTATACCCATGTAGAGAAAATTCCGAATGATCGGTATTCTCACCTACCTGAGTTTCACTTAGTGCCAAAACAGATGGCCTGTTCTTTACAGTATGAACGTACGTGGCACAGAAGTTCTTTCGAAAGCCCCGAATGTTGCTAAAATCAACCCTAAAATCACTTACCATTGCAATATTCACAAAACAAAACAAAAAAAAAACTAAAACAAACGAATATACTAATTTAACAATTAATAAAAATTAATAATATAGCTTTTTGATGAGTTTAACTTTAACACAATGTTAGAGAAGGTATGATGCTAAACCGTTCTAACCAAGTATCATGCTAAAACAGTTTTAACATCGTACTAATTCGAATACAATTTTGCGCAATTGCACATGGATAATTGTATTTGTCTTCAAGTTGTTTTAAAACTTTTTGACTGCCGATTTGTTTTTCGGTTTGAGTTGTTGAGTTTTGGTACAATGGACTATCAACAGGAATAAAAGGATCATCTTGATCTATACCTATATGATCTATTTTCCAGTTTCACTTGATTTTTTTTTTTTTTTTTTTTATAATTTACACGCGCTCAAGGGATTATGATTACCCTTTAAATGTTTTGAACACAGCGCGGGCGTGAAGTTAAGGAAGAGAAGGAAGGATAGGAAAGATGTGTGGCACGATGTTCTGAGACTGAAGGTTGTTGTCTCAGCTATTTTATCTCCAGGGATGGCGGCTGAACTAAAGCGGAGAATGCCGTGTCTTATTTCCATGTCGCTTATGATTCACATTATTTTATTCGTGTTCATCCTTGTTGGGTATACTAGTTTAACTCAAATACATGTTGTTAGTGTTATGCCTGAACAACATGTAATGAGTAAACCAGCAACCCATTGATGATAATTTTTATAAGGTTTTTAATGGAATTAAAACGACATAGACAACGGCAGGGATCGAACCTGTGATCATGAGGTTCACAGGCGAGCACACACAGACTATCGTTATTTAATAAAACCGGAGGCGTTTCAGATAAAAAAAGTTTTCTGTAGGAATCATACACGTAAAAACTTTCAGTAAAGCCCCACTTCTCTGAAATTTTCTTAAAAGTCTTTCTTTAATTACTTTTTTTTTTATGAAAAGGTAATTTAAAGCAACGATCACCGTGATATGACATAATAGATTAAATTAAAAACGAAGTGCGAAGTAGTTAAGCGTTGTTGTGTTTATTTAGAGGAATAACTTAAATTAAATAAAAACAAAATGGTGTCATGGGACTTCATATTAGACGGTCTTTTTCTAGCATTAAAGTCACAGTTTCAAATAATAACAGATGGCGTCTCTCCACACAAGGAGAAAGCGAGAAAGCTAGCTCATCACTAAGAAATATGTTACTTCTAAGATAATTCAGATCCCTTCTTCATTAAGGGAAAAATAATCAAAATGGGCTAAACTACTTAGATTTAGATTTAGATTTATTTATTTATTTCGTATTCTTATACCATTAAGATACAATAATCTTATAAATTAGTGCTGACTTATAAATTAGCTTTTATTCCAATGAAAACAATCTGGTAGACAACTTTTCTTACAATACAAGAATTAATTAAATTTCTAAACTCTGGTTTTCTATTGAGCAAATCTATTTATTTTTTTTCACGAGAGCCACGCACTTAAAATTGTGTATCTTCAAAACGAATAAAGATCCCACTACAAAACCTGTCATAGAGTATCTCTCATGTATGATTTTTTTTGCTTTCAGTGATCAACTCTTACCTTAAATACTTAGAATTGGTTGTTATCAGTCACTGACAGGATCTTTTACTGAGGCCTTAAGGTACAATAAGAAATTTCCAAAAAAAACTTATCCTCAGTAGCCCATTTTATTTTTATTTCATATTTGGTCCTGTCGAGCAGCTGTCGGGATAATTTGGGGTTTGTTCGTAGATTATGGTCAGACTAAAATGTCGTTTATGTCGAATGTTGTAGCGGAACATTGTTTTTGAATTATTACATTATTTTTGGTTTGTATTTAGTTTTAGTTTTTAGTTTTTTTTTAGAAAACATAAATATAAATAAATTTTACTTTAAACTCTCAACTCTCCTTGTGCCTATGTTGAATGGATAAGATAGACCGAGAGCCCACGGCAATTTTTGGGCGTGATTGATAACAAAAATAGTTGGCATAATTATATGGGTCTTTAGTAGTTACGAGATTTACAAATAATGTGAACGGTCTTGCATGTTCTAGTGGGAGCAATAGTGCATAACAGTGCATGAAATATACAGTTTTTTCCAAAGTCTAAATTTTAAACAGCCTATTATTAAGATATTAGTATGATACTACTTAACAATTTTCTAAATATAAAGAACTTTATTAACTCATTCTTAATTTTAAACATTTTCTAACTAGTATTGTACTTAATCAATTTACTTAATAAATTGCTTCTGAACACACCCAAAACAATAACAGTTCGTGCAAAAAACTAAGTAAACAGACATTTTTTGACGTTTGTAAATGTCAAAGAGTCAATTGAAGTTAGCACGATACTAAAATAAAATAGGTATTCGATGATTTTAACTTTATTAAAAGGGTAGAGAAAGGGTATGATGCTATATTAAATAAAAATTCGCAAAAACGTTGTTTTAACCTAGTTTCCTGCTAAAACAGCTTTAATATTGTTATAATTCTACTAAAATTTTAAGCCAATATTCTTTTAAAAAAGCACCTTCTTAATTTTTTTAGAAAATCAAAATTCATAATTTTGAATGGATATCTTAACTAATATTTATTTAAATAAAAAATCCGTTTATGACATAATTTTCGAAAGTTTCTCATTTACCAGCTGCGTAACCACCGACGCTGATGGCTGGGGAAACGCTGAGAATAGGTTTGGTGTCAATTGGTGTAATTGCAACTTCTTGCTTTTGAATATCTACAGCAAGAATAGGAGCTGAAGAAAGAACTGGCAAGATGGCACTTGAGTTGACGGCAACAACGAAGAGGGCAAGGAGAATAACGTACTGTGAATATAAAAATGTAATAATATCAGTAAGTAACAAGGCAATGATAAATATTTGTTTTCTTTAAAATCCTACCTTCATATTGAGGTTGATGATGTTTCAATTGCTGACGAAAATCGACTGATGATATTACTGAACGATGAACCCCTTTTTATACAATACAATTTTTTGAGTAAATGTTAATTTAAAAAGAAGTATTCTTCCGAAACAGGATTCGTTATTTTATACGATCCACTTAATTTTTGTTTTCAAAGAAAGAAGAAAGTGTGTAAAAAATTACATTCCAAAACAATAAAATAAATGTTAATGAGTTGAGAAGCTGTACATATTTGTAGGTACATTACTGAGTTATTAATTTCTCAACAATAACAAGATCATATTGCATCAGCAATCACTTTTAGTTGTTATAATTTTCAGGGTTAGTGTACTTACATCTGACAACCCACAAATATGATTATTCACCAAATTAGTAGGGGTATTCATGTAAGCGCGGAAAACCCTCGTAAACCTCGTAAACCAGATAATTTTATCTCCGCAGAAACGAGCTGTCAAAATTTGTATGGGGAAAAGTTTCTGCAAATCGCATAAAATTATCTCACAAATTTGCTGCGGAAAGTGCAGAAATAAACCTCGTAAACTAAAGAAGTATGGATTCTGACTTTTAATTTGACATTTCACGAAATATTTCCCACATTTACGCAAGTATTTCTTAGGGGGTGTTCATGAAAACATGCTGCAGAAAGTTATATCTTTCTACAAAGCGGAAAATTATCTCGTTACATGAATACCCTTAGTGTTTAGGTTAGAGAATATCTAATATGTTTTTGAATTATTCCGAATCTTCTTGTTATACATGATTCAGAAATGCCAACGTGATGAATTTTTTGACAGCGAGAATTACAGCAAAAGTCCGATTTTCGGAAAAAAAAGTTATTCAAAGTCAAATGTTTAAAATATAAGTTTTTCACAAACATACATATAAAGGGCGGTTAAATTTTAAGGGCCGATGTTGAATGTGAACCACACCTAAACGTCAAGTTTTTTTCTGCATTTAATTTGACATTTCTCAATTTCAGACTAACTCAATTTGAACCATGGAAAAATACACAATCGATCAACGCGTTAAAGTTATTCAGGCATATTATGAAAATGGGCGTTCAAATCAAAATGCTTATTGTGCACTTCGTGATTTTTTCGGTCAATTTTATCGTCCAAATATGCGTACAATCGGAAAAATCGTGCAAAAATTTGAGCAAACCGGATCTGTAGGAGATGTGAAAACACCAGTGCATGCTCGTACTGCAGAAAATATTGCTGCTGTTCGCGATAGTGTGTCTGAAGAGCCGTCCACCTCAACACGCTCGTCGTTGATGAACATTATGCATAAAGACTTGCACTTACACGATAACAAGGTGCAATTGACTCAACAACTAAAGCCTTTTGACCATTTCAGGCGTCGTCAATGGTCAGAATGGTGGCAAGAAATGGCAACAGTGGATGATCAATTTTCGAAGAAAATCATCTTCATTGATGAGTCACATTTTCACCTCAGTGGATTCGTCAATAAGCAGAATTGCCAAGAGTGATTGTCGAAAAACAAACAAATGCACCCACAAAGAGTGACTGTTTGGTGCGGTTTATGGGCTGGCGGCATCATCGGGCCGTATTTTTTCCAAAATGAGGCCAATCAGTCAGTTACTGTGAATGGTGTTCGCTATCGTGAGATGATAACGAACTTTTAATGGCCACTTGCGACACAGCTAACGAAACAATGGCTGTTTTAGATGGTTTGCACCATTTGGTCCCATAGTGCGTTCTACCAAATTTCATTGTTCTACTGCAATCGGAAGTGCGCCATATATAATTTACATCAGTTCTGATCAAGTGGGCGGATGCCACGCCCCCTGAATGGAAAACCTCAAATTTTCGATTTTTTCCTCTGCTTGCATGACAAGACCTACTGTTGTGCAAAATTACAAGATTCTACTAAGTCGGGAAGTGCTCCAAAATTTTGATGTACTGTCATTCAGTCAGTCAGTTACGGTTTTTGTGATTTTTGAGGCCTTATATCTCAGGAACCACTTATGCTAGAACTTGGCTGGGCATTACCGTGCCTTTTGATAACTCCGCAATTTTTGGTACCCCCGCCAACGCATACGTCTCTCGCCTATGAGCTTAAGAATCGCAAGTTAATATTGCATCATTTAAAAGCATTCAAAGTTGGTATCAGCGTATTATGTGTCGAAACCTTACTACTTGTTGAATTAACTTACGAGGATGTGTTCGGAGGAATTGTATATCGTTTTTACGCTGGAGTTGAAATGCTCATGAAAATGCAGTTCGAGTTAAAATAGTCATGAAAATATAGATCGTGTTGATTTATAATTTTTCTCACTAATGAATTTGCATTAACACTTTGGAATTTTACATACTAAACTACATTATGCTTACATATAGCGATCACACTTTGGACAAGTGAAGGTAAAGTATAAGAAAATAAATACCAACGAACACACCCTCAAGCATGCCAACATACATATATTTCTCTAAACACCTCCTGCATTTCAACATCCGAAACTCCATCTTCACTAAAATATTCTTTTCCATTCCTAGTCGTTTTTTATTGGTAAATGTATAGGCAGCGCAGTAAAATTTTACACAGTAAACAACAACAAAGGAATAGTGCGTATAAACTAGGCAGTAATAAGAGTGCACATAATAGTGCTGATAAATTAGTTACAAAAGTTTTATTTTTCGTGAGGTTGGCAGGTTTTGATTATTCGAGAATGTGTTAGGTGATATTTGTTCATTTTGTGGTAAATTTTCACGAGGTTTGAAATATTAATTTACGATTAGACGGTAAATGTTAATAGTCAATGGTCAAAATGTTGCCTCTTAATTGTATCAGATCTGACGCTGATCACGATCTAGTAAAGACATACGAAATTCGTAAGGAATGTCTGGAATATCTTGAAATTATACATTCTGTGATTCTGGATTTTGGAATTATTTGAGATTATTTGTTCGGGATTTTGGCATTGGCGACTATTAGATTCAGGATTTTTGTATTCTGGATTGTGGGCCTGTTGTGTACAAAAGAGTCATTTTACTCTCTGTACAAATAGCATATATGTATTTGCCTCTACTGGAAGTATTTATTAATCAAAACAAGTTCCTCACTATGAAGGTATAAGTCAGTCTATTGAATTTTTTAATGGAATAAAGGAGAGACTTATTATTGAAATTTCTGCTTTAATTAAAGTATTTCTTAATAAAACAGGGCCGTTCTCGATAAATGCAACATCAGTTGACTTTATTATCAAGATCCCAAATGGCTTAAACAAAAAATAATGAATATTAAAACATTTGGTCTTATATTATGTTGCATAGCTTTATTTTTAAATTAGTGCTTTGACTTTCCTTGTCCTTGAACATTAGATAATATTGGACCAGTCAATAAAATGGGATTAATTGCAGCAAGTAGAGGCTTTAGATGGACATCGCTTATGAGACCAGAAGCAGGTTTCAGTAGTAAGAGAAGTGGATTTCCAATGAGTGGTTGCTCCTGCTCGGTTGTTAACAAATTCGTACTACTTGCAATAGCGAACAAAGCAAAAAGGATGATACACTATAAGTATAAGAGATGTTTTTTGTTTCACATTAAATATTATAGAAAAAGTTGCTCAAAAAATTTGTTTGCCCTAATGACGAATGTATGCCGTTCAAAATTTTACTTATAAACAATTTTTCTAAAGTCCTAATTCATTAAAAGAAATATTATTAAGTTAAGAAATTATATAATGGTTAATGGATATTTAAAACAATCACGAAAATTGTATTTCAATTGATGCTACCTTTGACGTGATTATTCAAAAAATGTTTGTATCTTATATCCGTATGCTGTATTAGTAGATATAAACAAAAGAAAATTATAAACGAACCTTCATTCTATTGAGTTCGATTAAAAATATTCTCAGAAAGACTGATGAATAAATAAAAAATATTTTTCTTTTATAGATTAAAGATTTTTTTTCGAAAAGGTCGCACGAAGTGAAAACAATAAATCTTTTAAATTGTTTATTAATTACAGAAACATAAATGTTTTTTAGGTCAAGTTCAAACACCAACTGAATTCCTTTTGTAGATATCTTAAATAAATTTAAATTAAGATCAGGTATCTGCAAAGTAATGAAAACAAATGAATTATTTTTTAGTTCAATTTTCAGATTCATAGATCAAGATGGCACTCGTCGTATTCCTACGAAATAAGGACTGTGAGGCTGATTTAAATTAATTTTTGTTATTCGTCATTTGTTAACAAATTACAAAATTAATACCTATTAAGAATAGACTTTGGAAGAAAATTTCTGGCTTAGATATATTGAAATCGCCATATTAACAGACGAGAGTAAATGGAAAATGTTTGATGATTCAACTATAACAAGCTACTTCCAGCCACTTAAATCCCTAGTTTGCTTGATCCAGTTACCCACGCCAGGTTGTTTGAGGTCCTCTTCCACTTTTGTGCACCGCCGAAGTCACGACCCTTCAGGTTAATTTCAAAGATTTTCTGTCCGCCTGTCTGTCTGTTCGACTACAGCCTAATCTGCTCGGTTGATTTTCTTTAAACTCTTTTAAATTTTTCTCCCCACACTTTTTTTTATCAAAAAGACCAAAATTAATGGTACCTGCAATACGATTTTTTTTAAATTTTATAAAATATTTTTTTTTTTTTTCAAAAACTGTTCGAAAAATTTTTTGTAAAAAAAAAAACTCAATTTCATTTAGTTAAAAGTAGTTAAAATAGTTGAAATTTATTTTTCGAAAACTGGTTATTAATGTTACCCTCCTGGAACCTTTTTTTTGGTTTTCATTTTCTCTTATCATTTTTTTATGCTAAAGCCCCCTAAAAGTTTGGATAGTTTTGGGTATTCGAATTTTCAAACAAATTTGTTTTTGGATTTTTAAAGTAAAATTCAATTTTTTATTGAAAACTCAATATGTATTTCGAAAACGCCATGCTGATTTTATGTAAAACTTGACAGTTAAAAGTTTTATAATACAATCTACAAGACGTGAGAAACAAAATTTTATTTTATCTAAAAAAACGGTACCCACCAAATGTTAAAAAATGGTTTTCAAAAATCGTATTTTTCTCAAAACGGCTCTTAAAATTTTGATATTTTTTTTTCTTTCGATTGATTTTTATGACACGTCTGGGTCGCACGAACTTTCTCTTATGCAAAAGTGCTTAAGAATTTAAAATAAATTTTATAAATATGAAACATGGATTTAATGAGATAAAATTGTTCAAATGCATGGAATTGCCGTCTGATTTCCGGAAAAATATGAATTTATGCAAACAAAGTTTAAAAATAGTTTTATTATTAATTATTAAGAATTTTATTTTTCAATTTGTTTTATATACAATTTGACTTAAAACTAACTTATTACTAAATTAAATCATGTTGGCTCAACAATAGGGGCCCAACGTTCTTCATTTGGCTTTACATAATGCTATTTGCTAACAATATCATATTAATGTTTTCTTAATCTAATTCATGATTTTTTTAATATTAACTAAATAATAATTTTTGATGAGTGGGCGTTTTACCCCCTGTAGTATTGATTATTATTGTTTTTCTCGTAAAAGGGTGCGTTGTCGTTATGGATGATGTCTTCAAATTGATCGTCAGTGATGGCTCGGATGTATAGATACTTGTCACTAGGCTCTAGTTCATGCTGGAGAAGTTGTTGCACTTCTGTGTTGGGATGATCTTCCAGGTTCCTGATGATTTTTCCGGAGAGCTGCAGTAAATACTTGTCCAATGGTATTAACTTTGCTTCTTTGTACAGATTCCTTGTTGGTATATATTTCTTCGTCAGTGGGTTACGGTACAGTCCAGTGCAAATGCGGAGCATCTTTCTTTCAAAAAGCTTCATCTTTTTCATTGTTGTAGGTGAAATAGTAAACCAGATGGGAAAGGCGTAGGTCAGAATGGGTCGGATAAGTTGTTTGTACACAAGCAGCTTGGTTTTCTTACTTAGTCCATTTCTCCTCCTGAGAAGCGGATGGACCAAGTGCAGAGAATAGTTGGCTCTCTTCAAAATCAAGTCCGCATGCCTTTTGAATTTTAATTTATTGGAAAAGTTGATTCCCAAGTACTTCGTTGATGATTTGACTGTCACTTCAGTGTTGTCTGGAAGCTTTATTTTGATTGCATCACAGCGTGTTGCAAACGCTCGTCTTCGAATGACAGTCACTGGTGTTCGGAAGCAGATGAGTTCAGTCTTTTCGCTGTTTATCCTCAGTCCCCATTTGACATAGCATTCCCATAGGTTTTTAATGTGCTCTTGCACTCTCCTGGCAGCAATTTCTGCTGAAAAAGCGGTGGCAAATGTGATTGAGTCGTCTGCATAAAGTTTCGTCTTTGTACCCGATATGTTGGCTGGTTGATCAGCAGTGTAAATGTTGAACAGCAGCGGTCCAAGTTTTGATCCTTGAGGAACTCCAGCGTTAATTCCTTTGGTTGATGACCCATGTTTTTCTACCTGTACATAAAAAAGTCTATGGGTTAGGAAATTTTTGATTATTCTTACCAAGTAATTAGGAAGACCAAGTTCCGAGAGTTTGAATAGCAATCCTTTTATCCAAACGATGTTGAAAGCTTTTTCGATGTCCAGCAAACACGCTACAGTTGTTTCCTTTTTGTTGAGTCCAATTGTAACATCAGTATGGAGTCCCAGTAATGGATGTAAGGTAGAGTGTTTATATCGAAAGCCATACTGAAACTCCGGTATGACATCTCTTTCTCTGCAGAAAACGTTGAGTTTCTTCAATATCAAATCCTCCAGTATCTTATTCATGCAGCTGAGCAAAGAAATTGGCCGATATCCTTCCACATTTGCACGGTTGTTCTTCTTCGGGACAGGGACCACTTTTGCGGTTTTCCAGGCTGCAGGAAAATAGCTGTTGTTCAGGCAGTTATTGAAGATTATAGTCAACAGGAGAACAGCAAGATTTGGTAACTTTTTAAGCACATAATTAGAAATCTTGTCGTTTCCTTCTGATTTTTTGGAGTTTCCAGTGAAGACAATGTCAGCTGCTTCTTCAGGAGAAGTGAAAACATCTGTCAGCGTCGGCTCCGATGATGGGTTTTCCTCGTTGAACAGGGTCACGGTTTCGTTGGTTGCTGATATCTCTTGAAAGCGAGTTTCTACGTCAGGAAGGTGTACGGGAGGGCGGTCTTTGAAACTATCATGAAAGTGATTTGCAAATGCTTCAGCTTTCTCAGCAGAAGTTGTTGAAACTTCTTGTCCGTGAAAGATGGTGTCTGGAATTGAGTTCGCTCTTCCAACAATCATATTGATCTTTTTAAACGTGTCAGGTCCAGGTTTGATATCTTCGAGTCTCTTCCTAAATATCCTTTTCCTGATGATGTTTTATTGCCTGGTTGAACATTGTGTTAGTGCACTGAAGTTCTGAGTGTAGCCGACGGTATTCGACACTTTCCCTGTTAAAGGTCCTGTGGAATATTCTTTGGAGGCTTTTGCGGAGTCTTTGCCGGTGAGCATATATTAATTGTATATGTTGGGGTAAGTTTGCATATTTATCTCTGCTGGTTCGGAGTGTTTTCTGCCTGTCCAAAGCAATGTTGATCACTGTTTCAAATTGAGTAATGGTGTTATCGATCTCAATGTTGTTAAGATTGTAGACGCTGGAGACTTCTGGTAGGCGTTCTTCAACTTTTGAACGGAATCTTATCCAGTTCAGTTTTTCGTATTGGATTTGGAATTCGGGAATACGACGTTCAGTTGTAATCCTGTAATTCAATCTGACTCTCATCTCAACCGCCAGATGGTCCGAGTCACTATCGTGTGCAACACAAGTGAAGTTTTGGAACTCGGGAAGGATGTTCGTAAAATTGGACGTCACTAAAAAGAAGTCTAGCAACGATGGAGTTCTTGGAAATGTGGGTCTATGTTATATTTATCACAACATAGACCACCAGTGAGTGAAGCTCAGGGTTGTCTTGCAGCCAGTCCACAATTGCTTTTCCTTGTGTAGATTCCCTGGTGTCCAGCCAGAGTGGATGTCGCGCATTGAAGTCACCTCCAAGTACACAGTATGTATGTTGGCTAGCCAGATTGTTGATGGCGTTGAGGTCATGTATGATGTCACATCTTGTTGCGTTACACTTGTTGTATACTGAGACGAGAAGCAGCGTCTCATTATCCGACATATTGATCACAACGGCTGTAGTCTCCATGCAGCGCAGTACAGGTACCCTAACGTACTTGCTTTTGAGGTCTGATTCTAAGAGGATGGCAGTTCCTCTGCCTTCAGATGTCTTGTCCTGTCTATAGCATGTGTAGCCTTCCGGTTTAAGGGTGTTTCTTGCTGTGATGTTTGTTTCCTGTAAAAAGATAATATCGGGTTTCTTTGATTTAAAAAAAAAGTTTAGTGAAATACGTCTGGCTGTAGAATAAATCGAATTAACGTTATATGTAATAAAGGATAGGTAGTTTCTTATATACATAATGAACAAATAAGTTTACCCAATATAACTGTCTTTTCTTTATCATTGAGACTACCGTAGTTGCTTGGAACTACCTCCTTTGCCTTTTGGAGAAGAGAAAGAAGATCTGTTCCAAACAGTCTTTCGGTATCATCAAATATGTTGAAAGACTGTGATTGTCCTTTTTGGCTTGATGTGTTGGATGGTGCAGTCCTATTCTGGACTACTGGTTTGGCAAATGGCGTTGTAGCTGGTGCTGGTGTAGTTGGCTTATTTCCTGCTTTCTTAAATGGGCCTCCCAAAGGTTTTGAAGCTGCTCCAGATGTGGCTGCAACGCTGGCGTATGATAAGCCAGTCACAAACGCTTTTTTTGCTGATGTTACAGAAAATTGGTGATTTTCACGCTTCTGTGTTGCTGTCTTCGTTTTTTCGGCCAGTTTCTTCTTCCTTGCAGGACATCCACTGTAGCTGTCAGGGTACCCAGTCTGTTGGCAGTTAACGCAGAATACCAAATCGTCACTGACTTTGTGGAGGGTTCTAGAGCAGTTTCCTGGATTGTAATCCTCCTTGCACTTTACACAACGGTATTTCATGCCACAGTTGCTAGCAACATGTTTTTTTCAAAAATCCCAAAAAATATTTATTTCGAATATTTTTATAAACAATATTATTTTAAACTTAAGGAAGCTCCTGCTGAAAATGAGAAAGTCGAAAATCGAAAAAACGGTTCTATGACAGGTACCGTTAATAACATTTTGCCCCAATTTTGTTTCAACCAAAATGTAGTACATGCCCGTAATAGCACACTTAATTTTTTTATCAAAATCGTTAAAGCCGTTTTCGAGGTAAATAAGATTTTGCATTACGGGTGTATTGGGGGTTCCGTTAGCTTTCGAGCTAAAAAAAAATTTCAATTTCCCCTCTATGGAATCACCGAAGGCCCTTAACTACCGAGATTGATGAAAATAGCTCCAGTGGCTTAGGCTGCAGATCGAGGTACAGACATATAGATTATACAGACATACAGACAGACAAATGGAATTGCCGGACCCACTTTGTTCGTCTTCGCTATCATCGTAATGTCAACTTTGATCAATAGCCTTAACACGCTACTAAGAAGAAAATGGTTAAAATTAAGACAGAGTTAATAATCTACTAAAAAGTTAGCAAATTGTTAAGTAGTATCATACTAATACCTTAATACTACGCTGTTTAAAATTTGCGCCATACATTTTTAAAATTCGTAGTCTATTACATATGAGCAAGTTCGTGCGACCTATTCGTGCATTTTATTTATATCCCTTGACTATCCTAAGCGCTCAACTTCTGCTCAATTGTTTCAAGGATATTTCAATTTTCCTTTAATTTGCAGTTTCTTCTTATAATCGGTATAGTAAAATTGTATTTTTAAGAAAGCTCAGTTTCTGTGAAAGTTTTAATAATTTTGAATCTCAAATATAAGAAAATTGGTTGTCTTTCAACACGCCTCTTCAAAAACATAATAACCTGTTTGAAGTAATTATATATTTAATACTTCGTACGTACTCTTAAATTCGAAGATTCTTTCTTTAGCCGCACTATATTGACCCAATATTGTGTATTAAGACATTCAAAACCATTGTACATGTGTACACCAGTGTCTCCATTTAAGTCCTCTCCAACTTTCCCCTACTGTGCTTAAACATTTCAAAGGTAATTATAATCCCTTTCATCATCATCATCGGCTCGACAACCGGGTTCCGGTCCTGGCCTCTTTCAACAAGTCTCTCCACCTATCCCGACGCCATCCAGTTGCGCACCCCAAGGCTTCGGGCGTCCTGGTCTACGCCATCTCTCCAGCGCAAGCATGGTCTACCACGCTGCCGTCTACCATAGAATGTACCACAAAGAACTTTCCGAGCAGGTTCCTCTTCGCTCATGCGAGCTAGGTGCCCTGCCCACCGGAGTCTACCGAGCTTAATTTTTGTCACGATATCTGCTTCTAGGTAGATTGCGTACAATTCATGATTGTACCGTCTCCGGAATCGTCCTTCCTCACATATGGGGCCAACAATTCTCCTTAAGACTTTTCTCTCGAACGCAGCTAAGAGGTCGGAGTGCCTATTGCTAAGCACCCAAGTCTCGGATCCATATGTGAGTACTGGCAGGACCATAGTCCTGTACAGCAGCAGTTTTGAAGTTATGGTGAGATTTCTGGATTTGAAAAGCTTTGACAGACTATAGTAGGCTCTGTTGGATTTGAGAAGCCGCCCGCGTATTTCTTCTTCTATATTGTTATCGGCTGCTACTATTGACCCAAGGTATTTAAAGGATTGCACCACTTCAAATTCGTGCTCCGCTACCTTGATTGTTTGACCAACTGTTCCTCTCGCATTTGACGCCACCATGTACTTTGTTTTACCTTCACTAATGTGCAGCCCCAGATTTTGTGCCGCCTGCTCGATCTGGATGAAGGAATCGTGTACAGCTTGTTCGGATCTTCCGATGATGTCAATGTCGTCTGCGTAAGCTAGTAACTGGCTGGACCTGTTGACGATGGTCCCTCTTGTTGCCGTGCCAGAGTCACGGATTGCTTTCTCCAACGCCAGGTTGAAGAGGAGGCAGGCCAAACCGTCCCCTTGTCGGAGTCCATTAAAGATTTTGATTGGTCTGGATAGCAATCCGGCTATTTTTACTTGGCTTGTTACGTTGGTCATGGTCAACCTACATAGTCGTGTCAATTTATTTGGGATGCCGAATTCTCTCATGGCTTTGTAAAGTTCTACCCTGGCTATGCTATCATAGGCGGCCTTAAAGTCTATAAATAATTTTTAATGCCCTCAAATATAAATTTAAAAAAATATATTGTTTGTACATAATACGTTTTTCCTGAAGTTGACATTACGATGATAGCGAAGACGAAAAAAGTGGGTCCGACAATTCCGTCTGTCTGTCTGTATGTCTGTATGTCTGTACCTCGAACTACAGCCTAAACTACCAGAGGTATTTTCTTCAAACTCGGTACTTAAGGGTCTTCGGTGATTCCCTAGAGGAGAAATTGAAATTTTTTTTTAGCTCTAAAACTAACACCCGTAATGCAAAATCTTATTTATCTCGAAAACGGCTCTAACGATTTTGATAAAAAAAATTAGGTGTGATATTATGAACATAAGCTGCATTTTGGTCAAACAAAATTTTGGGGCAAAATGTTATTAGGGGTACCTTCCATAGACCCGTTTTTTTTATTTTCGACTTTCTCATTAACGGCTCTAAGGAGTTTAACCCAAAATTTTCAGCACAAGTCCCCTTAAGTTTAAAATAATATTGTATATAAAAATATTCGAAAAAATATTTGTTGGGTTTTTTTGAAAAAACATTTTTTTTAAATCAATACATATCTTCAAAACCTATGAACGATTATTTTTTGAAATTATTTCCTAAAATCAATATTATTTAATTTAATAATTCGCATCCCACATTTTTTTCTTGAAAAATTTAAGAGAAATTTCTTATATACAAAATTTATTTAATAATAAAATGTTTTTTTAAAGTTTATTTGTATAAATTCATACTTTTCCGGAAACCAGACGGCAATTTTATGCATTTGAACATTATTATCTCATAAATCCATGTTTTATATTTATAAAATGTATCTTAAATTCCAAAGTATTTTTACATAAGAGCAAGTTCGTGCGATCCAGTCGTGCATTTTATTTTTTACTAACGAACGTAAAGCTTGAAGTTCATTGTTAAAAAAGCTTGTTTGCTGATTCACTTAAAAAACAAATTAACACACGAGCCATATGCCACGACTTCATTAAAATTTGAAAATCGCACTCTCGTGATAAAACCATCCATTCCTTTAGACACATATTTATGGCCTATTGATTCCAGAGTATCATTATTTTCGCATGGATTTCGATTTTGGTAGTACCATTAAATATAAATATAAACACTAGGACCACCATAGTTTTAGACGCATACAAAAAATTACTCAGCCCTATCACCAATTCCATCGTAATCGGAGACTGCTATGAATGCCAAAAATTCGTTTGTAGGAGCAATTTTTATGAGATTTTCTACCACGATGAATTTTGTGATGACTTTTTTCGGGATTCGTGACAAGATTCCGATTACGATGGAATTCGTGATAATCACGTGTCATATTAAATACAATTTTACCCACTCTTCACCCAATAATCACACCTCCCACATTTACCTCAGATGAAAACCGAGCTCCTGAGGTAAAATTAAGTCGACAAACTTAAGAGTTAATTTGTTTTTTGATTTGGAGTTATAACTGATTTAATGATTTTGGTACCAGTTCCGCTGGACTAGCTCAATTAGTCAAACTTCGATCGAGTCTAAATTTTTGTTTTATTTTATTTTATTTTATTTTATTTTATTTTATTTTATTTTATTCAAACCCAAATTTTTCCAACTCGTTTGTTTTTTTTTTAATTTGTTTGTTATTCATTCAGAATAAAGTTATTGAATAAAATTTTTAACTTTTTTTATTGTAAGAGAACAATTTATTTTCTTAAATAATCTCCTTACCATCTTTTTCACAAAAAAAGGAATATTTACAGTAATTGGCAACAAAAAATCCAATAAAAACAAATATAATAATAAACCAAAATATTTGAAGACCCGTATTACAGAATATGATAAATCATTTAAAATCCCTCGGTATCTTTAAGTTACCTGGCACACGCACACACGTACTTAAATGGTGAAAGTTCCACTTTTGAATCCCGCCAAGATCAAAAATCACAAAAAGATCGTCATAATTCGATAATGTTCTAATTCTTTATTTTCGGGGCCTTGATTAAGAATTCGACACTGCTTGTCCAAAATATAATGTATACATAATGAATACAAAATAAGGCGTGATGTATCACTCAGGTGTTTTAATTCGCGGATATGGAATTGACACTCCCGCCCGGTCACTTGAAAATATCCAGTGATTTGATAAAATTCAAGTTGCGTTTTCTTCGGATACAATTGTGACACCTCTTTCAAACCAACAACATTTTTCAGGCAAAATATTTAGCTTTGTCCATCAGAAATATCTGACCTCTAGTAAATACCATTCTTTATGGCATGTGATTTTAATGACAAATCTTGAAAAGTGTTATAAAAATGTAGAAAGGCATTTGCCAACGCTACGACATGCCAGACTCCTCAGTCTGCCTTGCATCTGTGAAAGCGATTTAATTTGTGCTTTTCCTTTCTGAATCATGATAATAATAATAATTGAAGCGTTGAGAATGAGAAGGGGTCAAGTAACATTTTTGAAATTTTAAGTTATAAGCGTTTAAAGTTTTACGTTTATAGCTTTTGTTCTGAAATCGAGAGAAACTTATAAAAAAAACCATACAAAAAGAAAAAAATGTACAATTTTTAGTATATCAAACAATTTTATTTAAATTCATTAGAAGTTGGTGTTTTACAAAAAAATCAACACTTGACCCCTTTAAGCGAAAATGTGTTTAATTTATTTCTTATTAAAAAGGGGTCAAGTGAAAGTTGGGTTTCTTAAAATTTGGTTTTAGGCTTCCTTTTGTTAACTGGAATTTCAGATAATGCCTTTTCATAAAACCAACTGTGTTCTTGGGGTACAAATTTCATCTGGTCATCGAGATTTTTAATTTGTTCAATACAAAGTTTTTTTGGTTTTCTTCTCTCTTGGGAAGAAGTATTGGTTTGTGGCCGGAATTTTGTTGCTTTTTCTTAAAAGCACTTTGCTGAATGCGACGCACAGTGGGTTGGGTAGTGGAAAAAAATCAAAAACAAAAATGTTTACTTTCTTGTTTCCAAAAAAAGCCAAATTGAAGCTAACAATCCCAAGAACATTATCCAAAAGGTTTTTTATGATAAAGCTTAGCCACCAGCTATAAGCGCAGCTCTGAATGTCACCTTAACTGGCTAACTCAAAATAAGAGAAAACTATAGAGCGAAGCAATATGCATCGCGCTCAAGACTTATAAAGAATAGCAAATTGAGTTTTAATTTTTTCATGATCTCTGATAAGTACAGTTATTCTCACGTTTTTTTTTTATTTCGTTAACTGCAAGTTGTAGGGTCTTAAATCAAAGTTAAAATCAAGGTTATTATTGCGTAGAGTGCTTTATTTGAATAGACCTATTTTTCGCGTGTCATCACTTGTTGTACAAAAATATTTTTGAAAATAAAGACAAGATTAAGATCTTTTGAAAAAAGTAAGATTCATCTGCCTTTACCTGCATTTTTCCTTAATACAACCTATTATTTTCATGCATTTTTAACAGAATGTGTTCAAATAGAGAGATTTTTTGAGGTATGGTTGTCTGCTCCATCAATCAAAGTTCCAAATCTTTTGCAGTTTGTGTTAAAAAAATTTAATGGAGAAGGTATTTTGGAGCCTGAAGATGACATTAAATTAACAGGTCCTAACCTTTATTCCCTGTGCTCAAACATTTATAAGCGCTGGAAAAAGAGCAAAAGCACGAAAATATATTTTTTTTTTTTAAACAAACAAAACCAAAAATATTAGCAAACTGTAGCAAAATATTTTATGTCATTATGTTTTGTTGTTATTGTGCTTTGAGAAAATGTTTACTTTTCTTGCTACTTCTTGCTAACCTTCAAAATACCTATATGATTTTTTGTAGGGCAAGGTCAAACCATAAAAAATTTAAAAAAATCAAAAAATGGATTTCTTTTAATAAAAACACAAAAGTTGAAGGTGTTTTTGAATTTATATTGAATGATTTAAAGATTAAGAACGATTTTGTTGGAAAAAGTATGCCTTCTTTTCAAAAATCTTGAATGTAAGTAGTGGGAAGGCTTGTACACGAAACGGCGATCATTTTACGAGACACCACAGAGTCTGGTTGAGAACTTCTTTTATTTTTCCAAATATTATTCTTAATTTTCTGGAAAATTCATCATCTTGTAGATAAATTCTTCAAAATTAGATTGGGTCTCATTGTTAACAAGCCTAAGTTTGGATTTGGGTCAACAAATTATGGAATCACGGCAAGAAGATTTTTTCAGAATTCGAAAATAACTGCAAAAATAATCAGGCCTATCACAGAATCCATCGTGGAAAATTCCCCGGTGAATAATTCCACTACGAACTCCGAAAAATTGGATTTACAAAATCCGAATGGAATCGAAAAAAGCAATGCCTCATTCAAAGAATTAATTTTGAATTTCGAAATCAGCTGTTACAGCTGTCAAATTATTGAGATCGTGAAAAAAGTGTGCAGTAGATATTTTGTTTATTTATTCTATTGTTTTATTTCATTACAAATTTAACAAATACCTACTAAAAAATGGATTCAATTGCTTTTGCAACAATTGCTATTGAAGAAGAAGTTCGAAGGAGAAGACAAATGCTGAAAATTCAGAGAAAAAGACTGAGAGATGCATCTGATCCGTTTGATATGGATGCAAAATTGTAAGTTTCATGTACATATATTTAACATCAATATGTTTTATATATTAATTTTCTAATATAATTCTTATAGTTTCATTAGAAATTTTAGACTGAATAAAGCAGCGTTCAAATACGTTCTAGGGGAGCTGGAACAAGAGCTTGAATCAGGGGTATTTTCATCTTCAATAAACTCTATATGCCGACTGAGTGCTGTGCTTAGGTTTCTCGGAGAAGGCGGATATTAGCTTGGCGTAGGCTAGGATTCAGAAGTCGGCATGGCACAGTCAACATTTTGTTTAAATTTAAAAAGTGTACTTAACGTCTTAGAGAGAAGACTTTGTCCTTTGTGGATTAAAATTGCTATGAGTGATTCTGAGAGTAGAGATGCAAAGAGGGAGTTTTTTTCAAAGGCAAGTTTTCCCGGTTTAATTATGTGCGTTGATGGAACACACATAAATATAATTGCACCACCAGAAGATAAAGCCTTGTATTATAACAGAAAAGGAAATTTTAGTATAAATGCAATGATGGTAAACAAATATCTAACTAAACGACATTTACATATATATTTACAAATATGTTTCGTTATAGATCTGTCACCACAAAATGAACATTAAATATGTTGATGCCAGATACCCTGGATCAAATCATGACTCTCATATTTGGAACTTGTCAGGTGCAAGAAGATATTTTGAAAGTAAATATATACAGGGAGAGAGAAATACTTGGATTATGGGTTTGTTCTTAGTGTACTTAGTATGCAACTTTATTTGTTAAGTGCTTTGCACATGAGACACGAACTGCGAACTGCGAATTGCGAATGGTCGCGAATTTTGACATTTCGTTCACATGAGTAATTTTTTTGGTCGCCGAACTGTGCGAATTGTCAACAAAACAAAAGTAAATAAATTAAAGTAAAATGAGTGCTAAGAAAAATTATTTTAAGAAAAGGTGGCTTTTATGCTGTTTCATTTGTTACCAAAATTTAAAAAAGAGAAAGAACTTACATGTGCATCCTCTTAATACGAATCGTCATAGGTTTGGGGAGTATTTTACTTTGATACCTCAACTAGAGAGATTTCCTTGTCGGTTCCATCAATACTTCCGAATGTCTAAGGCAAAATTTTATTCAATTTTCCATATGATTGAAGAGGATCTGAATCCGAAACCGTTAAGCTTCAGAAAAGATTCAATATCTGCTAAAGAAAAAGTGGTTGTTACCTTGAGGTTTGTATTTATAATTTTACTTTTACCAACTTTAATTTATTGCGTCTTTTAGGTTTCTAGCTACTGGCTCAAGTTTTGTTGATTTGGGCTTCAGATTTCGAATGGGAGTGTCGACCATTAGAACTGCAATAAACCAGACCATAGAGGCAATCATTTTGAGATGTCTCAAAATTGCAATTCCTGATAAACGAACACAATCTGATTGGAAAGACATATCCAACGAGTTCTTAGAGCTTTGGAATTTCCCAAACTGTTTAGCCGCAGTAGATGGAAAGCATGTGCTAACATTTGCTCCAAAAAATAGCGGAAGTTTGTACTTTAATTACAAAAAAACATTTTCGTACAACCTCATGGCCGCTGTAGATGCACGTTATAGATTTATTATGGTCGATATTGGTGCATATGGCAGTAATGCTGATTCTACTGTGTTTTCCAGCTCGCCGTTTGGAAAAGCATGGTTGAACAGTCCAGAACTTTTAAATATTCCAGAAGATGTCCCACTTCCTGGAACAAGCAGCCAAGCACCCTTCGTACTAATCGGTGATGAAGGCTTTGCATTAAAGCCAACAATTCTTCGACCTTATCCAGGCCAAAAGTTGTCTCTAAAAGAAAGGATTTTCAATTACAGGTAAAACTGTCTTTAAAATAATATTCTATTCAGACTAAGAATCTTTTCTTACGCCTACTTTAGATTATCGAGGGCAAGAAGAGTTGTGGAAAACGCTTTTGGCATTATGTCTCACACTTGGAGAATATTGCTGAAGCGTATAGAAGTTCAAAGGGATTCAGCAAAAAACATAATTCTTGCTTGTTGCATTTTGCACAACCTAATACGAGTTGAAATATGCCACACTACGGATTCAAAACAAGTGAATAAGGTTCAAAATAAAGTCATTCCATCATTACAATCAGCTTCCAGTGGATATGATATTAGAAATCAATTTGCCAATTGGTGTACTTCCGAAGGAGATTTAGATTTCCAATATAAAATGATATAATTTAAAAATATTTGATTTTATTGAAAAAAAAAATCAATCTTTAACAAAAAGCAATTCATAACATATGAACATAAATAAGTAACTTAATAAATAAGAATTCAAACATAAATAAAGAAAAAAAACTTAATAATAAAAATCACAATTTTGATTATTTAGGAACATTTTTGCGTCAAGGAATTAAGATAATGAGTGGATTTACATATACATTTAGGATCTTAATCGTCCTCGAACTCGATTTGATGGAAAACTTGTAAAGTCATCATTTCCAGCCTTGATTGCTTCTTACGGCTCCAAGTATTTGCACGCGATGCAAGAGAGGAAAAGAATTTCTTCAGCGGTGGTGAATCTTGAGGTGGTGCCATGTTTGAAAGGGCCTCAAGGAATTTCTCGCACTCTGACCCTTCAGCCTTCCTCTTTTTTGAGCTTCTTGGTGGGGAATCATATATTTCTTCTATCAATGAAGAATATTTTTCGGCATCCACCTCAACATTCTGCTGGATCTCGTTTTCTTTATCCTCCAGAAGATTTTCTAAATTTCCAGTTGTTCTAAAAAGAAATAAATTTAATTAACATGGGCACATGTATATACAATACTGAAGTTTGTCTTTTTACTTCGGAACTTCAATGTAGGGAATCAAGAACTTCATAATGTTGTAATAACTCCAGTGGTTTTGGTAAAATGCAGCAGAACCACTTGGAATATTCTTCTCTTTCTTATAATATTTAGAAAATGTGTTCTTAAGGTTTTTCCACCTATCCTTGCATTTTTTCACTGAAATATAATATAACTTATTAAGTAAAGTAGTACTCTTTTAAAAGAATCGAATATATTTTTTACCATCGGTGTTCAAAATATTTGCAATTTCTTGCCAATCAATTTCTTTTTGACTTCGGTTGGAATAGGACTTTGCCGACTTGCAGGATGAGCTTCTACTTCTATTATAAGTTTCTCATCAAAGGCCTTGATAAAAAAAGTGCTTTAGAAACCAATTATATTATTTTCAATTATTTTACCCTTTTTTCCATAGCTTCACTCATTTTTTTAATTTTCCGTCTAGCAAACGAAACTAGCAACACAACACAATTGCAATGTTTGATATTTGAGGTTAGGTTCGAACGAATTTTTTAGTCGCCGGTTTGTGGAATGCGTTCACTAGTTGTGGATTGCGAATTTACATTTGACAGTTCGCAGAAGATACGTTGTTGGTCGCGTAAAAAATATTAAAATACAAAATATTTCAATTTATAGTTATTTTATGCAGTGTTTTCCTTTTAAATCGTTGATTAGATCATTAATTCACTTCGTCGTAAAGTTAAAACAAAACAAAAATTGATATTAGCTGTGAAAATTGCTTAAAAAGATCTATTCGCATTCGCAGTTCGCAGCTCATGTGTAAAGCACTTTACTGCTCATATTCTTAAGGTGATGCTGGTTATCCCCTGGAACCATGGCTTATGACCCCATTTCGATCTGTCGATCCTGGAAGTCAGAAAAGTATTTATAATATAATACAAAACACAGCAAAACTCGTAATATTATTGAGAGAACAATTGGAGTTGTAAAAAATAGATTTCGGTGCACCCTGGGTGCACGTCAACTCCACTACAGTCCACAAAAGGCTGCACAGATCGTTAACGTGGTATGTGCATTACACAATATATGTATCCATTACCGAGTTGATGATTATACAACAGTTACACGTCCTGAAAGTGAGCACCAAGAAGAGTCGTCAGAAAATGTAGGGGATAATTCTAATTACCGGAGTGCTGCAAGTTCAATTAGAAACAATATATTGAATACATTTACATAGTATTTATTTAAACAAAAATATTTATTTCATAAAAAAATAAAAAAGAAAAGAAAACTTAAAACTAAAATTAGGTATTGGACGTACTTATATTCTTTTGTCATTTTTCTTGCTGCAAGCTTTTAGTCAAGCGCAGTATATTTTGACTGTTCAATTTTCAGCATTTCCATTTTTATGTTTATTTTCTTCTTTAAGAGTTCCTCTTTTACTTTGTTATGTCGTTTTGTTTCATCAATTTGTATTTTTTTTAAATCACAGAGTTTATCAATTCCTCGGTAAATTTTTTTTGTACAAAGTACGTGTTCCTGTGTGGCAGCTATTTGATTTTTATAAAAATCTTCCGATTTTTTGTAAAACTCTTTCTGAAGTTCGATTTGTAGTTCAAGAAGATTTGTTGTGTCTATGACTTTTCGAGAAGTTGATGGTATACTTGGACGGATCTCACGTTCTGAAGACATCGACACGTCGAGGGATCCAGCAGATACGGAACACTCGGCGTTGTGATTTTGAATCTCTGTTGTTGTTTTTGTCAGCTCTGGGAGTTCACAACCAAATGAAAACGTGTTTATAATTCCAGCTGTAGAGGTTTGCAGCCCTGTCAGTTGAATAACCCCATCTTCTAATTTAGAGATATGGTGTTTCTTGAACTCTCCACCACCAGTTGCATTCTGTTCTTTTTTGTTTTCAACTAACTTTCGTTTTATGTATGCTTTCCAATCCAACCAAGTCTAGAATAGTCAATGAATAAATTTAATGATCCACTCGGCTTATTTTCCACTTATACCTTTCTCCAAACAGATGCTTCTTTAGTTGGAGGTCCAAGAGAGTTCAATTCAGTTTTTACGTGCTCCCAAAAAAGGTTTACGTCCTCTTTTGTTAATTTTGTATAGCCTTGTGCTACATCAGGTTTTTCACTTAAAAGTTCACAAAGTCTTTCATATTGGCTTTTATTTGTTGTTTTCGTCATTTTAAACAAAGTATTTTAAAATAAGTTTAAGAGGTAATAAAAAAAAACTTAAACACAAACCGTTTTCCACTTGGCTACGAAAAGAATAAGCTGTCGTAGAAAAGGACGTCATATTTCCGTTTAATTCGGAATTGGTGATACCAAATCCCCCGAATTTCGAAATTCGTAATAGATTTTCCACTACGAATTCACTACGAATGCATTCTGCAATACATTTTTCGTGATTCGTAGCACTTTTTCGATTACGATGGAATTTGTGATAGGGCTGAATAAGATTTGATGAAGAACTCATACATAAATTTTCAATCGCATTAAGAGTCTTAGCTTCACGATTTTCTATACAATTTCATCTTTAAAAATACCTTTAAGACAACTGTCTGAAGAAGCACTAGAGGCGAGTCATAAAAAATTACGAAAAAATCACCTCCCTCACACAAGAAAATCATCCCGGATTAATACAAACGAAGACCTCTTGACAACATTACTTTTAAAGTCTGATCCTTTTATTTCGATTTTCAGACAGATTGAAGACCTTTAAAAGCTGACCAAAGGAATGTCAGGCCATATATCAAAATCTTTCTTTGTAATTGTTTATTTTCCAGTTTTTCCTTTTGTTATTACTTTTTTTATGAATTACTATTTTTGTCAACAATAAATATATTCATTCTTTTTTGCAAAATCTTTTATGCCGATATATTCCGTATTTTTTGTGCTTTGGGAACATATGTACAGTAGACTCGCGTTAACAAAAACACCGCCTTACGTGAACACCGGCTAACGTGAACACAATTTTTTTTACATTAACTACTCTGTAGCGTGAACAAGTTGAGAAAGCCCTATAACATGAACAAATTTAAAATGCATTTAGCATACAAAACGTTGTTTTCTTTTTTGCATTTGTCGGTTATTCGAATCGTTTTTATAACACGGGGAATTTCCGTAAATGATTGGCATTTAGTCCTGAACTGAAGATCTTCCGAACGCAACCCAAACGAACGAGATTTTGACCAGTGGATGAAAAAAAAAAGCGAGGACAGAATTTTGGAAAGAGCACATACTAGAATAGCCTAGTGAAGCAAGCAACATTTTCAATAAATCTTTGGAATGGACAGAAAAAGAAAACATAAGTATAACAGATATCAGCGTACTTGAACGTCTCCGCCAAAAGGCCTTGTTCAGCAATTTGCAAAATTTACAAAGTCAACCCCTTTTTTTATTGATTTCAATATAATTACTTACAAACCGAAACACACAAAATATATATGAATTTGAGTAAAAAAATTATGTCTAATTTAGTTGAAAAATGTAAAGATTTTCACCTTCGTAAACATGAACAACTTCGCAAACGTGAACACGCTCGGTTTTTAATAGTTCACGTTACCGCGAGTCTACTGTATATACATTCCTACTAACCTTTAAAATATTACAACTTTTGTATAACGTAAAAATCATAAATTTTTTGTAATGTTTGGCTTCCAACTATTAATAATAAAATTGTGAGCGTGGCAGTGGGTGGACTTCGGTTCAAAATAATTTTTTTATCACACACATCAATTCTGGACACTTTTTTTCAATATCCTACGAGAAGTTTAAGAAAAAGCTATTTTATAGAAAAAGTGGGCGTGGCAGTGGGCGTACTTCACAATTTTATTAATTTACAATTTCTTAACTAACCATAATATTAATACTTGAATTCACTATCGTACGGAAGCTTCCGTTAAACCAACTTTTTGTCCGCAGTGGGCGTGACAAGGGGCGTGAAAATTCATCAAATTGAGTAAAATAAGTTTAATAACCAATTTTTGTGCACAGTTACCTTACTTTTGAAAAACTACCGCCATACAATCGACACACTGTGCGACGTCTTCATTGTAACATTCCTTGTACAGGTAGGATCCATATTCTTGAACCCGTATCCATTTTATTCCATCACGGAATAGAACCTTTTCACCTTCTTCATTTTGTGTGCTGTTTTTGATGTTGAGTTTAAGTTGTATGTTAGGGATCGAAAATGGTTTTCCATGTCCACTACAATGGTGGTACGGGAGCTTGCACCTCTTATGATTTCTCGGTATTGTTCTGCTGTGTAGACGTTTTCAGTTTTCCGCAAAACTTTTTCGATTCTCCCGAAGTCACGATCAGTGTCCAGGTATGTATGACCAACTTCCGGGAATTTGTGGTCAATAACATCAAAATATCCAGCGCCTGGTATAAACAAATCATGTTGAAATTGTTGTTGTGACCTGCACAGGAATCTGACCAGATTATGAGGTGCCTTCTACTACCAACAGATGGATTTTGTTGAATGAAAGTCAAAATTGAGCTAATGACCTCCGTGCTACCTCGGTCTGCAACGTCCTCCGTGCATGTGAACATATAGGGCTTATCACCATCCGACGTAGGTAGAAAGCCTTGGAAGTTGTTAAACTAGATAATGGCATAGTTTGTGGCAAATCGACTGTCCAATAGCAGATATTTGAATCCAGTCGAGATTTTTTGCGATCCTGTTCTTGATGCTCAAAGGCGGCTTTATAGCTCAATCGATGTTTTGTGGTATTCTGTCCAGCATCACATGTGCTACAAGTATCGCTTCTTGGACGTCGCCGTCGGAACGATAGATTGAATTTTCTATCAAAAATTTTTCTATAAAAAGATTCTTTTACAAAAAAATTAATATCTTTTTCCTGTTTTGTACATTCTTCTATACAAAGCTTGTACATTTTCGAAATGTTTAGTAATGACGAAAGGTAGCGTTTAAATGGATAAAGAGTTTGCACTTAACACCTTGATGCAAAAACAAAATTTAATTAAAAATGCGTTCTCAACTCATAGAGGTTTTAAGTAATCTTAACCCCTTCTTGCTTAAACAAACTTCAAAAGAAACGTGTATTTGACCCCTTTATCTGAAGCTAACTTTGTAAGTACTCGTAATAACAATAGAGACACAAGAATTAGACCAAAATTTAAGTTGTCGCTTAACACCATTATTGGTAAAAAAAAAACAAAAATGCAGCTATCGGAGCCTTCTGAATTTAACCTGATGCGACTCGTTTTTCCAAATCATATGGTTGCCACAAAAAAGGAGACGTGCCTCTTTGCTTCTTGGTGTCAGGGTTTTTTTTTTTTTTTTTTTGCAGTCTGCATATCCGCAAATGATCAGCTCTTCGTATGAACCTACCTTTTAACCTAATGTTTTACAGCTGAATCGTGTGAATCAAAGCAGCTCTGATAATTGCTCTTCAATCGGCGACTGATGATGACGTTACTTTGTAAGTTCAGCCTATCATGTTTCGCCCGTAGCCGCAGACGTTTTTCAAAATGCAATTTTGGGGTTAGATAGTGTCTTTTTCTTCTAGATTTAATGCTTTTTTGTGACCCATGTTATAATTTTTAAAAATTTAAATTACAACTTATTAACAATTCCGTTTCCATTACCAACAAGAACTTGAATGAAATATATTCTACTAAGCCGAAAAAAATAAAGTATATTCAAAACCTATTGATAAAGGTGTTTTCCTAATGAAATGTATTTAGTGAAAAGATAATTTTTCTAATGTTTAAAACTGTCTTAAATGTGTAAGTGGGTTGAAACAGGTGTCACCAATGCGTCCGAAGAAAACTCAACTAAAATTTAAAAAGAGTACTGGATTTATTCAAGTGACCTTAAGTTAAGTAGGGCAGGTGCTCTGTTCTGAATAGAATTCAGAACAGAGCGTGTTAAAATTGACAGGAAAGAGAACTATGATGGAATTCTTAATGGAATTATTCCCATCTCTTGATTATCGTCGAATTGTTTCCTTGTTTTATCGCTTCTTTCACAGGCAATGTTCACTATCGAAGTAGCCAGTTGCATTGCTCCCCTCAATCAGTTCACCCGTGGTACCCGTTTCGCTGGAAATGCTCATCAGCTTACCCTTGAGCATAATTTTGGGCGTACCGGCAAATGCAGAAATTCGTTTTTTTTATCGCGGAATATTTTACCCGGTACGGTTTTTCTTTGTCATTTCAATATGTAAACAATCAAGACCAGTGTTCATCGAAGGCTCCTTCACCCTAATTTCCCGATCTCTCGTCATATGTTTATGTTGAACATAACAAGGGTACCACAATAACCTTTGAGTGCGTGTGAAATATAAAGAAAGAAGCAAATTACTATGGGATCGGATCTTTCATTCCCGGTTTTTCAAATGGAAGTTAATATTTAAAAACAAAAATAAATTAATATACCAAGTTATAGTTTTTGAAAAAAATTGCTTTCAACCTATGAAGTTTCAGGTTATCTGAACGTTAAGTTATTTTCGTTCATTACAAAAAAAACTGAATAATCCATTTTGCATTTAATGTTACAAATTTTTTTTATTATTTAAAATTATCAATTTTGTTTACAAAAGTTACAATACCTTATATTTGTTTGTATATATTGATTTTTATTTGAGAGAAATACTATTTGTATTGCAAATTAAAAACAAATAAACAATGCATTTATGTATAAATTAATAAAAAATTGTATATTTTTTGTGTACAACAATCATTAGCTACCAATAACAGGCACCTTCACCTAATATTAAGTGTAATCTATACATCCAACACATAATTGTAATAGTCTAAGAGTATTTCTTGAATATTTCTTCTTTTTTTTTCTACCAAACTACACAGCTACATTCCAGTTTCATATATTTAAGCAACCAAAAAATCAAAAGCCATCGACTTAAAACCAATACATTCGTAAAAATTGTGGGTTTACTTTGTGTCTGGTGGGTGAACAATTAGTTTTCAAAAAGCGCTTGTACATATTTATTAAGTTTTATTGTTTGTTAATCATCAACATTTATTACAAGAAAACAATTTTTTTAACTGGATTGAAAACAAAAAATGAATTTAAGAAAAAACACATATGTATGTAGGTATATACTTGTCTCTGGAAATATGATTTGACTATACATTAAATCGAGTTGCATTTTAAAAATTGGTAGGTACACAACATACAATTTCAAATATTTGAATTAAATTTAAAAAAAAAGTTAAATAAATTATAATTAATTGTTGATTTGTGAACAAAATTATTAATTAGTACATGGTTTACGTGATTTTGTTTTTAATATTAATTCTGGGGGTTTGTTTGTCAATTGCTATTCATTTGTGTGCAATTGGAATCATGGTTTCCCCAGCGGTCAGTGCTGGCAAAGGGGCATCTACAGTAAGTACACCGTCCTTGCTGAGGGAAGAACGAATCGATTCTGGGTTAACACCCTTTGGCAAGAGGAACTCGCGGTTGTATTCCCTGTATACGCTTTTTGTGTCTGATTTCTCTTCGTGTTTAGCGTGCACCTGTAAATTAAAACAAAAATATTAGCTAAGAAGAAAACAAAAATAAGTAGCACATTTATATCAGGAAGTTAGTCGAACATTATTTTATGCTAATTCAAAGCGTGGGATGGGTTAAGTGTTTTCTTTTTCTTTGTTTTAGACCGAACGTACTTAAGATAGCAAATGTTTTGCAGGTATGTGGATCAAATTTAACGAAGTTGGTGTGATTTCATTATGTGGTGGATACTACACATATTTATCAACCAACAAATGATTCAGGGGAACACTTAATGATTCTACCTATGCATAGAAAAGTGTGTAGCTTGAAATGGAGAGCAAAGAAATACATTTGGCGGCTAACAACGTACACAGAAGAATGGTTGATAGTGAAAGTCAAGTGTGTACTCTTTATTTATTTGACAGTTTGAAAGGAGTTTAGATGGAAAACATACAATTTACATTCGTTAAGAAGATATATTCGTTATAAATATACTCGTACTTCTCTGAAGAACGGTGGGTTTAAAGAGTAAAAGACTTTTCATTATCAATCTAAGCATAAAACATCGATAAACTGAAGAAGATACAAAGAACTGCTAACTTTGGCACCACAGTGGCTTCTAAAATCATTCCCAACTGATGCTTAATCGTTTTTCTGTACATTTTTCTACTTGATTTACGATTTACACATTAAGTATCTAGTATTTTGTAGGGCATTAAGACTAAAGGAACCGAGCTCTTGGTTTGCCGAGCCCAATGGCCACCGTAATATTACGCTGACTACAGCACCTATAAAATAACCATAAGCAAAGATTTTAATGTTATGTTCTGATCAAGAAAGGATTGGGATGACGTCGCAACGAAAGAGTTCGACACAACTATCTTTACTAATTGCTCAAACATAGAGTGTGGGGTGTCGGTTCAGGAATCTTCTCTTACCCCCAGTTTCACAGTGAGAGTTTAAACTCAAGTTCTGCTGAACCTGAACTGGAGTTTAAATTTGAAGTTCAAATCGTCCGGTTTCACAGTCTAATCTGAACTTCAGTTGATTGAACGTAGTTTAAGTAAATTGTTTTCTCTTTCTATCTGAATCAAAGTAAAAACAATCAACGAAAGTTTGCTTTGTTTTAGTTGTGACCTGTGACAGGAAAACAAATTAAAATATGAAAATAAATTTTATTTTCAAATGTTCGAAGGGATTGTTGATCTGAGGTTTAAACGGCAGAATAGTATCGTTTAACTTAAACTACAGAATGAACTCTGTTCAAGGATTAAACGAAACTGTGAAACCAAATTTGTTGTTGAACTGAAGTTTAAACCAAAAGTGGGGTTTAAACTCTCACTGTGAAACTGGGGGTTAGACTTAGTAAATATCTAGGTCTTTCAGGCTATCCGACTAGTGTTTTTCTGAATTACAGGCTATTAGGTAAGGTACTCAAACAAGATCCAAAACAAAACCAGAATACGGCTATTATCGCAGACAGTCAGGCGGCTGTTAAAGCCATTAATTCTAGTACATCAAATTTTGTTTTTATTTGGCAATCCGGAAGAATTCTGGACTCTTCTAAAAGCGTTCACTTGAGAAAAATTGACAGATCTGATTCTGAAAAGAAGAGAAAATTGCTTCTGGATATGAAATCAGAATCGAACAGAAAACTGGACAGTTGTCATTTTTGTATGTATTGTGCTGTGCGAAGTGAAATGGATAACATTAAAAACATTCTTATAAGTAATCCTATTCTCTTGAAAATTGGTTGTAATCCTCTTCCTCGTCTTCCTGACCATGATAAGATTAATTGCAGTTAGCTTTTTAATAAAGGAGTATGCCAAAATTGTTTGATGAACAGATACGAAACTTGAGTTTATCAAGAGGAAAATAGAATGTGTCGTTTCACATATACAATCACACAAAACTTCAGAATCAAAAAAGTGTTCAGTTGGCATCGGATCGGAGAGAGATTCCCGATTGCCAAATAAAAACGTCATAAGTCACTACCGAGAATTTGAGGCATGTATGCTGACACCTGATTGTATTTTTGGAGGTTAAAAACATATCTGGTGACAAGAGGTTTGTTCGTAAAGCCTGGTGTCGCCCAAAATCGTTTTTTGTAAAACCTAAGCTCACCCTGGTGAGTAAATTCTCTGTTTTTTTAGACCTTGAGTAGTCCTGGACTCGCCCTAAACTAGATCTATGTAGGTATTTTGCTATTGCGAGTTCAGGTAACGACCACACAGTCAAAAGTCACGAGATTATATACCTATTTCTTTTATTGCCGTTTGTCGATACATGTAATTGTTTATGTTTGCAATTAAATGTTTGCTATACTCATCATTCTCATTAGATCAAATATTGAGTAATAACGCAAAATTGAATTTATAACAAATTTAAAGTTTTATCAGATCACAGAATTATTTGTTTCTTGCTTTTAGTTGTGTTTTAGGTTGTTTTTTTGAAAACCGAAAACCCCAGTTCTCATGGTTGTTAAAAATAAACCTGAGTCAACCCTGGGTAAAGTTGAATCAATAAACACAGAGTTAAAGACCAGATTAAGTTTTCGAAAAGAAGTTGAATCAAGGTTAGAAAATACTCGTATTTCACAACCATAGCCTAAAAAGGGGCAATCAAGGCTTCGACAATTTGTAATTGTATATTAGGTCAGCACAGTATTTTCACAATACTAGCATAAAAACACAATTGAACATCAGTTGCACTTTGAAAATGCAAAGGTGTACAAAAACAAGAAATTTTTGATATTTTGACAATATATCACATAATGTAATTTTACACCCAAACTATTTTCAATCAATTTTTTGTTTCGGCTATAAATATGTCTAGTCATGCTCTTCCTCTATCAATTGAGACCTTTATCTTGCTTGTCAAGCAGATAAGTTCAAATTTAAGAAAGAATTAAAACTAGAACCACGCTCACATGTGCATTAAACGTCAAAATCCTGAAATATAAATGTTTGTTATTGATAACCCAATTATTTCATTTTCTTCATCATCTTTATCTTAAAGTGATGATGATGAATACGTTGTGACTAATGGAGTTTAATCAAAGTAAGATTCGAGACGGAGAAATAAATTCCTGACTATTGAGACATATGCTCTCAAAAAGAATCGTAATCTCCCAAATTAGTGTTCGTAGTGTAATGAAAATTGAAAACAACTTCAATTTGTCATTTGCATTTGAAGACTTACAAATACAACGAATGACTAAAGCGAGCCCACTTGCTCGTTTGGATTTAGGAATCGGAGAAATCCGAAAGATTCTTCCAGATTTACAAACGAAAACTCTGAGTGAAGATTTTTGAACTGTTAGAAAGATGTTATTTTTTTCGACACAACCGTCTATCCGAGCGTACTACATATACATATAAAAACTATTCGAAAGAATGGGGTGGAACCGGCTTAGGGATTGGTCATTTTCGCATTTATGAAAATCAAATGTGATCAAATTAAATGATCACCAAAAATTATTGAAAATTTGGCAGCATTTTGAGAGACAAGTACGAACAGTTGTCATAAATTAATTTATTTTATTTATTTTTGTGTGAAAACTGTTGTGTTTTGAATTAAATTAAATTTATAAACGCTAACTTTTTATAATTAAAGAGAACTGAATGTGTGTTAAGGACATGTAAGTACATAATGTGCATATGTCTTTATTTACTTTGAATTTGGTAAATCTAAAATATTTAATTTATTTCTGAAGTTTATCTGCAAAGTCTCCAAAATTATAACAAATCACCTTAGCCGATTCCACCTCTGACACTTTTACAGCTATTATGCACTTTTAGAGGCCTATCGAAATGTACGATCTACAGAAAATATTGCTGTCGTTAGTGAAAGTGTTGAAGAAGATCTAAATTTATTAATTCCACCGCGACCACAGCATTTGAGTTTGTCTTACGTCACATTATAGCGTATTTTGCATTTGTATTTAAAAAATGAAGTCAAGCGACCGAGGAATGCATAGAAATTACATCGATTGGGTGTTTGGATAACAGTGTTTGTAAGACCAATTTACACACAACAATTTTCTTTAACGATGGGACTTTTTTTCACTTAGTGGCTATGTTAACAAACAAAATGTTCGTATATGGCCACGTAAAAATCCACATCTAACTACAAAAAGTCATTATATGGTGTGAAATTTGGTCTGGTAGTTTTATTGGTTCATAACTTTTTCGAAAATGAGCCAAGTGTAACCTTCACCCTCAATTCACACCGTTTTAGCCAAATTATGACCGAATTTTTTTCGACATAATGCTTTCAACAACACGGTGACAAATCTCACAAAATACGACCAGTTCTGGCCGTATTCCAAGAAAAAGTTTTCTGGACAAGTTATTTCGCCGTTCAAGTATAATCTATCTTTCCCATATTTTCGAAATAACATAAATTTGTTTATTTATGACTTAATGCCACAACAAGTGGCACAAGTTCCAGAATTGATCTAGTGTGAATAATTAAAATACATTTTGAATTATGGTATACAAGTTTACATTTGGACATGCAGTGAAATATTTGTTCAGTTCACAAGGATATGCTAAAAAACTTATAATTTATGCATTTTCAAAAATTCCACTCAAAATCGTTCAAAGTCTTGGCTATAGATATGCCATCTAAAAATAACAATTTGTCTAGTCATTTAGATTTCAATATATGAATATATCGACGTATACAATCCATTTGACTTAACAACAAAATATTTGGAACATTGCCAAAAGTATCAACAAAAGAAAATATAAAGGCAGTTTTTTTTTTATTTCAAATAACAAAAATTTTAAAACAAAAATTAGTTAACGCAATAAAAAATATTTTTTTTTTCATTTTTGACTCACCAATAACTTTTGATCAACAGTCTTGACAACGATTTCTTCGGGGGCGTATTGGCTGACATCAAATCTCAGCTTCAGTACTTTGCTGTCTCCATCCTCCTACAGGTAAGTCAATACACAGAACATGACGATGTTGGTGATTGCATTGGCAAATGTCCATGGAAGTTTCCAAATATATCAGAGCAGCAAACAAAAACCGAAATAAAAAATGTATACAAATTTAATAGGTATAAGCAAAAACAATTTTGTGGTAAATAAATAAATGCAATTGATTTTACCTGAATCAACGGTGAACTAATATCGGAAATGTAGTTTTGTTTTGGTCTGCCTTGGGGTACCGCTGCATTAGTTGTGGTTGAGCTGAAATAAAAAGACAAAATTATTATAAAAAACTAACCATTCATAGAAATTCATCAAATGCAAAAAAAAAAACATAAAATTGTTGCAACTAAGGAATGTGTGTTTCTTTAGATTGAGTAGGTTGTAATTTATTCTGTGTGTGTGTCTGTGAGGGGGAGGAATAGACTAATAAAAAAATAAAAGTATTTAAGTTAGGTTGATGTCAATGAACATATTCCAAAACAAAATAAATTAGTCACAAAGAAAGAACTTTATGAATTATTTTTATAGAAACGAAAGTTGTAAATTAAAAACGTATGTGGGTGCTTTAGATGATGAGTGCTTTGTTTTGTAAAATCATTCGTCAATGAGAACATTTTAACCATACAAGGTATATTATTCAGATAATTTCATGAATCATTAAAAACCAGAATGATCGTGTTTAATACCTATTTTGAAGTCATTTGCTATTTACAAGTTTATACAAATTCCAGCCAACAGAGGTCATAAGGTCACAAATACTCAATATATTATATAATGTTTTTTCTAGATGGAAGTTTCTATTTAAAAGTGGAAACAAGATTTTTATTAATTAATTTGAGCTTTCTTTACGCTTTCAGATATTTGATTTGAAAAAGTTACGCTTTTGTCTAGTTTAACACCCAAATATTAAATACATCGTTCCCATTGAATTGGAGCATTACACTCAAAGCGATTTATTTATGGCAAGTTGCATTACTTGTAAGAAAAACATTTCTGAGTCTTTAAGGGGGTTATTTTGATTTTCCATATCTAAAAGTAGATTTGAACAGCATCAAGAGCGTTTTGGAGGTTTAACAAAATTTGTTGACAGTTTTCGGAGATACTATAAATACATGTATCATTAGCGAAAAATGATCTCTTGCAATAATTTAAAGCAGGAAAGTCGGATAGATTGTAAGAAGGGGGGGGGGGGGAGTTGTGTGCGCCTTGAGGAACACCCGCTTTGATAGAGCACAGAAGAGATTTTTCTTTGAGTATTTCAAGGAAGAACTTTCTTCCATTCAAAAAACTTTTAATAATCTTTATAAATTATAATATACTTTGGAAGACCGTTTATTAGAAGTTATGGACAAGACCGTCATACCATCAGACACTGTCAAAGGAAACCATTCCAACTGATTTTTTGAGTTTAAGTACTTTTTGTAAATCTTTGGTAAGGTTTATTACCTGATGGGTCGAAGAATGTTCTTTCCTAAAACCGACCTGTTTTTGTGGAAGCATATTTTTGGTTTCAACGATTTCTTTCATTTTAAGACAGATTAAAGAAGGACTTAATTTTATTTTTAATACAAATTGTTGCCTTTTTGAACTCATTTGAAAAATCGAAGTGCCTATAGTAAAAAAAGGACGAAAGCCGTTACTTTCGGACTTGATTGCAAGAAGGATGTGGAGAGAATTAGAAAAGTTATTGAATGGACTGCACGTGCGTCGGGCTCTCAAAAGAATTTGATTACCCGTGAATGAGAAACCTCTATTTCAGCGAAAAATTTGAAAGCCAGGTTGTCTTTTTCTAAAAGTTACAAAAACTGAACCATTATGCAATATTTTGCGCGCACTAAAGGGATTTTTGACTACCCTTAAAATGATTGATCACAGTGCGAGCGTTTAGGAAAGTGGGAGGGGATTTAAAAACCACTTGAGCTACATTAAGTTCATAGAACTGTGAAACATGGTGATGGTACAGTTATGGCTTTTAGGGTGTTTTTCGTAGAGTTTTGTTGGACCTTTAGTAGAAATAATATGCAAAGAAAAATAGCTAGACATATTAAGGGATAATTTACCAACATTTTTGGCAATAACTGGCTACAAGTTGTTTGAAATTTTACTTTTCAACAATAGGTGGTCCAAAACACTCCTCTAAAATTGTCAAAGAATGGTTCATTTGGGATAGAATTGTACTAGAATGAAGCCGATTTGTTCACAATTTAGTAGAATGTATGCCAAGGCGTTGTTTACAAATAATAAAAACCTAAGGATTATGGAGTAAGTATTGAAATACAAAGTTTTTTTCCGAACCGAGTAAAATTGGGCAAGTCCAAACATTTATTATTTTTTTTAAAATGTAATATTGTTTGAATATTTTATTGGAAAAGAAAAGAAAAAAAAACAAATGTTAGTTTAATACACAAAATTGAAAAAATAAAAATCATTTCCTCTCTCTCTCTACAACTCTAACCGCCAGTTTCACAGTAGAAGTTTAAACTTCAATTCAACAATTAATTCGGTTTCACGGTTGGGTTTAAACCTTGAACTGAGTTAATTCTGTAGTGTAAATTTAACGAAATATTAATCCTTTTTCAATAAATATTTAAACAAAAATATTGTATTTTTAAGGTGTTGTAGAGTTGGGAAAGTGATTTTGAAGACATTAGTGGTGAGGAAATCTTGATATTATTTTCGAATGTGAAAAGAGAAAAACACATTCAATGGAGAACAAATCGCTTCAATTCAATCGAAAAACTCAGCTTATTTTGGAGCAGATTCGATCCCAAATTGAAAATGCAACTAAATGGTAAGAAAAAAAATACAACAATGTATGTAATGATAAGATATAATACTTTTCAGAAACTATTTAGCCCTATCGAGGTATTCGTTCGGAGAAATTTTGTAACCGTAACGAAAGTGAATTCCGATTGGATCTCAGTTTACTTTCAAGGAATTCGTTGCGGAACGAAATAAAATGAAGCAAAGAATCGCGTTCGTTTTGGTAATGGTCAGCTGCTTAGTTTCACAAGTGCGAATTTTTTGTGAGCAATTTGAACAATCTTGCATTTCTTATAAACAAATGGATAGTGTGGCTTTATTTCTGGAAACTGGAACCTTAAATATTTAGACAAAGCAGAAAAGAGAGAGAAGCATCAGCTGTTCGGACATCCTATCTTCAGAGAAAAAGCGTGCGATATGCTTCAGGTTCTTAGCTGAAGGAAATTATCAGCATGGTGTTGGAATAGATTTCAACATTGCTGTTGGGCACTTAACGTTTTCAGATATTCTTAAAGAAGTATTCTATCTCTACAAGTTTTTCATGTTGGGCCCTTGATGTTGTTTTTTTTTCTAATATATTAATACGCAAAAATATTAGATAATGCAGGAAAGTGATTATTAATATTTGGCTTACAATTTTGTAGTTTCCGTTACCGAACAGATTCCGCAATGATTTTTCATCAAAAAATAAACAAAAATTGTTGACTAATCGCATTGCGCCGCTGCGCGATAGAATGGAATGCGTTTTGTCGGAAGATCTATTCAAAATGCTTATCGGAACGGAAAAATCTCCGATTCCGAACAGATCGGAGAAAAATTTCTTCCGAACGGATACATCGATAGAGCTGATTTTTTGCAAACTTATTGATTTCTTGATATTACTTTCCATTTTTATAATTTTTCGTCTCAAAGTCACAGGTCACAACTTCCTCGATTCTCAGAAACACAAAATTTTTCTTCTTTCGTTTGTGTTTTGCTTCAGAGACAGAAAGAGAATACAAGCAAAGATTTTCAAAAAGCTGCATAAAAACTACATACTGTACGTACTCGTACATTACAGAAGAGTGGCGTACAATGCTGCCAACGTATATTCAATAATTTATTTAAACGACGCGACGTTCAATTGAACTGAAGTTCAGATTAGACTGTAACCCCTAACAAGTTGAACTTCGAATTTAAATTCAAGTTAAGATTCTGCTGAACTTAAGTTTAAACTTCAAATGTGTAACTGGGGGTAAGTTTTAATAAAATTTTCAAACAAGTTAAAACATTTGTCCATTTTTGCTCGTTATATGTTTTTTTTTATATATAATAAGGGTATTCATGCAACAAGATTATATTCCGCTTAATAAGATTTTAATAAAAAAGCACGCAAATCAAATCTTGGTTCTCAAGTTTTATTTTTTATGTCGTTTTTATTTGGCAATCCGGAATCTCTCTCCGATCCGGAATCCCAATTGAACACTTTTGTTTGCTTCTGATGGTTCTGAAGTTTTGTTTGATTGTATATGTGAAACATCAAATGCGTACAATAATCAAAATCAAGAAAAATGTTTGTTGAAAGCAGGGTTGGCCGAATTGTCACTTTTTAGAAACAACTACATTTGTTACGTCTGCTACGTAGTTTATGTAGTTAATGTAGTTAATTGTAGTTAATGTGACAAATTGTAGCATTGCTGTCAATTAACTGTCAGTTGTGCATTTGAATTTTTAAATTAAACGTTCAGTTATTCCTACAATTCTTCATCCTTATGGTAAATAAAACTTTTTTTTTACAAACCTTCATTAGATCATAAAAGTGCAAAATTGTTTTTTTTCCTTTACTATATTGATTTTTTATGAATTAACTACATACATATGTAGCAGACGTAACAAATTGTAGTAAATTAGGCATGTAGTTTCTTCAATAAACTACGCGTAGTTAAATACTACGTTTATATGCAGTATCGAAAGATCGAGTTGGATTAGGGTCGGATTTTCGACCCACATTTCTACTCGACACCGCTGAGCGATTGGGATCGAGTCGAACGAAGCTCATTTCAACTCAATACAGGTATATAAAGGTTCGAAGCGAGTTTCAAGCTCAACACCTCATATAAACGTAGTAAATCATGTAGAAAATGTAGTGTAGTTAATTCGGCCAACCCTGGTTCGCACAATTTGAATACCAAAAATCACAGCTGTTGAGGTTGACGTTTAAGTATATGAATGTGTGAGTGCTTCTGGTTTTGCTTCTGATTTCAAATCCAGAAGCAAATTTCTCTTCTTTTCAGAATCAGAACTGTCATTTTTTCCCAATTGAACACTTTCAGAAGAGTCCGGAAGGCTTCCGGATTGCCAAATAAAAACGACATTAATCTCTACACTTGATCACGTCTTGAACCTCACTGACTCAAGAAGTGTCAAACATAAAACTCTACTCAAGCTTAAAACTATTAAGTACAATGAGCCAATAAATGTTTGGTATACATTCATGAATACATATCAACTCCTTCCTTAATTTAAGTTATTAACTTAGAATTCAATTTTATTTTATTTACAGGTAGATGTTTTGTGAATATCAAAGTATAGTCTTATTACAAAAAAATAATCTTAAACTAAAAGAAATTTACTTAATTGATGTTTCAATTTAATTTTATATACAGGTAGATGTACATATATAATCTTATTACAAAAAAAAATAATCTTAAACTAAAAGAAATTCACTTGATTGATGTTTCAATTTAATTTTATATATATAAATAAATTTATGTATATATATAATTGTAATATGAAAAATAATCTAAAACTAAAGACAAAATTAGTTCATTGGTCCTAATATGACGACTATAAATTCAAATATTCAAAATTTACTTCCATCATTTTCTAGCCTAAACTTAGAACGAAGTCTTGAGGCTACAGACGTATTTATGATATCTCTTTGTGGTTTTTCTTTTCTTTTCTTCTTTTTCTCAAAATTATTATTAGGTTGGTCGAAATGTTTTCTGAAACCTGAAAATCTTACTCTTTTTGCATTCGATTTTTTTATTTGATTTACATGAGCCTGAATTTTTCGTCCATCTTTTTCAATTAAATATCTAACCAAACTTAATTTTCTTATAACTCTACAGGTTTCCACTTCAAATAATTTTTATACTCACATTTATATAATACAATCTCATTTTCTGTATATTCTTGAATTTTTCTTCTTACATTTGTGTCTGTAACATTTTTATAATATATTGGTTTATTTTCCTTTTTTTCTTTTTGATTACTTTCATATTCCGGTGTAGTTAATCTTAAAATTGTTCTTGGCTTATAAGAAAACAATAAATCAGAAGGTGATTTATAAGTCGTTGTTGTCGGTGTGTTTCTGTAATTAAATAAAGCGGAGCTTAGAGCTCTTTGTAACTCTTTTTTAGTACGTTGTTTTTCGACGCAAAATTTGTTTAAGGTGGTTTTTAGCGTTTGGACTCCTCTTTCCGCGAGTCCATTTGATTCCGGATGATACGGAGGACTTTTTAAACTACAAATGCCATTTGCCTCGCAAAACTTAAGAAACAGACCTGAAGAAAACGGTGGACCATTGTCGGAGACCAACTCTTTAGGCAGTCCATAGATCGAAAACCAACAAGATAATTGCTCTATTACCGATTCTGCGTTAGTACTTTTCATTATAGCAGTGTCTATCCATTTCGAGTAATGGTCTACTAAAATCAAAAAATCTATACCTTCTAGCTTAAAAAAATCTATATGAACACGTTCATAGGGATAAAATGTGTTTGGCCAATCAATTTTACTTTTATCAGACAGTCATCTGTGCAAACAAATCTTGAGTTTTTACGCAAAAGATCGTAAAGTGGTTTAAGTTCAGATGAAAGTGAAGGTATAAATTTTCCATAAAAATTTAATAATCCCAAATAAGATTTTAAACTTGTGACATCATGAGGTGGAGGTGCACACTTTATTGCCTCCATTTTGTCTTTCGTCGGCTTGATTCCTTCTTTGCATATTTCGTGACCTAAATATTGAACTTTTTCTTGAAAAAATTTACATTTTGCTTCATTTACTTTAACTTGGTATGCATCAAGTCTACTTAAAACTTCTTCAAGTTTTTTTTCGCAATCCTCTAAATTTTCACCTCCAATGAGGATATCATCTAAATACCCAAATACCTTTGGTATTCCCTGCAAAATTTGATCTATAATAGATTGAAAAAGAGCGGGGGCCGAGCTCAACCCAAAAGGAAGTCTAGTATAGCGATATAATCCCTTATGCGTATTTATAGTAAGGTATTCCTGTGATTTTTCAGAAACTTTTACTTGCTGATATGCACCAGATAAGTCAAGTACACGGAAATAAGCACAATTACTAAGGCCGGCAAAAATTTCGTCAATTTTTGGTAAGGGATAATGTTCAGTTTGAACAAATTTATTCACAGAAACCTTACAATCTATACAAATGCGCAATTTATTGTCTTTTTTAGGTACAACGACGATGGGTGATGCCCATCTACTATGGCGAACTGGCACTAGTATACCCTCCGAAACAAGTCTATCTAGTTCTGCATCTACGGCTTCACGTAAGCTAAATGGCATTGTGTAAGGTTTGAAAAAAATTGGTGTAGCATTTTCTTTTAAAATCACATCCACTTCTAAGTTTTTTATAGCACAATCTAAATTTTGCGAAAACAAAGTACTAAATTTATTTTTTAAATGGCTTATGTCTTTTAGACTGTTCATATTATTATTCATAAAACGTTCCCGCCAATCGGGCACCAGGGTGTCCAACCACGATCTTCCAAGCAATGGCGTAAAATTTGCTCTTGATTTAATTATAACTAGTTCCATTGTAAAATATTTATTCTCATGCAAATCTTTGACTTGAACATCACACACACCCTCAACACAAACATTGTCACCCGTAATCAAACTTAACTTTTTATCAGCACTAACTAAACCGCAATGTGAAAATAATTTTTTGAAATCTAAACTACTCATTACTGTAACGGAAGCACCTGTATCAACTTCCATAAATACTAAATTTTTATTAATTTCTATATTTAAAGTGCATGCATTATTTATGTTAGAAATATGATTTAAATGACCTAACTGCAATTTTTCTAGACTAATAGAATTTGCCTGATAATGTTGCGTGTTGCTTTTCCCTCTCCGTGAGCGAGCGATTGATGACGATCTCTGCATACGGCAATTTCTAGCATAATGCCCGTTACGTCCACAATTAAAACATTGGAAGGTGTTCTTGCTCTGCACTCTTCTATTTAAAGGTGATGGTGACGTCCGTTTATTATCTCTTTGATGATAACTGTGTTGGTTTTTTCTCTGCGGTGTTCGACTACGATTAAACGTGTTGACGTTTTGATGCTCCACATGACTTATGGACTTGGGATGCAGTAGCTGCATGTTGTTTTTAGTTAGCTCAAGCTCAAAGGACTTTGCAATTTGGCACGCTTTATCGAAATCCATCGATGCTTCGTTTAATAATTTTTGTTGAATAGTTTCGTCTTTGATGCCAACAACAAATTGGTCTCGCAATGACTCATCTAAGAACGATTTGAAGTCGCATTTTTCCGCCAAATTTTTTAGCTCGACAATGTAGTCTCCAATGGACTCAAAGCTTTGTTGGAATCGTTTGTGAAACTGAAATCTTTCAGCGATGATGTTTGTCTTCGGTTTAAAATGGGTTTTTAAAACATCGATTAATTCTTTGTATCCTTTGGAATGAGGTTCATCAGGAGCCACAAGAGACTTTAAGATTTTGTAAGTATCAGGCCCCACAAGTGTAATTAAGTATGATCCTTGTAATTTATTATCAGTAACTTTGTTAATAGTCAGCAATTGGTCCATCAGCTCAGCATAGCTTTCAAAATCGTCGCCAGATGTGAAATATTCAATGGAACCAAAAAATTGTGACATGCTGTCATCCACGTGTTCGGCTTGTTCAGAATTTAAGCTCTCGTGGGTATCTTTAAATTTATCTCCACACTCGTCACTGTCACTTTCTTTATCAATTTCTACTTTTAAAATAAATTCCTCCAGTTTTAAGTTTTATTCTCGTAGCCAATTAATAAGATTTTAATAAAAAAGCACGCAAATCAAATCTTGGTTCTCAAGTTTTATTTTTTAATCTCTACACTTGATCACGTCTTGAACCTCACTCACTCAAGAAGTGTCAAACATAAAACTCTACTCAAGCTTAAAACTATTAAGTACAATGAGCCAATAAATGTTTGGTATACATTCATGAATACATATCACCGCTTTACAGAAAGATATAACTTTCCGCAACATATTTATATGAACACCCCCTAAAAGTATTTGCGTAAATGTGGGAAATATTCAGCTGTTGACAAACGGCAAAATCAACTCATAAAAATTGTTTATCAAAAATGTATTTCATTCGATACTTTTACCTAAAAAGTGGTTCTGTTAATTAAAAGAGCCAATTACAAGCAAAAAAGATTTTTTTTTAAATTGTATGAAGAAATTGCTTTAAATGACTTAGCGCTTTTGTGAAATGTCAAATTAAAAGTCAACGAATTTATATGAAATAAGAAAATTATTTCAATTTTTTAAGCGGAGTGATTGAATTTAATTCAATAGAAAGTTTGAGCGACCTCAACTCCAAAGCGCGTTTCGCCCAGGTACGACAGTGGGCTCATCAGTTAGATGCTGTCGTACCCTTCTAAGACGCAATTATTTTTTGTCGATGTTTAGCGACACTTATAATTTTCACAGCATATTGAATTAAATTCAATCACTCCGCTTAAAAAATTGAAATAATTTTCTTATTTCATATAAATTCGTTGATAAATAAGTCTGACCACGGACAATTAACTATTCTAGGCGTCAGAATTTAACCAAATTCCCCTAGAAATAATAAAATTCACAGTATATTACTGCTGTGAAAATTATAAGTGTCGCTAAACATCGACAAAAAATAATTGCGTCTTAGAAGGGTACGACAGCATCTAACTGATGAGCCCACTGTCGTACCTGGGCGAAACGCGCTTTGGAGTTGAGGTCGCTCAAACTTTCTATTGAATCAAATTAAAAGTGACAATCGATATTTCTTTGGTTTATCAGGCTTATTTCTTCACTTTCCGCATCAAGTTCGTAAGATAATTTTATCAGATCTGCAAAAAGTATTTCCATACAAATTTTGACAGCTCGTTTCTGTGGAGATAAAAGGTTTGTTCGTTGAGCCCTAAAGTCACCCTGGGGTCGCCCTAAATCGTTTTTTGAAAAACCTGAAGTCACCCTGGTGAGTAAATTCTGTGTTTTTTGAGACCTGGGGCCGCCTATGATAGCATAGCCAGGGTAGAACTTTAAAAAGCCATGAGAGAATTCGGCATCCCAAATAAATTGACACGACTATGTAGGTTGACCATGATCAACGTAACAAGCCAAGTAAAAATAGCCGGATTGCTATCCAGACCAATCAACATCTTTAATGGACTCCGACAAGGGGACGGTCTGGCCTGCCTCCTCTTCAACCTGGCGTTTGAAAAAGCAATCCGTGACTCTGGCACGGCAACAAGAGGGACCATCGTCAACAGGTCCAGCCAGAACTTACGCAGACGACATCGACATCATCGGAAGAACCGAACAAGCTGTACACGATTCCTTCATCCAGGTCGAGCAGGCGGCACAAAATCTGGGGCTGCACATTAGTGAAGGTAAAACAAAGTACATGGTGGCGTCGAATGCGAGAGGAACAGTTGGTCAAACAATCAAGGTAGCGGAGCACGAATTTGAAGTGGTGCAATCCTTTAAATACCTTGGGTCAATAGTAGCAGCCGATAACAATATAGAAGAAGAAATCCAACAGAGCCTACTATAGTCTGTCAAAGCTCTTCAAATCCAGAAATCTCACCATAACTTCAAAACTGCCGCTGTACAGGACAATGGTCCTGCCAGTACTCACATATGGATCCGAGACTTGGAGGCACTCCGACCTCTTAGCTGCGTTCGAGAGAAAAGTCTTAAGGAGAATTGTTGGCCCCATATGTGAGGAAGGACGATTCCGGAGACGGTACAATCACGAACTGTACGCAATCTACCTTGAAGCAGATATCGTGACAAAAATTAAGCTCGGTAGACTCCGGTGGGCAGGGCACCTAGCTCGTATGAGCGAAGAGGAACCTGCTCGGAAAGTTATTTGTGGTACATTCTATGGTAGACGACAGCGTGGTAGACCATGCTTGCGCTGGAGAGATGGCGTAGACCAAGACGCTCGAAGCCTTGGGGTGCGCAACTGGATGGCGTCGGCTAGAGACCAGGATAAGTGGAGAGACTTGTTGAAAGAGGCCAGGACCGGAACCCGGTTGTCGAGCCGATGATGATGATGATGATGGTCGCCCTGAACTCGCCCTAAAGTAGATCTAAGTATTTTGCTGTGGCGAGTTCAGGTAACGACCAAACTGTCAAAAGTCACATGAGATTTCATGGGCCGCGTTTACATGAATACCCTTAATGTCGTTTTTTAAGGTAAAACCACTCTATTTCTTCTTTTAATCTCACCTCACCTGTCTATCATCCGAACAAATTATATATTTTTTGTGTAAATTCTTTTAAAAATTTGAAAAAAAAACTTTTGGGTTCATTCCGTCAGATAATGCTGTTTCAAGAATTTGGACTTTCTTTTATATCTATACCTACTTATACACCGCATATTCCGTTGCACATAGTTTTAAGAATTTCAAATGTTTACTCTCTAATTATTAGCCTCATCTACTCGTATCTTTACCATCAGATACAGAAAAAAGAGAATGGGATTAGCTGAAAATCATTTCTATTTTTAGAATATTCACGTAATGAGAATTTGTACCTATACAAATAAATTGGCAACTACTTCAATGCCAGAAGAAAGAGAATACGATTTGCTTACATTTGAATTTGATATTTTTTTTCTTTTTTCAAAAATACTTTCAAAATAAATTAAAAAAAAAAGATATAAAAGATAATTAAAAATGTGTTCTCTAACTAAAAATATTTATATTTTGCGGTAAGTTTCCAGATAAAACACTGCTGTGCAATGTCGAAGCGATTGTTTTTTTTTTTTTTTTTTTGTAGATCGTTCTCTACAGTTTGTTTTCGAATATTTTTAAATAGAATAATTTTTGTATCGAATTTCTATAAGTGAGAGTACGCGCAGATACTATTTTTTCTTCCAGGGAGTTCACTGGAATTGCTCTTGATTCCATTTAAGGCTTGTATATTAACGGATATCCTGCCAGATGGTGTTGATTGCATTTCAAGAGACTTGCATTATGCATTCTGTGTAGTAAGATTATTCACATGATGTTTACATAAAACCCTGGGACTGCGTTTTTGTAATTTGTTTAATGTACTAACATATACAATACATATAAGAAACACCCTTATATTTGAAATAAATTGTTATTTGAAAAAGTGGTGCGTTGCTCGCTCCCGTTCTTAATAATCGTCTAAGACTTACATACTCATATGTCACTCAGAATGGTGTGAAAAACATCCTCTTATTTCTACAGTTTTTAGAGAGTAATACCGTTTCCCGTTTGTTCCCTCCGGGGATTCATTGATTTCGAAATCCTAAAAATTGCTTCTGGAGTTTTATTTTTGTATTAGTGAAAATTATTTGTGGCACACAAAAAGTGTATCTATAGTTCCACCCACTTCACCCACTTTACAAAGATTTACTTTCAAACTTGATATAGAAATTTTTATGTGAATCCTTAGGGGAGAGGAATTTAGGTAGAAATGGCGACCACTGGCAGTCTAGCCCTGTGCGCCATTTTGATACCATAACTCGTATGAACTGTGGATAGGATTGATATGCGAAATTGTGGACATTCTCACGGAGTCATCCATTTTGGATTAAGTTCAAAAATGTAAAAGGATCTAGTAGGTTTTGATACCTCTTATTATGTGTTTGCTTTTGCACAATCATCCGGAAATTGGATCACTCACTCAGCCGGATTACTATACTCACCCGCCACCATCTACACTGTGCTGTGGTGCTGAAACAATAGCCAATTCGACTGAGTGATCATCCGGCCCCGAACCGTATACTTCCGTCAAAGCAATGTCATGTAGTCAAAAAATGCCCTTCCTAATGATTATGCTCTAAATTTGGCGAGAGCAGGGCATTTGCAGTAAAAATTGAGGATTGTTTCCTTTTCCAGCTGGTCCCCACAGCTATGACAGTGAGTGTTGTGGGGAATGCCTATAGCTTTGCTACAAGCTACAGGCATCAACGGAACTCAGATAAGTGTGATATTGCGGTTAATATAGCAAGCAAGTTTATCCCGGCATTGCTGGACCAATTTGGAGTATGATTTACTAGAATGAATGGCTTTAACAGCATATATGTGATAGCAGCAGTATTCCGGTTCCTGTTTGAGTACCTTCCATATTTCCCTGATAGCCTGTAAGTCAGCTTGAAAAACACTAACTAAATCAAGTAGCCTAAACGACCTAGATGTATGCAAAGTCTAAGAGAAGATTTCCCAACCAATACCACACTCCATTTTTGAGCCATCAATGAAGATAGTTATGTCGAAGTCTTTCGTCACAACGTCATCATCCCAGTCATTTCTTGATGGTAAAATAACATTAAAATCTTTACTGATGCCTGATTTTAGGGGTGCAGTGATCAGTTGTCAGAAACATCTGACGCAATGATGTCAACAGAAATTCCAATTTTAATTGGTAAGTTGTAAAGGTATTTATTTGATTTGTGAAAATTATATCCAAAATACGAAGAAAATTATTTCTTGTAAAAAATGTAAGTAGTTTAAAATGATTCGGTAAATTTGTCAAGCATATATTTCGCTCCTGACAGTTAATTAAAGATGAAGATTTTATTTGAAATAATAGGGCAGACACAAGATTTCACTAATGCAATGAAAAAAAAATCTATTTGAAATCGCATTCCATTCGCCGCGAACAAACAAAAATAAAATGCACGACAGGGTCGCACGAACTTGTTCCTATGTAATAGACTAGGAATTTAAAAAAAAAAAAAGTTATTAAAGAAAACTGTTCATAAGGATAAAATGAATTTTTTAAATTCTTTTAGTAGTAAGAGATAAAAACAGAATGCTATGCAAATATGAATAAATTTATGCAAGAACAAAAATTAAAAGTCGTTGTAGTGGTTCCTTAAAAAAATAAGCTTTTATGTACAAAATTTTTAAAACATTTTTAAGATAAAATGTTGGTACGCCAACTTTAAGTTTTTATTATTGTACGAATAAGAGTTAAATTTCCAAGAAAAAACTAAGCCGTTCTTGAGATATCGAATTTTCCAAAAAAAAAACGACTATTTTTTCCAAAAATTGAAATTTTTTTTAAGTTTTGAAATGCAATGTTTTTTAAACTTTTTAGGAGCTTCTTTATAAAAAATTTCATTAAAATCCGTTATGCCGATAATGAGAAATTCAAAATTCGAAAAAAATCGTTTTATGGTAGGTACAGTCAGTAATATCTACATAGATTTCAATTCTCAAAATTCTCGGAACCGTTTTCGAGAAAAATACGATTTTCGAAAACCATTTTTTAACATTTGTATGGAAGGTACCGTTATTTTTAGATAGAACAAAAATTTTTTTTTCTCAAATCTTGTAGATTATGTTAAGAAACTTTTATTTGTCAAGTTTGAAAAAAAAACATGGGGTTTTCGAAATATTGAGTTTCCAAAAAAAAATTTTATTTTTTTTTTAAATAGAAAAAATAAAATTTGAATATGTAATAATATTTAAACTTTGGAGGACCTTTAGCATAAAAAATGATTTAAATTGGTAGTACCGTTTTCGAGAAAATAAAAAAACAAAAAAATGGACCCAAGGGGGCTACCAAAAATATCAATTTTTTGAAAAAAATTTTTCAACCATTACCTAGTTAAATGAAATTTTTATAATTTTTATAATTGCCGTCTGATTTCTAGTTTATGCTAAAGTTACACTGTTTAAGAGAAATTTTATTCAAAACAAGTTCTGTGTAAAAACGGAACTTCTACCCTCTAGTGCCGAGTGTGACATATAGACATGCGGTTCGCATGCACACCATTTAAACAAAAAAAAATCATAAAAATAAATAAATAATAAATAAGAGGCCAACACATCGTAGAGAACCTCACTCAACGTTAGAATTCGCAACCTTTTCTATGACCGAATGGCTAAGATGAGCAGCACTTTTCATGACAAGAGATACTCTTGAATGATTTGTCACTTCTCACAGGCGGCAGTACACCCCTGAAATACAAGACCCTCTGCATGACAGTGACAGTCCACTAACCAAACTATTATGCTCATCATAAAATTATTTAAATCATCAGATCTTATGTTTGTACTCCACGCTACCTGAGTATTTTTATTTTAACAAAATCAGAAACTACTAAGCAGAACTTTCAAAGAAGTTTAAATTATTTGAAAGCCTTTGATTTATAGTACTCGTACCTTCCAAGAAATATTTAAATGGAACTAGTTTTGGAATAGTGTTAAATTATTGCTTTTCTGATTCCCACCAAGAAGCTAAATGACATAACATAAGCCGTAGGTTAACCTTTGAATGGCTTCATTAATTTATGACTAACAAAATAACAACAAAGCCAATGAACTTTTTATAGTAGCTCGGACAATGTTGCAAATATACCTATAATATAATATTAAATTTCTTTTAATCTACAGGGTAATGTGTCGGGAGTTTTGACATAATTTGTTTATAATTTTTGAGTTATATCTTAGAACAAAGAAGTGACAAACCAGACAGCCGTTTTCCTGTCAAAATTTCAATTAATTTGTGAAAAGGCTTTAAGAAAATAGCAAATAAGAAATAAAAGTTAACGATCCTGGCACTGAATATTATATTTGACAACGAGCACATTTAGAATAACGTCAAAGGAAAAAAATGCACGACTGGATCGCACGAACTTGCTCTTATGTAAAAGTACTTTGGAATTTAAGATACATTTTATAAATATTAAACATGAATTTAAATTTATTGAAATTGCCGTCTGATTTCTAGAAAAGTATGAATTTATGCAAACAAACTTTAAAAAATCGTTTTATTATAAAATACATTTTTTATATAAGAAATTTCTTTAAAATTTTTCAAGAAAAAAAATGTGGGATGCGAATTTTAAGTATTAATTAATATTGATTTTAGGAAATAATTTCAAAAAATAATCGTTCATAGGTTTTGAAGATATTGATTTTTCAAAAAAAATTTTTTTCAAAAAAACCCAACATATAATTTTTCGAATATTTTTATATACAATATTATTTTAAACTTAGGGGAACTCCTGCTGAAAATTTTTGGTTAAAATCGTTAGAGCCGTTAATGAGAAAGTCGAAAATCAAAAAAACGGTTCTATGACAGGTACCGTTATTAACATTTTGCCCCAAATTTTTGTTTACCAAAACGTAGTCCATGTTCATAATATCACACCTAATTTTTTTTGTCAAAATCGTTAGAGCCGTTTTCGAGATAAATAAGATTTTGCATTACGGGTGTATGGGGGGTACCGTTAGTTTTAGAGCTAAAAAAAAATTTCAATTTCCCCTCTAGGGAATCACCAAAGACCAATAACTACCGAGTTTGAAGAAAATAGGTCCAGTGGCTTAGGCTCTAGATCGAGGTACAGACATACAGACAGACAGACGGAATTGCCGGACCCACTTTATTCGTCTTCGCTATCATCGTAATGTCAACTTTGATCAAAATCTCGAGTTCGATTTTTTTTCCAAATGCAGAACTTGCCCTATAGTACCTACATATATCGCAAGTAAAAATAACATTGCAGATGAGTTTTATAGATAGTTTGCCGCTGAAATGCTTTAAATACGTGATAATACTTTGTGCTACACGACATTTTTACTTGAGACTTTAGGTACTATAAGGTTATGCATTCGTAAAAAAAATCGAACTCGAGATTTTCATCAAAGTTGACATTACTATGATAGCGAAGACAAAAAAAAGTGGGTCTCGGAATTCTGTCTGTCTGTCTTTTCGAGTTTCGACAGACAGACAACCTAAACGGCTCAGCCGATTTTCTTTAAACTTGATAGACAGTATTTTTAATTTTTCCGCCCATTTTTTTTCTTTTTTTTTTTAAGACCAAAAATAAAGAACTTTTTTTCGAAATTTTATAAATATTTTTTTTTCTCCAAAACTGTTCGACAGATTTAAAAAAAAAGAAACAAAAAAATTTTATTTAGTTAAAGATAGATAATGGTTGAAAAAAAATTTCCGAAAAGTGGTTATTAATGGTACCCCCATCATGGAACCATTTTTTTGTTTTTGATTTTCTTAAAAACGGTATCACCGATTTTGATCATTTTTATTGTACTTGGGCTCGCCAAAAGTTTTTTAAAAATTGTGTATCCAAATTTAAAAAAAAAAATTTTGGATCTTTAAAAAAAGTTTTAATTTTTTTTTTAAAACTCAATATATTTGAAAACTCTATGCTAGATTTTTTTTAATCTTGATAAATAAAAGTTTCTCAATTTAGTCTACAAGATGTGAGAAAAAAATGTTTATTTTACATGCAAATAACAGTACCCACCATACAAATGTTAAAAAATGTTTTTTAAAAATCGTATTTTTCTCGAAAACGGTTCCGAGAATTTAATTTAATTTAATAAAATAAATTTTGAAATTAATATATTACTAACTGTACCTACCATAGAGCCATTTTTCGAATTTTGGATTTCTCATTACCGGCATAACGGATCTTAATGAAATTAAGTGCAACTTTATAGAAAAAATTTGAAAAATATTGCATTTCAAGACTTAACAATTTTTGAAAAAAAAAATCTATTTTTTGTGGAAAATTCAATATCTCGAAAACGGCTTAATACATTTTTTGGAAATTTATTTTTCATTTGTATAATAAATCTTTCCTTAAGAATGTTTTAAAAATCTTGTATTTTTTTTTAAGAAACCAATACAACGACTTGTTAATTTTTTCTTGCATAAACTAATATTTGCTTGAATCACTAGTCTATTACATAGAAACAAGTTCGAATTTTCAAGGTTAATATCGCAAGCATTTAATGAATGCCCTTTTGATTTCTCAATAGTAATGACAGGTGTCGCAAAAGTAATCGCCCTATTTTCTTTTTGAATTACTTTTTTCTAAATAAAAAAAAAAACAATTTGAGTGATGGAAATCTTTAATTGGACCTTTAAAATTTGTTCGATTAAGTGCGTCAACAGCAAGTTGCGCTAACACCACGCCAACCGATTATTGGTCAAAATCTACACGATTATTCCAAGCTCTTGCAGAGTATAAGCGTTCCATTGCCTGTCTGTTCGTATACTACAACTGTCTAGTTCACAAATGTCAAATATAATTGACGTACGACGCCATTTGCAAAAATTATAACATCTTCCAATAGGGTGATTCATTTTGCGCCTTCTTTATAGTGCAATTCATTGAATTATATTGTATCAGTCGATTTAAAATAACTAACTAAGATGAATGGAACTCAACCTCCCAGACTATTACAGAAGACTTCATTTGTATTTTGTTTGTATTTTTGGTTTCTTTTTTTCCACACTAAAACATCTCTATTTTGAGAATGAAGAGTGATTATGATAGGCATGAAAATTAAAGATTAACGAATGTTAGAACTTGACAAATTTAAGTTATTTCCTTCTATTTTCTCTATTGGCTGGGAAAATAAAAATTTTAAAAAATATCTCAAAGGGAAATATTAATAATTTATAAATTTGAAGTGCATTTCGCTTAATTTACGTCAGCCAAATTCATTAACTAAACAAATTGTCCTCGATATTAATTTTCCATTAGAGAAGAGAAACAACAATGTTTCCAACAGTTTCATAAATCTTCAAAATAGCATGCTTACTAATTCACAGCACAGCTAGGCGTCTCAGATAAATAAATACCCAAACACTTCAATCGACTAGAAAAATCTAAGAAATTTAAATTTAATTATTTAGTTTTTTTTTCTGTTCTTTTGACCTCGTTTTGAGGGCATACACTAACAGCAGCTCGGCATGCCGGCGGCACACGATACTGATGAGAGGTGCCGGTGTTGCTCCCAAAAAAAAAAGTATTATCTATTTTTATAAACAAAATTAAAAAAAAATAAAGTGAAAGACTATTTGGCAAGGATAGGTAGATTAAACCAAAAGAATGATAATTAGTTACAAAATGCAAAATGTCATTGAAAATAAAAAATAAAAAAATTAAATCCATAATAATTTGTCGACACCAAAGAAAATTTTGCTAAATTTTGCTTTTCAATTGTGTATTTCAGAAATATTAGATTAATTTCAATTTATTTCGCAGTAATATAATTACACGTTATATTGTCGATACACTGGTTTACAGCCATTTGTATTTGCTTAAAATGACAAGTATTGGTTTCATGTACAATATGGAGGCTTTAATAAAACTTAACATTAAGGCTAGGAACGAAATTGCGATTTCATTTCAATCGCGCGGTTTTTTAGTCGCAAAAATAGAACACATGAATTTAAATGATAATGAACGCACTTGCTACCAACAAATCATGACGATTTAAAAGTCGGAATTTATTTCATTTTTCTTGCGACGCGATTGTCGTAAGGTTAAATGAAACAAATGTACTCAAATGGATATGCACACACTTGCGATCGTAGTCGCAAAGAGAAATGGGCATGCATGCATGCACTTGCGATTTTTAATCCACGATTTCTTAGCCGCAATGAATAAGACACATGGCGTTAAATGTGAATGCACGCACATGCGACTTAAAATCGTAGCGATTATAAAAATGAAACAAGTTCTATTTTTTCAAGCGATTTTTTGTCGCTACTTATTTGTAGCAAATGCGTGCACTCACATAAGAAGTAGAGTGTTTTATTTTTTGCGATTAAATAATCGTAGGCTAGGACCGCACTTGCGATTTTTGTCGAGGCGATTAAAAAGTCGTGGTCGTTACAAATTATTGTCATGCACGCACTTGTGATTTGAAATGTGAGTGCACGCATTTGCTACAAATAAGTAGCGACAAAAAAATCGCTTGAAAAAATAGAACTTGTTTCATTTTTATAATCGCTACGATTTTAAAGTCGTATGTGCGTGCATTCACATTTAACACCATGTGTCTTATTCATTGCGGCTAAGAAATCGTGGATTAAAAATCGCAAGTGCGTGCATGCCCATTTCTCTTTGCGACTACGATTTTTAAGTCGTAGTAATTTAATTCGCAAGTGTGTGCATATCCATTTGAGTACATTTGTTTCATTTAAGTGTACGACAATCGCATCGCAAGAAAAATGAAACAAATTGCGACTTTTAAATCGTCATGATTTGTTGGTATCAAGTGCGTTCATTCTCATTTAAATTTAAGTGTTCTATTTTTGCAACTAAAAAACCGCGCGATTAAAATCGCAAGTGCGTTCCGTAGCCTTAGTCTGCGTGCCCGTGCGTCAGTGCACTTGTCAGATTGTACGTCTGCACATCCGCTATACATCGAGCTTGAGCCTTACCTGTAGACCGATTTTCTTATGGCGGAAATGTTCTTAAGAGCAAATTTTGTGCGCATTGTGCTGTGCCCATTTGACGATAGACGTGCGGTGTGGTGGCACTTTAAAGTCCAACTTTTCAAAGTTTGCTGGGCAAATTTGAAAATTTGAGATGGTAATCCATCAGCCGTAGTACCCCTTAGTAAAATGGTTGGTGCATTGGACTGTCATGCAGAAAGTCTTGGGTTCGATTCTCAGCCACTGCAAAAAAAAAGTTTTTTTCAGGTGTACTGCCTCTTACGAGGAATTGACAAATTCTCTAAGAGTATCCCTTGTCGTGAAAAGTGCTGCACATTAGCCGTTTGGAATCGGCAAAAAATTGTAGATCCCCTCCATTTCTGGCAACGTGCACACAGGAATGGTTAAGAGTTGTAAGTCACTAGGTGCTGGTTCTCTTCGAGCTGTTGCACCACCAAATTTATTTATTATTTGTTAATCCATCAGCCAACATTCGTACGTCAAAGGAACACAAGATCAGCCGAGAACATCGCCAACCCACACGAGGTTCACCAGGTGACAATGCATACTCAAAGAGTTACCGTTTGGTGTGGATTTTGGGCCCACGGGATGATGATCCGTATTTTTTGGAAAACGACGTTGAGGCGGTCACCACCAATGGCGGGCTCTACAGAACGATGATAACCAAATTCTTAAGCAATTTCAAATTGAACCATATGGACCTAGACGACATGTTGTTCCAACAGAACGGCGATAAATACCACACAGCGGACGCCACGATTGACATTCTGTGCATCAACGATTAGAGGGTAAGATTGTCTCTCGCAGAGGGGACGTGAATTGGCCACCGAGATCATGCGATTTGACCCCGCTTGACTTTTTCTTGTAGGCCTACTTTTTTTATGTATTATAAGCGCATTCAAGGGCGTTATGAATACCCTTATAATGTCAAACACAGTACGACCAATTAGGAAAGTAGGATAGGATTAGAAAGGAGATACCGATGCACATTGGTTTTGAATGTCTGCACATTGCAATGAGTGGGAAAGCGTTCCACATGCGTGTAGTGCGGCAAAAAAAAAAAAAGAGTCTTTGTGCTTGACAGTACGTCCGAAATTAGGCTCAAGTGTAAGCTGATGAGCATTCCTAGAAGTACGGTTGAATTGTTTGAGGGGAGGAAATGCGACTGGCGATTTCAATAGAGCACCGTTTATGAGCGGTAAAATAATGATAGATATGAAACGGGTTTGGGTACCATATCTCGCTTTTTATAATCCCGTTTTTTTTTAAATCCCGGTCTTATTATCCCGGTTTTTATAATCCCGTTTCTTATAATCCCGTTTTTGCGTATAAGCAGTGAGGTTCCGATACGCTCCCATATGAAACATTGCGGCGGTGCTTGAGACACAAATGTTTCAATTAGACAACGGTCGCCTATCATTTTTAATTTTTGATAGCTATATTTTGAATTCTGTCTAAGAGACTCAAGTGGGTTTTTGGAGCATCTGCCCAGATATGGGAATTGTACTCGAGTTTCGGAAGAATGAAGGCTTTATATATAAAAACCAGATCAGATGGGGTAAAAACTTTTTGTATCGGCGGAGAAAACCTGAACACTTAGCAGCGTTTTTTGTGAAATCAAATGGTTGGTGATACACATGCCTAGAACTGAAAGCTGTTCAGTATTTTCGACGCATGTATTTATTTAAAAAAAAATTACGTTATTACCTAATAAAGTGTCCGAGAAAAAATTTCCCAAAAATCGTGCATTTTTTTGGCGTTCTAGACCGTACTTGTACCTTAAGGCAGTATTACGCTTTACCGATAGCATTGAGTTTTCGAAGCATTAAATTCTCCACGGTTTTGATTGGACAATGCTGTTCAGATCAGAATTTAATGAGCTTGTCATACGCTGCCGTTGGAAGTCCACATTTGTCAGCGAAACAATTTAGTGGATTACAAGTTTCAGACAAGAGATCATTTATAAACATAATGAAGAGTGTCGGAGACAAAACAGAGCCCTGGGGCACACCAGCGTTTATTTTGTAGACATCAGGTTTAAAACCGAACAATACTACTTGTAGTGAACGGTCCGAAAGGTAATTTCTAATCCATCGAAGAATAGATTCATCGATACCAAAAGCACGCATGTTAAGAGAGCTTGATGCCAAACTCTATCAAATGCTTTTGAAATATCAAGGGTAATAATCTTACTTTCTCCAAAACTATGTAAAGATTTGTGCCATCATACTCGTATCACACCATCAGACCTATTGCAACGAAAGCAATACTGCCGATCATTAAGAAGCTTTTGTTCCTCAAGATATTTCTTAAGCTGAAAATTGATCAGCGTTTCCATGACCTTGGAAAGAAGGGACATAAGTCCAATTGGACGATAGTTATAGGTGACATGCTGGACAAATGCTGTTTTCCATCCACTCGGAAAGAGACCAGTAGAACAGGACAGATGGAAAAGCTTACGCAGTGGGTTTGCCAGCTTTGAAGAACACATCTTCAGAACAATAGCAGGGATACTATCCCGGCCAACGGATTTGTGAATTTCAAGATCTTTTAGTACTCTAGCAACTGCACGAGTGCGAAAGAAGATTCGTCTCATAAAACCGTTTACGCTCTCAAGTACAGGAGGAGTCATGTCACTCTCTGATGGTTGAGTCGAATAATCAGCAAACTGTGCTGCAAGCAAATTGGCTTTATCCATCGAGTTTACAACAGGAGTGTCATTGAAGACGAGAATTCGAATTGAGGATTTCGTAGTGTTTCGTACGTTTTTTTATAAATGACCAAAAATGTGTACTACCTTTGTTTGGGACATTGCAGTATTTTTTGACGTAAGTTTTGGTCATATAAAAATTTAGTTCGTCGGATATGAACGTAACAGGTCTTTATAGCTTGTGTATGCGATTAAACCACAATCAACCGATATTGAACATAACACAGGCCTCCGCTCAAATTTGCGGAAGAGTCATTGAAAATTGGACCACTCGAATCCGTGATACCTTAAAGGAATACTTACACGAGAGCGAACAACGCCCAACCACCGACGAATGAACGAACATTCGTCCAATTTGACTTTTCATTGGAATAGCAGTTTCTTAATCGACCCGAATGACGTTTAAAAACAAACAAAGAAACAAAAAACAAAAATGATTTAGGCGTACTATCCATTTGTTGCAGCTTGGATGGTATGTGGAACACGAATAGACATTGACAGTTCGTACCCCTCAGATTGGAATTTGTGACGACCAATTTAGCTTTTTTTTTTTTTTAATTTTTCTTATTTTAGCAATTAAAATGCATTTTTAAAGAAATCATTTGATATAAAATAAAAATATTTTAAACTATGATGCAAGACAGTACAATAGGATTTATATACGAATTTAGAAAAAAAAAACACATTTTAGTAACAATTTTGGAACTTTTCTGAAATAATAATTGACTTCTACTTCCTTTGGTGTTACCTTTGGGTGCTTTACAAAATACGAAATTAAAATACCACACGAAATTAAAAACATTCGTAAATTTTAATAAACTATAACTGTGCAACGGAAATAATTTATAAAAAAAAATAAAACATTTTAACAGAAGAATTTTGTTGTGTTCAAATAATGTTTCAAGTTGAAAAATACCTGGTGGTTGTTGTCTTTTTTGAAGAACTGTTTGTGTTTTAGTATTATTTTTAATCAGTATATTTAATATAAAAAGGGTATAATAATAATAAAAATAATTTTTTTTTTCGCAGGATCAAGCAGTTTTTGTTGAGTTTAATTATTTGTGTTATCATTTTTTTTTTGAGCAGCGTGGAAGGAAAAAATAGAAAATTTGTATTATTATTAGTTTAAGTATATATTTGTATATTCGATAGGTTATTTTTATTTTATGGATTATAAGAAAATTCTCAGCACAATAAAAGAATGATGTTAAAGTAAATTTTCTTTACAGGGTTCGGACTTTTCTACACTTCTATACTTAGGTGATCTCTGCTGATCTACCAGAGCGTTTTTGCCTGTTTTTAGCCACCAGGGGGTAATACCTGCAGATGTGTTAAGCGCTTAGCTTGCTTGCCAACAGGGGCGTTGTACATTGCGATCTACCAGAGCTTTAAGCCGGCTGTTTCAGTGCCACCAGAGGCGTAGTACCTGCTGATGTACCAGAGTGTTTACCCTGCTGCTCTGAAATACCGTCAGGGGGGTAGTACCTGTCCCCCGTCGCCAGAATTATCCGAAGCCAGTTTTACCGATGCAAGAACATCAGGAGTGAAATCCAGTTAATTGAACCATCAGACTAAAATCCCCAGACCCAGTTCATCAGAAACCAAATTCCGAGACTGAAACACGAAGTACAAGAATACCCCTAAATCGAAACCTAGCTTACCATCTTTGAAGTATTTTAATTAAAAAAAATATTATTAGAGTTCTTTCGTAATAGAGATTATGTTGTAAGGTTTGAAAGACCTTTTATCTGAAGTTTGTGTTTATTTAGAAAGACCCTGGCGAGGCCGGCGAACAAGACATCGGCTGGAAACCAAAAAGCACATCACACTTTCAAGACAAACAACAACAGACTTTTCGTTTATTCGTTAATATATTAACCATCACAACTTCCTCATAGTATATGTATGTACATATACATACAGCTGCGGTCAAAATAATAGCAGTGAAAATAGATTCAAGAAATATTCAATACAAAAAGAAACATGGTGCTCATGAAACGTTATAATAAAATTTTATTTATTAGGTTACATTTATATGAAATCAATTGTAAAAGAAAGATTTAAAAATATCAAAAAAAATTTTTTTTTTTAAATATCTTCAATGTGTAAGAAAATAGTCCAGTCAAAAAAATAGCAGTATTCATAAAAATGGAGAAAATAAGAAAATTACATCGGATTAAAAAGTAAAACAAAATGTATTTGTATTTCTTACGTCAATACTTGGTGGTAGACCCCTTATTGCTTATAACAGCTTCGCATCTTCTCTTCATTGAGTCCACCAAAGTTTGACATCTCTCCAATGAAATATTTCTCCATGCAGTCTCCACTGCTTCCCAAAGCTGGTTGTTATTGGAGGGTTTTGCATTTGAAACGAATTTCTTGACATCTGCCCAAAGGTTCTCTATTGGGTTCAAGTCGGGGGATTGCGCAGGCCACTTCATAACTGAAACTTCATTGACCCGAAACCACTCTTTACCTTTTTTGCTCGTGTGTTTTGGGTCATTGTCTTGCTGAAAGACCCATCTTATTGCCATTTCCTCTTCTGCGTAAGGCAGCATGGTTCTTTGAAGAATATCCACATAAAGATGCTAATCTATTACACCATTTATGCGATATATGGGCCCTACACCTTGATAGGAAAAACAACCCCATACCATTATGCTTGAACCGCCATGTTTTACAGTCTTCCGCGTATACATAGACAACATTAGGTGGGCGTCGCACATATTCCCGGGAACCAGAACCACCACACAGAACAATTTTGCTCTCATCAGAACATAAAATATTTTGCCAAAGCCCCTTATCAGCATGGGCTTTGGCGAACTGCATTCTTTTAGCGATGTGTTTTTTGTCAAAAGAAGAACCTTCCTTGGGCTTCTGGCATTGAGATCATTCTCCCGCAATATTCTTCTGTATGTTTCTATAATAGCGCTTAGATTTAGCTGTTTTTTTATTTCAGTAGCCGGCAAATGGGGATGGGGAGCGACCTTTGAGTATCTCATAATTCTCCTCTCTGATTTTGGAGAAATAACTTTTTTTCTGCCCCTGCTTTCGGGGTTTTCTGTTTATTTTTTTGCGTTAATAATCGTCTTAGCAGATATTTTTAAGGTTTTTTGAATTTCCGTATAAGTTTTTCCATGAGAGAGGAGTTGGCGTATGATTTGCCGCATTTCCGGAGTGCAATGCTTATTACGACCCATACTGTAAGTTTGAAGGAATATAAATGTAGGAAAACTATGGGTTTTTATACCTTACCTTTTAGTTTCAACAACAAACAAAAAAAATATTCCTAAGATTCAAAAACAATGAAAAAAATTCACAAACTATTAAACACTGCTATTATTTTGACTGCGCAAAAATACACTTTAAGTGAAATCAAATGACCTTTGGAAGAAAACCGTTATGATATGGCTTTTTTTTATTCTGGAAACAAAAGATAAAATATTCTATTACAAAAATAGTACTTGAATATCTTACAAAATTGTATATATCTTAGTTTGTACTAAAATATGTCAATGGTAAGATTACACTGCTATTATTTTGACCGCAACTGTATGTATGTAAAAATATCAACCATAAAGATCAGTAACTCCAAGACCCACAAAGTTAATGTACCATTTTTTGGCTTTCCACTTTTTCCTTATACCTACATGCAATCGAACAAGTGAATCAAAGCACCAACATTAATTCATCAAAAATCGGCGACTATTATGGCATTACGTAGTTGGTTTAATCGGTTTGGTGACTTCATGCAAGGCCGCGCAGCGTCACGATATTTACTTGAAGGTAAAAACGGCCAACAACGTCTACACGCCAACTTTCATTTCATATGCCTTAAAAGAAAAAACCACAAACCCACGACGCCAACTACAGCGCGACTGATCATTTTGAAGGGTGTCTGTGTGTGATCGGTTAAGAGTTAAGACTTATAGCACGCGGTCGGTAAATGAAAAAAAATTTAGATACAAGTGTATCTACCTACTATAATAATATTTATGACATCATCCACGAAAATAAAGCAGTGTGGGTTTCTTGGATTTTACCTTTACACATAGGGTTCGGTGGGTTATTGTGCAATTCATTAGGTATGAATTTTTTTTTATTTACCATCGTTGTTCGATTTGCAAGTTTTGCGACATCATGAATTAAAGAAAATGGCGCGAATTAGTACGACGTTTAAATTGTTTTAGTATAATACTTAGTCAAAACGAGAATTTTGCAAGTTTTAATTTAGTTTAGCATCATATTTTCTCTAGCATTTAACGTCAAAAATTGTCTAATTACTTAGTTTTTTGTACGAACTGTCATTGTTTTAGGTGTGTTCAGAAGCAATTTATTAGAAAATTGCTTTAGTACGATACTACTTGAGTTAGTTTACAAATTTAAAGTTAGCAAATCAAACTTAACAATAGGCTGTTTAAAATTTTACGCCAATGTATTAATGTCAAAAAAGGCAATTCACTTGAAACTTGACGAATTGCACTTTAAAGTCAGGTAGATTGATCACGTTAAATTTTAGCTCCCATACAAAAATCTATTTAAATTTAACGCAAGCTAAAATTTAATGAAGCATTTTAACCGAAATGTACGAAATACTAACTTAAAAATTAAATATTTGTTTTGACTGTACAGCACTTATCTGTCAATATTTAATGCATGAACAAATTATTCGGCACAATATTTTCGAACTAAATTTTTCACCGATTTTATTATGTGGGCTGATAAGGACAAACATCATTTTTGTAAAGAAAAGGTCACGAAGGCCACTTTATGTGTACTTCCCTTTAGAAAAATGAAAGAAATATTTGTGGGCAAACAAACTTAACCAAACCAAAGGGTATAAATAATCCATTTTATTTGATTAAATTCACCTAAAATCTTGAAAGCAGATTATTTGAAATTGTTGAGTAAAATTTCCTTTTAGAGAACAGGTGTTTTCTTTGATATATTCTTTACATAGATCTTCTGTCAACATTTAGCTACGATTTTATTTGATATTTGCAGAGGAATTTGGGAGCTTACTAAACTTAACTTTATGTATATTAAAACAAAAGACGCAACACTTCGTGAGACCTGAGAGATTTATCACTTCATCCGTCACTGTTACTAAAATTTTATCTCCCATACAAAATTCTCTCCAAAATTTAGCAGAGCTAAAATTATGTCAAGCATTTTAGCCGAGAGTTACGCTGCTCCAGCTTAAAAATCAAAATTTCTCTTCGAACTGTACATACCTAACTTATCTGTCAAAATTTAGCGCACGAAATAATTGTCCGGCACATTTATTCTCGAGTTAAATTTCAATTTAAAATGGATATATGATTACAATTAATAATATAATTAGAAATCGCATTTATAAATAGTATGAACAAAAGAGTGCCTAAAACGGATCCTTGAGGAACTCGTAACCGAACTGACAAACTCAAAGATACAATATTTTCATAATGTACGGCTTGTCTACGATTTGAAAGATATGAAGCCAAAAGGCTGCACACAGACTCCTCAAAACCAAATTGACTCTTCAGTTTATATAAAAGAATTTAATGATTTACTGAATCAAAAGCTTTTAAGAAGTCTAGAAATACGGCAAAAGTCAACATATCATCATCGAAACGGGAGTGAACATCATCACTAACTTTAAGTACCGCTGTTGTGCAACTGTGCTTCCAAAACTTGATTGGTGTTTTGTAATCACCATAGCATTATCCATATAGGTTTTCATCTGAGTTGTTTTAATCTTTTCAAACACTTTACTCAAAAAAAGCAGAATTGCAATTGTTCAAAATTCAGTATTCGCTGGTGACGAGGACTTTGGTAGTGGCATAATTTTTGCATTTTTCCACTGATTACTAAATTTGCTACAAACTTGGTGCACCTATTTGACTATAGTGGTCTACAAGCTCAAGTTGGAAAACCAGGAAGACGTCAATAAGCGACAGCGTTTTATTTGGCAAAAAATAAGTAGGATGGTTTAAATTTGTAAATTCTATCATTGGTATAAGATTTTTGTATCCATTTAGAAAATCCAGGTTAAGATCGCCACAAAAAATACATTTCTGATATAACGAAACAAAATCCTCAAGAGGCATTCGCCACGTCTGGTGCTAAATACATAATACTATAAAGCCAAATCGACAAAAAGGAACTCTGATACATCTATATTATATACATATGTATATATAGTTATTGAAGATAAAATGTGTTGATTTCTGCACCAAATTTGCCGACAGGAAACTATTAATATTTAATTTTCTGTGTATCAGCTGATTTTTGACACCAAACCTATTTAATCTAGTTTTGGTCGTTCAGAAAACTAACCTATCCTAGATGACATATCCAAGTGAATCCAGAACGCGACCAACGCTTGATGCAATTTTTCATTGTTTGACGTTTAATGTCATGACGCACCTCCGGTGCAATAACGACGTAAGTGCAATGTTGAGGAATCACGTTTAAAGTTTTCTTCTTTATCAAAATACAATACGTTTCAGCTTTTGTGTCAAACAAAAAAGTGGCCTCTTTTGGGTAATAACAAAGATACATTCACGTCGATTTTACCACTTATAAAACTTGACATTTACGTAATTATTGCGTTCTTAACTCAATTTCAGAAAAAATTGCACTTACGTCGATATTGCGTGCGATGTGTTATTTCATTTAATTTTTGACAGCTTTGATTTTCGATGCGAATGCGGAAGTATGCTAACGATTATTCCGTGATTTCGACTTTAGTCGAAGATTCCTTTCGTTACCCATAATACTCATTTAGGCCTATTCTGCCACATTTTTGTATTCTGCTATAAATTTTCTGTTATGAATCATAAAAGCTATCCAGCTTAACAGATCTTTTATGATTGGTATTCAGATGTTCGAACTTTTATAAAAGTCTGTTATGCAACTTCAAAAACAAAATCTTTTATCAAATTGAACCAAAATATATTTTATATAATATATTTTCTTACATTTAACTCCTTTTAAGAACATTTCGCTGACGAAATATAAGATAAATATCCATTTTTACTTATGATAAAAGTCACAGAAGTTCGTCTTTTATTCTTTTATGATTTTTATTAGATTTCATAACAAATTTTGGCACCATAAATGCAATTCGTACAAAATTTTTTCTGAGTTCGAACACTTGACAGTTCATAAAAGTTTTCTTAGCACATTTTATTACAGATTTTAGCATATCGAATACCAAAACTATAAATTATAGAAGATTTGTTCACAGCTCAATCTTTTGTATGAAAAATTCATAGCAGAATAATAGAATAGAAGAATAAAGGATCTCGCCGAATAAGACTAATTATCCAAAATGTTATTTTTAATTTTGACACATTAAAAAAGTAAAATCAAATTTAATGCCAAAATAAAACTTACGACTTAATTATTATTCTTAACTAGACAAAAATTTAGTTCTGGCCAATATTCGACATTAAGGGCAGTATTCACCGAACGCTCATTACTTAAGAGGCTCACAAATCCATTCACCAAGCAATAATATTGAATATTTATGAGCGCTCGTAAGAGTTATGAGTGCTCCTGATCACTCATAAGTTACGAGTGCTCTCTTCGAAAACTTGTTCGAAAACATTCGAAACAAACTGACTTTTTTTAAATTGTCACTGTCGGAATTTGATTTCTGAATTTAATTTGTATTATTTTTTTATTGCGGAATATTCGGAAAGCTCAGAATTTTTAATGAAGAAAAAGGATTACGCTCAAAGATTTATAATTTATTTTCTTTATTTTTTAAGTGATGCCTTGCTCTGGGTCCGGTAGTGTGTTGCTGTTGAAGCTCTTGCTCTGTGCTGCGATCCTAAATTCCATGCGAAGAAATTCGTATTTTTCGGTCGCAGCCACCGTTCATCAGGTGGTGATGATCACATGCTCTGTATACCAAAGGGTTGGCTTATGCTTGCAGGCTCTTTTCGGTTGCGACCTACGCTACTCAGGTGGCGATGGTGTCCATCGTCATAATAGTGCTTGGCCTCTGTAACAGATGTCATTCGATTGGTGCTTGCAAGGGACTGTTCTCCAAGAAAACTGTTGCTACAGGTGATTTACGGCTAAACGGAGCTTCGTAGGCCCCCAAACTTGACATCTTCTAACGTGATTTCTGGCTAACATAGGCATCTTAGAGGATTTAAAATTGCATATTCGTGATCTAGGGAGAGCCACCTTTCAATCCACGTATCGCATGAAACGAAAAACAAATTTTTATCTTTAAACGCGATTTGCGGCTAAACGGAGCTTCGTAGACCCCTCAAAGTTGACATCTTCTAACGTGATTTCTGGCTAAACTAGGCATCTTAGAGGATTAAAAATTGCAAATTCGTGATCTAGGGAGAGCCACCTTTCAATCCACGTATCGCATGAAACGAAAAACAAATTTTTATCTTTAAATGCGATTTGCCGTTAAACGGAGCTTCGTAGACCCCTCAAAGGGGTTATCCAAGAAAACTGTTACTACATCATCCTGTCTATTAAAATGTATGAAACTATTTCTTTTTCATTTTTTGTCGTGCCGTAAAGGACGGATTGACTATTTTGACGGTTCAATCAATCATTTTGCTTCTGAACTTAAGCGATGGTAGAATTTTGGGCAATGCAAGACAAGAATTCCACTTAACATGTCTGCAGTCTAATCCTCAAAACTATCTGCAATTTTTCATTCCGCTTCATTGCCCTTGTGATTGGCGGCTCTTCTCCGCGAATTTTGTTGATGGCAAGCTTCGCGACGATCGACACTTTTCCCAGGTCGCCGATCAATTTGTAGAGCCCAGCATGGGCCTGACTTTATTAGATTCTCGTTGTTCCACGTACGACCAACAACGAAAAACCTACACAGAGCACAACACCGAAAGTCTAAAAGCAGATTTATCCTTTATATCTCACATTTGACTTCTCGGGCTCTCGGCTGTCAATCTTGTTTGAATTCACAGTTTGAACATTCCTGGTTGAGAGAGAGAGGCTCTCATTTTCGAACTTCGAAAAACACTTATGAGAGGTTGGTGAATAGCACAAATAATTTCCAATTTATGAGCCTCTTAAACTTAAGAGCCATTTATGAGCCTTCGGTGAATACCGCCCTAAATAGCCAAGTAGTTCAATGATAAAAATTTGTCTAATTATGATAAGATAGTTAAATTTTTGAAGTAATAAGTGATTTTATGCGGAATGTGGGACAAAAACGTCAAGTCTATAGTTTGATTTTGACATTAAAATCATTAGGTTTGTTTGTTGAGTCATGTCATGTCATGAAGTCACCCTGGGATCGCCCTAAATCGTTTTTTGAAAAACCTGAACTCACCCTGGTGAGTAAATTCTGTGTTTTTTTAGTCCTGGAGTCGCCCTGAACTCGCCCCAAAGTAGATCTAGGTATTTTGCTGTGGCGAGTTCATTTTTTTCATTTTTAAAAGTAATTTATAAAATAAAACAATTGACAGCCTTGGGTGTTTTTTGAGAGTCGAAAACCCTCTCACGGTCATCCCTAGGTAAAGTTGAACGAACGAACCTATTATTGATTTGCAAACGTCTCAAAATTTAAATGTTCAGTATGAGTTTCGATGGCCTTCTAAGTCCTAATAGGTGTCTAAATACATACAGTCCGAACCCTGTCTATTTTTTAAAGATTGTTCTATTTGTATCTTTTTTTTTTCTAGATTCATTCGATATTTACTTTACACGTCACTATCATCGAAACTATATTCGTATTTATGTTTAAAGTTAGGAGCATGAGGAAGCATAAAGCGACGACAAACATTAACAGCACTTGCTGGTAATGGACAAAGAAACCATTAGCGAAGAAATCAGTTTATTATGTTGTCCAAGCACTATGCGTATTAACTGCCAAGTTGCTGGCTTAATTTAACAAATTAGTCGCAGCTGTCATTCGCCGTTGGCAGGCAATTGGCGATACGTACTTAGTTGAGCACATATTAATATTTAAAAATTTTCTATATGTACTTTTAATTTCCTTATAAAGTGTTTTGTTTAAAGAGCTAGTGTGTTTGCATGTGGGCCATGAGTGTTAATGACGTGGTGTATAGATTTACTTAAGCCACTTTCCTCAAGTAGTGACTGAGCAGCTCGCAGCAATATGGCATTGTTATGTCTATGTGGGTTAAGAATCTATTAATAACGTGTTACAAATTGAAATTGTTTTAATCTTTGGCTGCTTAAATAGATTTAATATTTTAGAAGAATTGAAGTGGGTTATTGTAATATCGTGTAGGCATAATGTGACGCTTACATACATTTTATTTTGATGAGGTCAGGAAGTAGCGATTGGATTTATGTACATATGTAGCTATTCTACATGATAATGATCATACAGATAAGGTATACCTGGTGTTTAAGTGGTTTTTGGCCTTAGTTGCTGTTTATTATTTTTTGTAAAATAATAAAAGTATTATAATTCTCACTAGAAGGATTAATAAGTTCGTAGTATAGGAAAGAATTTTTGGCACATTGGATTGAGAATAAATGAAACCCACACTCATGGTCTAGGTAGTGTAGCAGGAACCCACATATCAGGTTGTATGGAGTCAAGCACTACATACCTTGAAACACATTACTACTTGTAAAATCTATACAAAATCCATATCTGGACCGAAGGCTTTTAATAGCCCAAGTGGTATAAGGTCAAACATGTGTATTTTTCCCTTCTAAACTTTAACATAACAAAGTTACAAAATTATAACTTAAGCTGTTTTAGCAAAAGCAACATAAAGGTCATAGTGCTAAAAATTATGTATCGGGCCTTGTTTTATTGTGTTGGGACGATTACAGCAATTCTCAATTTTGACGGCAAACTTTTTAGATCTCAATGAAAAACACTATATCTTCAAATTATAAAACGGGTTGTTAAGCCTACTTGACAGAGAAAAATGGGTGACATCTCATAAATTTGAACTGATTAAACATTTGTAATAAACGTTTTGACATTGGGTCACTTTTTACAAATGTACCTGTTCAGGAAGTTCCGACTGCTATCCGTTCAACTCCTGGCTTTAATGACAACTTTTTGCCGCTTTTAGAGTTCTGTTTAACATCAGGGTATTTTTGTTTCAACAAAAGTTTCTTTAAGATCTGTTATCTCCACACTATTTCAGCGCGCCTGCAGAATATGCGACAATAACCATCTGTCGGCTGAACTGAATCAGCTTGACAACCTTCTGAGAGCTAATGGCTATTCCAAAAAGCATTGAACGTGTAAGCCAATTGCGTCAAGGGTGTGACAAATAGAGTTGCTAAAATGTTGAAAAGATATGAAAAAAAAAACATTTACGAGTATACCACTGAAAAAGGTTAAAAACTATTTATACCAAAGGACCACTTTACTCTCCAAACACCGGGCGTTTATGCAGTCCCTTGTAGCTGTGGGTCTTCATACCACTCGATTCATTTTGAAGAAGCAAAGGTTTTAGCTCAGAAATAACACTACATCCCACGTTTTGGCAATTGAAACCAAGCGCCATTAAAATTTCAATGGGAACGATAGTTTTAAGCTTTCTCGATCATGGGACCGGTCATCAAAACCTCATGATCATCCCAGATCAAACTTAAAACACCCTGCGATGTAGTGAATATTGTTGGCTCCAAACAACATACACCTCAACAACAACATCATGAACCCTATACGCACCGCTATAAGCTGCGTAGTCAATCTAATGCCTAACAGTTTCCCTTTGACCACGTATAATGCAATTTGATGCGAAACGTTGGGGGTGAGTACTAAAGTACACACTTTATATTTCAAATACGCGACTAATTCAAAAATATTTACAAATTGCGTCTCACAACTTAAAGGTTATAAAGTGATTCAAACTTCAAATCAAACATTAAATATGTTTAAAAACAAACAACGAACAATGTTTGGCACACTGTAGAAAACCAATACTTCGAATGCCAAAATATCTATACAACAAAATCTTAAAACCGAAATCTATTCTTGAATTTAAATATTTCAAATGAAAACAATTTTTACCATCCCGTTGGGAAGCAGTCCAACTCCACGAATCCTATAATTGGCGTGTTTTATCAAAACTTATAACCAGACTAAGAGTAAATAAGTTGCTGATAATGATAAATTAAATAACACTCGATGTCAAAATCAAGACCATACGAGTATAAATTGCATTATTATCACATTTGTCTATAATAGAATTAAGCGCCATCTAAAATCTCAACATTTAAACAATTTTATATTACTTATCGTTCACTCTAATGTCATTTTTATTCTGAAAGCAAATTAGCTTATCTTCCTTTCTTCTTAAGACCTTTGAAAGGCTGATAGAGACGCACATTCGCACGTTCGCCTCGCAGGCCCAGCATGCATACATGAAGGGCAAATCTGTGGAGACGGCACTTCATGAAGTGGTCTGCACGATTAAGCAATCAATCCACTGAGTAGCATTCCTTGATATATATGGGGCCTTCAAAAGCGTTGAAAATGGCGCGATACGACAAGCCCTAGACTCGTCAGCAGCGATTCCATGCTGTCGAACTGATTTGAATCCATGCTTCAAACTAGAATTGTTAATGCAGAAATGGGTGACAGCAAGCTTAAAGTTAGAATGTGTAGGGCTACGCCACAGGTATGTGTCTTACCTTCCACGGGTCGTAAACTAGATTTTAGTTAAATTCGGGCAATGTGGCCTTAATGTCGTGGCGTATACCGATGATAATAGTGATAATTTAATCAGACAAAATTGTCCCCATTCTGTGCGAGCCCCTACAAACAGCCCTTGATAAAAACTCAGTAATCAGAACAGGTTCTGGATATGAGAAAACGAAATATTCCAAACTTAAATCCCCCCGCCATAAGTAGGATACCACTCCATATAACTGGCATGGCCAAATATCTTGGTTTAGTTATCGATGATAAACTAAACTGGATAGAGAACATCAAAGAAAGGGAAACAAATCTGCAATAACCTTGTACACCTGCAGTAGAATTTTTGGCAAGAGATGGGGACCCATCCCCAAAACCATTAATTGGATGTACTCAGCCATTATGAGTTCAATCCTGACGTACGCCTATTTGGTTTGGTGGTCAGCCTTGGATAAGGGAACCTAACTTAAGGCCCTGAAAAAAAAATTCAGAGACTGGCATGTATCGGCACAACAAGTAGCCTGAGAACCACAACAACCGCAGCCCCACCTGATCTATTCACGAAGAAGTTGGCAGCCAAAAGTGCTCTACGACTTAAAGAGTGTAAACATTGGATGAGGGGCCACTGTGGTCACAGAACTATGGTAAACTTAACAGACAGACATTCAAACAGACTATATTTCACGGCACATAGATTTTAACCCGGGTCAAAAACTCAAATCATGTATCGGTCTTTTACAAACGGTTCCAAAACGGAAGCTAGGGTTAGGATCAGGTATCTTCTAAGACAACCCACACATAAATAGATCACTAAAGCTCCCAGACATTTGCAGTGTTTTCCAAACTGAAGTGTTTACAGCAAAATATCTTTCTACACGTGAGCTGGCAATTGTAACGAAGTCAAAACTGGTTGCTCGTTGCCGTAGTCAAATAAGATTGTTCGGTAAAACAAATTCAGTAACCCTTCGATTGGTCCCGGGACACTGTGACATTTATGGAAATGGCTAAAAACGGTTTATCACTTGAACCGACCCAAGTACCTTGGGTACAATTTGGGTAATGCCACTGGAGCAGGAAAAGTATAGAATTCACCAAAATTTCCTCAAGACCGCAAACGACAGATGGTCAACAATTCACACCTGTCAGGTTTCAAGGAATCCTCGGCCAGATATTAAAAAAAAAAAAAAACAGTATTTACTGAAGGCTTACAGAGCTCAATTGCCTCTCTTGGTTGGAATCCTTAGGGGTCACAACTTAATGGGAACCCACATGAGCAGAATTGGCATCAGCATATCTGAATTATGCAGAGGGTGTCAGGACGAAGAGGTGGAAGAGGGCTCAACTCAATTCCTTTGTGAATGCGCCAGCCTAGGCAGAACTAAAAAAAAATTCTCTCGGAGAATACTTTTCGACGAACTGTGAGACGTCTCATTTATCCCACTAAAAAGCATGATTAACTTCATTCAGAAATCAGGATGTTTCAGGGAGGCCACCCATATCTAAGGCTTTCACTAAATCCTTTCTCTTACCCTACTCATTCCTACATTACCCACACCCTGGGAGCACAATAGATTCATTGAGATCCCAGTGAAGTATATTACGGCTTGCAGCATCATCTACCCACCCCACTTAACCTAACCTATAACTCTGACCTAAAGTGCATTCACTTTTAGTTTGGTTGTTCAAATTTGATGGCCTGGCTTTAAAAAAAACTCGGTTAATACTATCGATATATTTACAAAATGAATTTTGGAAAAAAAAGATACTAAATATTAAAAGTTCGAATTTTGTGTCTTAATTTTGATAATTATTGTCTAAACTAACTTTCATTTTCCGTTTCCTAAAATTAAATCTTTCGAAACCCAAATCACAGTTATTTTGCAGGAAAGCATTTGCATAGTACAAATTATGGGACGACGATCAATACAATAAATTCATATGTAAATATATGTATACGAGAAGTTACTCGGAGGCACTTATCATTGAAAAGATATTTTTTGGTATATCGAATACAAAAAATCGCTGTGCGCATCAAAGACACCTTTCCAATGATATATAAATAACCATTGCGTTAGTGGTAGAGAGGCAGACCAAAATTAACAATTCAACGAGGCCATTGAACCATCAATCATTTAAGGCTTTTTGCAATCAAATTCTCTGGTTATTTCGATAAAATGATATTTGTCCAAATACTTATCTTTCGAATATATTCATTATATATATATACGTACTACATGTGTTTGCATATTCAATTGAGATAAAAAAAAAAACAAGATCATTGACTTCTTGATGAAAATCTCAAGTGTTCATCAAGAAATTCTTAAAATACTCTTACGATTTTTTTTAATTGCTCCAATTTAAAATATTAGTATGATAGAGTAATTGCATCAGTATCTCTTTTAAAACCTAGTTAATGTTCATTAAAGTGTCATAAATGATTGCTTTATTATATTGAAATAAAAATTTATTCTGAAGAGATTCAATTAATTGCGCTTTGTTCAATTTGTAAAAAAAAAATACTTTTACTTTGTGAATGCAGCCATTGAAGATTAATGAATGCATTTTGTCAATGTGTTTTCTGATATCACTACCGGGAAATTATTCAAAGCAGTCTTTTTAATAAAAATGAACATATTTTTTCATTCGTCACGGCATGGCATGAATTATTCAAGTCAGAACATTATTTTTATTGGCTTAAGGTGCATTGGTAATGAGTGTAGAGTGCGATTTTGGGCTGAGACATGAGTTTTTGCATCTGTATAATGGATATCATTATAAGTCAAATTAATTTTTAAACTTTAATCACCACTAACAAGGACGAAGGAACTTTAAAACTAGCAAATAGTTAACCAAATCATTTTAACATGTACATATAAATAAATAAATAAAATAAATAAATAATTCTGGAATTGATATTCACTTCCACCCAATATCTCTTCATCTTAATGACTTACATTAAAAACTGCTAAGATAAACCTTTTGCTTTATATATTTATTTATTATTTTCTCAAACTTCAAACTTATAAGGCCTAAATTCTCTGTTTTAGGTAGAGATCTGAAGAAAGTGACGAGAGCCCGAGCGAAAATCATTCTACTGATTGAGCCAATAAACTTCGTCCATATTCAGTCTGCGAAGACTGCGAAAGAAGCATGGAATAATCTCTTACGAGTTTTGGAAGCCTCAGAATTGACGCGCAGAGGTGGACTTTTACGGACTCATCTCAATTGTTATGGAGGTTAGTGGCGAATGGGAAGGTACTTTGTTGATTGCTGGATTATCTGATGAGATAATGGGGCTTACAAGCTCAGGTACTCCACTTAAACCGAGGCCAACAGCAACTTCCAGCACCAACTAAAACACCTGTCGTCGTCAATATAAAAATAGAAACAAAAAAACAACCAGAAAATGTACCCTTCCACACACAACCGTCAAATGAACTCATCTCCGGACAACCGCCAAATATGAATTTGCCAAAAACAGGTACATCTTACGTTTCTAATGTCAGTCTCTCTGAAAACAAATCACTTACCCAGCCGGACCACCACACTCATCAGACACCATCTACAATGTCCCAAGCTAGGCAGCTTGTTGACTGGTACTGAAAAAGTAGGCAAATCCGATTGAGTGATTAGCCGGCCCCCCGCACGGTAAGCATCCGTCAAAGCCATCAGTCCTTTAGATCGGGATCTAAGGAGTCAAACGGAGGGTACGGTAAAGAAGTAACCGAAGTTCGTCTTAGAGCCATTTGGTCGCGTTGAGAAAAGAGATCAAGTCTTTGATTTTCATTTCCGAAAGTTCGTCAATATCGTCAAAAAATGCCCTTCCTAAGGATTGTGCTCTAAATTTGACCAAAGCTGGGTATTTGCAGAGGAAATGGAGGACTGTTTCTTCTTCCCGCTAGTCCCAACTATCTATTACAGTGAGTGTTGTGACGATAGCCTATCTTCGCTGCCTGCTCTCCTATTGGGCAGTGTCCGCTACAGGTAGCTACGATCCTGGCTATGTCTTGCCTGGGTCTACATATCAGATCAAGTGTTCGTGATTTATTATAGGTGGGCCAAATCTTTCTAGATTTAATGCAGTGAGTTAAACTGCTCCACCTATACGGTTTGATTGATTAAGAAAAATTGAGATAATGTTGCCCTTCATAACTCCGAGCGGAGAAATTGAACTTACTAATGAGCAATAATTGTTCAACACCGATATAAAATAAAATGATTTTCAATAAAATTGGAAATGCTTGTTATTTAAATTATTTCGAAAAAAAAAACGTCCAGAAAAGACAATCCTTCGAAGTTAACCACCTTTGGGCCATTGGAGTTAACTTTCCAAGTATACACTGATGTATTAAATTAGACTAGTATTTTACAAAAATGTATTACGGGAGCAATGAGAACCTGCCCTACCGCAGCTATGGAGGTTGTCCTCCATCTATCCCCTCTACACGAGGTTATCAGAAGTGTGGCAATGGGAGGTATCATGAGATTCTCAAAGGAAGGAACTGGGACAGGCAAAATCATTGGTCTCAGAGAAGAAGCAGGCTTAATGAACTTGACAAACAGAACAGGGTCACACTTCACTGGGTACCTGTTCACGTGGGTGTTCATGGAAACGAAAAGGCAGACTCCTTAGTAAAAATAGGCACATCAACTCCTTTAACAGGGCTTGAGCCCTATTACGGAATAGGAGAAAATGTCATCAAAAACAAAATTAAACAAGAATTAAATTAAATTAAAGAAGAATTGGAATGAACTCCTAAGGCTAAGGCAGGCCAAACTACTACTGGGCCATTACAACCAGCAACGTAACTTAAATAAAAATTTCAAAAGTAAAAATTGCAAACTCAGAAGACACCTAAGTTTACTTGGTACGGTAAGCAGTCCCACATATACATTCTGCAAAATGTATGAGGAAACACCGGACCACATACTAGGAAGATTTTGTCCATTCATGCACCAGAGGAAAAACCATCTGGGACCATACCAGGTGGAAGAGAGAGACCTAACCTCTCCGAAGGTGCCCCAAATACTAAAATTCCTTAGAGCAATAGATTTGGAGGAGGAACTGTAGGATGAGCAAGCTCAGTCATTTTTAAGTGCAGGCACAATAGATCTCCAATCTATTGCAATACCCTTAATACATAATCCATTCATTACTAAAATAGTTTCAATGTCATTCTTAAATTTTGCACAATTCCGTTTTAAATAAATTTTATTATTTATTATTTTGATTCGAACTAAAAGAATTAACCCGTTTATAAGGAAAATACGTTGATTCTAATAAACTATTAATTTCGCAAAAACCCTGAAGTAGATATCCTAATGACTTATTTATATCTTAAGAAAACAAAAATTAGTATATGCTCATATGTATGTATGTATATCATAAAAAACATCAATGACCATTACAATTTGTCTTAACCAGGAAAATCGTCACGAACATACTAATTTCATAGTGCTAGAAAACTCCTCGTTTTTATATCACATACAAAATATCTCTTCACTTGCAATTCCACCCCTCGCTCGGTTACATTCTTTCTAACCTTGTGAAATATAAAACTACTGCCCTACATTATAATAAACATACCCTATAGTTCGACGGATAGCGTTGCACTTCTTAAGTTGATGGTACTATCCATCGGTCAAAATATAATTTATTTAATATATGCTATATTATAGCCGCGAAACACGAAGGAGAGTACTCTGAGCGTCCGGAGATCGAAACAAATCAGATTCACCATAACCACCACCTATGTGGAATGTGTAGTGGTTGTACTCTTAGAACCAAATCTAAAATTAGTCATGTCTGATTAGTTTTGTGAGATGAATTTGTTTTTTTTTTAGACAAATGAAAAAAATATGTATTTCGTGTCGACAGCATACTGATGTTTATTCACATTGTAGTCTGCGAAGCTTTAATACTACAAAATTTGACTTCTTTACTTAAGTAGGAAAAATATAACATTTTTTATTTTTTTAATATTAATCTCATACATATGCCACATATCCATAGTCGGTGTAAATTGACCGCATTTTGTAACTGTACTTCACCGCCTATTACATTTTATATATTTTTTATTATTCATCGTATAACCACGTTCGTGTTTTGAAACTAGATTTACGTCACTCATTTATTCGAATTCAAAAGCAAAGGACTTTAGGAAGTTGCCTACAACATGAGAAAGTTTTTATTTGTTCTCAAATTACAGAGCCTTTTTTCAGAAATGGGCCAAGAAATGTACAAGCAAATTAAAAAAAAAGAAATATTTTAAACTCTAGGTATAGTTCAATGTTTATTTCTAAATGCACAAGTGTTACGTAATTAATAGGAATTTTATTTGTTTTTTTCCTCCTGAGCAACTTCAACGTTTACTCACCGTTCATATTTAACAAAAAAAAAATCTGTATGACATCATCACTTAACACATCATGCGACTACGTTTATTTCTTTTTGATTTGTTATCTCATAATTCTCAATTTCATTAGCATAGAGATACTTTTTGTTTTCTTCGAATGTGCGGATTAAAATGTATTTGGTAGATACAAATTTAATAACCTTCATTTTAAATTAAAGAAAAAACATTCTTAAAGAAATTTTTGGTGAATAATTTTTGATTGTAATAATAACAATATAAATTTAAATATGTCTTTGTATGTATATTATAGGAGCATCAAAATTAGCTTATGTCTGTTTTTAAGATCTTACTGTGCGCAAAAATGTTTGTACGTCTTTCTTTAATTAACAACAATATATGATTTTGTTGTGCTTAGAGTCGCTTATGCCAAACAAAAATCTATTATGTTTACATTCAAACTGACCGTCACTATTTTTAACAATGTATTCACACATTTCTTGTTGTTTGAGAGGATGTGCATAGCAAGCGATTTTAAATATAATTAAGTGTTCAATTTTCCATCTTCTCTGTAGATGCCCTGCTCTATGCCATAGATGTAGGCTCGATCTTGGAGTTTGTAATCTAATTTATATAGACATTTATAGTCTCCCCCGCTTCAAATGGTTCAACGAGTAGAGACTCATGCTGTATTACAATGGACCAACTCTGGTCTAAGTATGTCATCTGCAACGCTGGCAGCCACTTTAACCTAACCAAACCTAACCTTAGTGTTAAATGCTTCAGCATTGTGCATACAGTTAATAGTAAGAAGGCAATATAACTTGAGCTACTCCCAAAATTGAGCCTACAACAATATTAAACACCCATTTTTTTGTAGAAATAAAGGTATTTACATACTTATATACATGAAATTATTTGTACTTCTAGCAATTTGAATGAAAATGAATTTGTATCTTTTCTTTAACTAGCAAACTGAAAACACGTATTCTTTTGCTTTTTCATTCATTAATATATAAAATGAATATTATTTCTGCAAAAATTAAGTAATATTTTATTATATACTGCAATACTACTGCAAACAACTTGTATCATTCGATTTCGGTTGCACAAAAGTATAAAAACAAACATTTGAGTAATGTTTATGTTTCTAAGATCTTTTACAGAGTTTTATTGCCAAAGACAATTTTTTATTGAACAATAATTAATAAATATCTTTAAATTATTTCATGACAGGCTCATAATTTATTTAAAAGCAACATTCTTAACGCAATACTTATTTCCCTGAATTTATAATTGTCTGCGTGTTACTAAAGAGAATTTGTTAGATTTTATCAATCGAATGAATGATCATTGTTAGATATTTTTCACCCGTCAAATTATCTTTTATTACTTAACTTCATTTGTAAATATCAAATAGATATTCGGGAAAACTTGTTATTGCTTTGAATTAACTGGAATAATTTTAAAACTGAAATCGACCAAGCAAGTTTCAAACCATATAGTATGGGGAGTGGGGAGCGAAATTAATTTTTTTTTATGGTACCCAAGCATGGGGTCATTTATAATTCGATACTGTGGAAAAACTGTTAAGATATTACCTTCGAAGCCCAAACAGTGCGTTTTTTTTTTAAGAAGTCGTACGTACAGACGATAATGTGGCTGCTGTAGCCAACTGTGAGTCTCAATTAGCGAACATCAAGTCGCCATCGATCTCAACAGCTCAACATTTCACGCACTAGCCTGAAGAGAATTCTGCACAAAGATTTTGGATTATTCGCTTACAAGGTCCTATTGACTCAGCAATTGAAGGCACACGATCATCCGCTTGAACCAAGTTCTGTTATTAATAATTAATGGGAATGTTTGCTCTTGGCAGCTTGGCAAACAATTTCTCAAGAAACAATAACAAATTTCAAGAAATCGACGACATACCAATAATCTGTTTTCAAAACATATCGGCGCTTGTCAGAAAAACCTGTGGCGATCCAGTTGATTACTTAGAGTATGCTGCATGTGACAACAACGTGCAAACCGATGAAGGATGAAATGAGAACTTGGCCGAAGACGATCAGAGCGTTATTAGGGTCACGATGATAAGGACATGAATGCTCCGGCAGCGGAAACTGAAGTTGATTCATACTCCTACAAGAAGCCGTTGAACGCTTGTAAATTTTTGTTCAAATTTGCTTTGAAGTTGGAGACGAAAAGGCAATGCATATGCAACTGACATCTATTCTCCGATCTCACTGTGAGCCAGTGATAGAAAGGGGTTGTAATCTCCGCCAAAGCCGGATTGAATGAATTTTTTTAGGAATGTATATGTATTGTGTAAATTTAAGCACATGTGTATATTTATGCAAATGTATGTAATTTTATACGTACAAAAGAAACAAGTGAATTAAATGTGATGATTGTGTTTTTTTTTAAATAAACGTTTTTATTTTTTCTCTTAAGCGGACACTCTCTTATGTGGATAAAAAACTTGTTCCAATATTAACAGCGCTAACGGAGACTTTAGCATATCGACGGTATCCGCCAAAGCTCCACCAGTCTGCAAGCGAAGCTCGCCCTCTTTAATTTTAAACCAATAGAAGCGCTTTCGATGACATTAAGTACTTCATTTTGATCAGCAATATAGGTGTAATGTCCTAATTGAAGAAAAAGGTGCTATCACAAACACCCGGTCATTTAAAAAATATTCGGGTCTGAAGAAACACCCGTTGCCAATAATCCAAGAGTCAGAGTGGAATCAATCTTAATAGAAGATGATCAACACAGTGGCTTAGTACGATGAAGGAAGTACATCTGCCAGCATATCGAAAAACACCCTCCGAACACTGTGGGTGCAGCAACTACCAAACATCATGTTATCAAACCTGTCATGCAGTTCCGCAATTAAGACCTGAAAACTTGGCAGACATCGCTGAGGTCTCCAGAAATCCAGTTTTTCTCTTCGTTTCAAGACAGTCCAGTTGTCTGCTATCTCCGAGAGCAAATTACAAGTAAAGCACCATTCCGCAGATTGCGCAACATCTCGCAAGAAAAAAAAACGCGAGAAAAAATGCACCAGTTATTGCTACAGATCACTGCTGCTTTATACAGCATTCTTCACCACGCCACGCCATTCGCATAATTCGAATAGTAGAAACATTTTTTATTGTTTGTTGTTTAAAAAAAAAATGATTTTTCGAAAGAAAAATTTATCATCGCACCGGGCAATTCAAACGGAGGAGCACGAAGCTTGTAGGCGAGAATGAATCGTGCGAAATGTTACCCACTGATGGGATGTACAACAATATTAAGAAAGTAATAATAACAAAATATGGTTCCAAAATGAATCAGTAGATCATAGCAAAATGAATTTCGAAGAACACGCCTCTTCATCTTCCGACTAGTTTAGTTAAATATAATGCAATAATTTAACCTATTTACCTCTACGACATATGGCGTGAATAAGAAATGAACCACTAATGAAAATCATGAAACTATCGATTGTAATCAAATTTCAGACTTGAAGACGCAAGTTTAAGATTTTATAATTATTCTATTTTAAATATTGTAATGGGTGACTTTTTTGCTATTTTCTTTTTGGCAACACTGGTTTTGACAGCTCCCGCACGTTTCATATTTTGTCACACGTCTTCAGTTTGGTCCTTGTATATAAATTTAAAATATAAATACAATGGTTTGGTCTAAAATTTAACCATGAATCGTCTACGCTTGTAAATTATTGAATTTTATTATCAAAATGCGTGCTCTGTTAAGAAAGTTCATCGCGCGCTTCTTCCATTTTATGGGCAGTTTAATTGACCTACTGAGGCGGCTATTCTAGCTATTGTGACTAAATTTCGCACCAAATTTACATTGTTGTTACCAACACGCGTACGTAGAGTGCGAACTGAGGAAAATATCGCAGCTAAATCGGCCAGTGTTGGTGATGACCGTTAATTATCGATTCGGCGCCGTTCGCAGTAATTGGGCCTCTGTTACTCGACTACGTGGAAAGTTTTGCGGAAGGATTTAGGTGTAGTTTTCAAATACCACAACGCCGAATTTTTGGTGAATGGGCTCTTGAAAAGTTGGCCGAAGATCCACTTTTTTTATCGAAAAATTGTGTTCAGCGACGAAACTCATTTCTGGTTGAATGGATACGTGAACAAGCAAAACTACCGTATTTTGAGTGAAGACCAGCCAGAAGCATTGCAAGAGCTACCAATGAATCCAAAAAAAAGTCACTGTTTGGTGCGGATTATGGGCTGGCGGATTTATTGTGCCGTATTTCTTCAAAGATGATGCGAATCGCAACGTTACTATGAATGGTGAGCGCTACCGTGCAACGATAACAAACTTTTTTTTGCGCAAAATGGAAGAGCTTGACTTGCATGACATGTAGTTTCAACAAGACGGTGCCACATGCCACACAGCATGCGTAAAAATGGACCAATTGAGAGGCGAGTTCGGTGAACAGTTTATTTTAAGTTTGGGGCCGGTCAATTGGCCGCCTAGATCGTGCGATTTAACGCCTCTAGACTATTTTTTGTTGGGCTATGTTAAGGCTCATGCCTATAGCGACAAGTCCGTTTCGATTGACGCACTGGAAGCCAACATTGAAGCATTTTTTCGTGAGATACCGGCCGAAATGTTAGAAAGCGTATGCCAAAGTTGGACTAAGCGGATGGACCATTTGAGGCGCAGCCGCAGCCAACATTTATATGAAATAATCTTATATTATTAAATTTTATCGACTGTACTATCGATTCAAATAAAGATTTCATGCATTTTTCTCTGAATTTTGTTATTTTATCGTTTTTTTTTTTTTTTTTTAATTTCCGATAGCTCTTCAAAAATCACTCGTTAGTTGCATTCTTCGATGATTATTTTAGAAGGTATATTGCAAGAACTATTTTTCAAAAGTGGGGAATTCTTCAACTTTTCTATTTAAAAAAAAAAATACTAATAATTTTTGTATTGTTTCTCCTCCCCATGAGTTTCAGACTTTGCTTTCGCATTTCGTCCCATACAGTTACCATACAGTTTATGTGAGAAAATCTTTTCATATTATTGAATGACATGCCCCCATTCCGAAAATTATATAGTCAAAACACGCAAAAACAAAAAAGAAATGCTCAGGAAGTCCCTATCCAGTTCAACTTGTCCCTCATGTCTTCTGAATGTACCCAATGATTCCGGAAAGTAAAAGTAAAGCACATCTGCTGGAATACAAAAGTTCTCTATATATTCCATAAATGCTTTTCAAATCATACAAACACGAAACAACAAATTCAAAATTACCTAGGCAACTAATAATCCAAACCGTTTTTGTTTCTTTGGACATGCAGCAGAACACTCTATTAGTATGAAGTGAGTCAGAGCATATATGCACTTTATCTAAATATATTATAGGGGCTATAAGTACATGGGTATAGATACGAAATTTAGTACATATGTAGGTATAGGTATATAAAATCTTCCAAACTCTTCTGCAACGAATATAAAGGCTAAGCGTCTGCTTTAAACCCCAAAAATCAAAAATACTGATCTATTTTTAGAGTCAAATTTCGGTGGCATCGTAAATCAATACACACCATCTAGCGTCTTCGACATGGGTTATTGAAATTGAAATGAATGGGCATCTAACTTGGTAGATATTCGTATTGGAAATTTTACTTTAGATTTAAGAATATTTCCAATCTGATGCCACTATACGGATACATTTCTATTTTCCATTCCCATGGCAGGTATTAACCCGGAACTCTATTTTCAGTTTTAAAAAACAACCAAATGCCGGTTGCCATTGCTTCAAACATAGACATGGACAGAAGCAGAACCGATAAGATAGTGGAAGTTTTTTTATTGTGTTCTGAGAATTTTCTTCAATCTATATTTCTTTACATTAAAATAAGTAAACAATGAAATTACAAAAAAAAAACATACCTTGTAGATTCAAAGAAGTTAGCCTCACGATTCATTAATTCCGAGCGGAACTTAGCCATTTCTTCTTCCATTTTGCGCATTTCGGAATCGAATCGCTCCCGAATGCTTGAGAACTCTGTATCAATTACACTGAAATCTCCTAGTTTGATGGGAATATTCCTCTTGCTTGACTCGGCCATTGTTTCTATTTGGTTTTTGTTTTTTTTTTTTTGTTAATAGACGAATTAAAAATTATTGTTGACACTTGAGACACCACAACACCGCACGAATGTTTTCGAGAATAATTTATTTCAGATTTATATTGATGAAATGTTTAGATTGGAGTTAAAAACAAATAGAACCTCACTCGTAGAACGCAAAATATTTATTGAATTAAAATTAAAAGCGAAACGATGAAATCACCTTCATACAAGTTGACATTTTTTTTTTGAGTGCCTCTCTTGAGTTGTTTTTTTGTTGAGTTGAAGCATGTTGGTTTGTAGTGTACTTCTTGGAAAATGAGTGGATTTTTGACATTTTGCTTTAAGCGCTAAGGGTAAGGGTGTACTTTCATGGTTATAATTTGAAAATGGCTAACTAATACCCCGACTCCACAGGAGATAAATTCTCTAAGGATGATCATCATGATATGAAATCTCCAGTGGAGACGCGATATTTCCTCTTATGATGTGATGTCAGTGATCTATGTCAGCGGTTTTGTCTTGATATAGATGTCTGATAAGAAATTTGACAGATGTTTTTTTTTCGTACTTTTGTCTCATTATTTCGTGTCTTCTCATTTGGTTGGTTCTTGTCAAGTAATCCGTCGGCAAATATTTTTTTTTATTTTGTAAGTAAATACATTAACGTGTCACGTTATTCATTTGTTCATGCGTTAAGTTATGTTTGGTGTTATTTATTTATACTTTAGGTAGATGCGCATTCTTTCCTTTGCAAATATATATAATTTTTGTTGGTTTTACCTTTTGCTAATTTCTGTTGTCCGCACAAAACACATCCCATGCAGTAGGAATAGAAATGAAAAATCATGACATATACAACGTTTATATGAGGTATTGAAGCGAGCTTGATGGCCAAACCACAATCTCGCGTTTGGTCGGTCGGGCTTTGACATTTTGAATAAAAACAATAGACTCTTATGAGGCAATCTGAAATGTTACCTCCGGCGTTGCGACCGCTTTATATCGTAATATCGTAAACGTCAGACCAACGCCAGGCCAAAGCAAAAGTAGATCTATTTTCTATTCGGTCGGGCGTTTGACAGTTCATTGTCTGCCGTATTTTGTATTGAAAGTTGAAAATTGAAGTGAAATAAGAAGTAAGTAATTGAAGTTCTTTTTTTATAAATAATTAAATCAAAAAAAAGTGTGGTTCTGTTTTTATTTAAATAATCATATTATAAGGGTGAGAAATAATCTACACCTAGGAGAAATTGGTTTTCTCCAAGAATGCTTTTCTAGTTCTGGCTCGATAAAAGTTCTCAACAAATCGAATGTCGCCGGTTTCATTCGGGTTATTTTAAAAAAATGTTCTGGATATGCTTTTGCATTGCATCAAAATTAAGAGCAAAGAATCCATCAGTGTCTCTGCTTAAATTGAGCCCCCGAACCCATCGCTGCCTTTCTACTCTTTTTTCGTCGATTTTAAATGCCTCATACCCAGCATAGCTCACAACACCGAACAAGGAAAAGTCAAGGAGGTCATCAAGATCATCCATATCGGCCATATCCATCTCTTGTTTAAGAAAATAGCTTTACAAATTAACTATTTTAAATGCCCAAAATTTAAAATACGCAATATTATATACCTTGTAAATTAATAAACAGTAACAAAATTCATTGGAAAGTAGGTACTTATAAAAGATGTCATGGAAATGTCAGTCAACGCTCGAGGTTTGAAGCTAAATTTCGTTTTACAAATGCTACGGTCGCGCTTTTTGACACACAAAATCCTATATACGATCAAACGCCCATTTAACGCCGGACCGACGAACGCGAGATTGTGATTTGGCTATGAAGCTCACTTCGACACTTTGTAAACGGGTATCGAGTTGAAATGTCGTTTTCCATTGGTTTCACTCAATGATCCACTCATTCTGAAATCCAATGGAACGGTGCTAACTTCTTCTACTCAACTTTGAAATTTTGCCTTTGTATTAGTTAATAGTCGTGTTGGTGAAAATCTGCGATAGTTGCTTTTGACATTTGGGTATGAGTATTAGTGCTTCTTGAGAGGATTCTGAGTTCTGACTTGAAATCGAGAAGCGAAATTCTCTTCTCAGAAGAGTATTTTTTCCCAATGGAACGGTTTGAGAAGACTTCTGGACGCTTCCAAACGCTTCTGGAAGACCAATGGAAAATGACATAACTAATGGATTTATGTACATGAATCTGCATTTGATTTCTGCAAAAAAAAGGGATGCCAAATACAGAATTCATATTCGTTAGATAGAGAGAAAAAGAGCAAAATGCAGAAGGACTCCATTTCTGCTTTATAGGAAATTCGAGAAATGCAGAAGACAATATTATAGTAAAGACGAACATGTTCATCTTTATTATAGCATCTTCGTCTGCATTTTGTAAATTTGCGACATTTTCATATTTTTCTATAATTTTTTTTGACGGGCGCGAGATATGAAAAAAACATTAAATTGAAATGGAAGAGAACGAAGGTAAGTTCAATTTTCATTGCATTGTTTCGCATTAACAAGTTAACAAGCTATAGCAGTTTTTAGGAAGTTTTCTCTCCCACTTTCGACATACATCTGTCTCTTCTTACTTTTCTGCATTTTGCAGATGCAGAAACATGTAAATCCACTTTAAATTGTAAGAGATTGGTAGATTTTTACCAACCGTGTACACATACAACCTAATTGTCAGCTCATTGTTAGATAATTGTCAGACATTGTCAGGTCTGACCATATTGTAAGCATGTGGGCATAAAGGTTGGGCCAAACACAAGTTTCTTTTTAAAAATGCAATGAATTATATTAGGGGTATTCACGATCTAATGCAACAGGTCTAGTATCATTGTAAAAATGCAGAAGTGTAAAATCTTACAACACTACAACAACAAAATATACGGAGTGCAATTTTGCAATAGTGTCGCACTTTAGCTATACCCGAAACCTATTGCAACAGTAAAATACAACGGTGTAAAATTTGCAGTCGCATTTTTGACAGCTCAGCAAGAGCCACTAGCTTTTAAAATTTAAGTCTTTGGAAGCCGAAAGGAATATCTTATTGTTCTTTTCATTTTATTAAATTAAATGGACCTAAAAGAAAAAAAGAAGCGCCGCCGGAGGGAAAACCCTGTTAAGAAGTGGAGCGAATAGGAAATATTAATGATTCTAGATTTTATTCATGAAACAGGAAATTTTGAGGTAATTGTGATATTTGTTTCATATTTAGACTTTTAATAACACCGTTTTGTTCTATCCAGTTGTTCCGAGTTTCTTTCTAAATGGTGTAGTGAGAAAGTCATTAAGAGGATATGCAGAGTCTCCAGCTATTCATTTTGGGCAGAAACATAATTCTCTTTTTCTTTGAAAATTTAACAATTTCTAAAGACTTTAGCATCATGGCTACTTCCAGGGCTTCCTACTACCACGTCACGAATTCTCAGCTTGTAGTCACACACTACTTGGGCTTTGATGGAGTAGACTTGATTCCTTGAGAAATATGATTCATGGTCTAAAACGGGTGCCTCTGCAAACTTAATCTCTGTACCGTCAATGTAGCCAATGCACAATGGTAGCTCATGACAGGTTTCTGCTACAATAACTTTTCTTTCTTCAACGTTTGGCCAAAAGATATACATCGATAGCAGCTTTAAAATAACTCGAAAGATCCGATTCGTTATTTTACTCAATGTTCCTCTATCTCCAACTCCAAAAGTTGTTGCAATTTTTCTCACAATGGGATGAACGCAAACGGTAGAGGACAATGGCTAGTTGGAGCTCAATTGAAAATTGCTTACACGAATGAAGTTTTTGAAACAAATTTGAAAATTGACTTCTTTTCATTCTGAGCATTTGTCGAAAGCGATCGTTGTCTAATGAAGCTTAAATATTTTGATGCCAAGCAATGGATTTAGGTTCTTTGCTCATCCAACCACGGCGTGATGCTAGGACGAATAGAAGGTCCTCGTTCAATTCGTTAAGGATTTTATCCACAGCATCTTCTTCTTCACTTTCTGCATTTTCTGAAAATAAAATATACATGCATCTATGTATAGAGCTTTTTTATGATTTTCGGCCTGAATTTTATTTGATACCTTCGATCCACATGATTTTATCTGCAGCATCTTCTATTAAAAATTCTGTGATATTTTCTTTTTCTGTTTTTTTTTGGCTTCTTTGACAAACTTGAACAAACTTCAATTCTTATAAAAATTAAATTTTCAAAACAAAAAACAAATGCCAAACTCATTTTGACATTTACTTCAGTGTTGCAAACAGGTGAGAAAAAGTGCGTTAAAAAATAATAAAATTTCGCATTTTTACTAGGCTCGTTGCACCAAATCCGGTATACCCCTTTTATTCCATGTATTATGGCTTTATATATAAAAGCAAACATTGCCATTTATTATGGAACACAACGTGCGTCGTTCAAACGGATGGTCATGCGCCTTCAATTATTGCTCAGTCAATTGGACCTTGTAGGCGAATAATCCGAGATCCTTATTTCCTTATACAGAATTCTCTTCAGGCTAGTGCGTGAAATATTGAGTTGTTGAGATTGATGGCGAGTTGATGTTCGTGAATTGAGTCTCTCACTCTTGGCTAAAGCAGCCACATTCTCGTCTGTGAGCACTGTACGACGATGGGGACTATGAGTGTTGTCCACTAGCATACCAGTCTCATAACCTTTTTGCACAAACTTGCGTACAGCAGGCGCGGTGGGTGCTTCATTACGGCCAAAGATTCTTTTAAAAAAACGCAATAATTGGGCTGCACAGCACTCAGTTTGGAAATAAGTTTTTAATATTTCGCAACGTTGTTCAAGCGTAAAGCAAATCATTTCGTTCCGCGGAAGTATGATACTGACTTTCTGTCAAGATTTCGATCGGGAAACAGCTGTCAGCGTCAAAATAACCTATGATTTAAGAAGAAACCACTAGATGGCAGACCCTTGATACATTTCTCGCTTCTGAAATCCATTGAAAGTTCGTACAAATTAACTTGAACGATGATCGGATTATAAACATGTGTATCCTCTGCCCGATAAAAATTGACTGTACAGGGAAGAAATGGATGTTTGCCTGTCATTCGCACTCTTTTGTTTTCCATAAGAACTATTCTTACAAAAGCTCTCACAGGGATGCCATACTAAGCATTTTGATATCGCAAAAATTTCATATCACTAAGAAGTTTTTTAAAAGCCCTAAAATCAAAAGCTTCTCAACACATGAGGGTTGAAATGCAACTGCCACTCAAACTAAACTCAACTCTTCGCCAGGCAAGTCGTGTGGGATCTATATCAGATGCAATGAACAATTCATGGGTGGGTAAACATTTTTTAAGAAATCTAAGGCACGCTATACTGATTCTGAAGAAGCTCTCCCATAAGACAATTTTTTTCGGACAGAGTATAGAAAAATCAATGTACTAAGATTCATGTCAATGTAATGATATATCAAAATAGTGCCCACTATATAATCTAGTAGAGTAGAAAGGAGCCTAAAAGATGCACTTGTTAAATTAAATTATTGACGTATTTAATATTCATAAATACAAATACAAATTTAAATTTTAAAATTTAAGCCGCATATAGACTTTCGGTGTTGTGCTCTGTGTTCGTTGTTTTTCATACGCGGAACAACGAGAATATAAATGATAAAAACGAAAAACAAACTAAGAACGAATGAAGAATGTGCAAATTTAATGGAGCTCGTTGTTCCTTGTTACAGGAATAACGTGTTTCAATGTAAAAAATGTTTAAATGAACATTGTTATGCAGTGCCGTGTAACTTGTAGGGACATTTTTAAAATAAATTTTTAAATTATAAATGGAACACCAGGGGCTTCATTATAAATTGGGGTATCCAGGTATATAAAATTACGGAAAACCGCAACCAATTCCAAGGCTAAATCGAGAAAATAAAATACCGATATAGTTATCTTGCAAAACTTATAACATAGGTTCAGGTGGTAGGATCTTTTTTATAATTTGGCAAGCACTAGAGGGATTATGACTACCCTTAAAATATTTGAGCATACTGCGAGCGTTTTAGGAAAGTTGAAGGGGCTTAAAAAGGAGATACCGATGCATATTGGTTTTGAATGTTTGAATATCGTAATGGAAGGGAAATATTGAACCGGGTAAAGAATTCCACATTTATGTCATGCGGCTAGAGAAGGAATCTCTGAATTCAACAGTTCGTCCAAAATTGTACTCAAGAATACACTGATGGGCATTCGTTGAAGCGCGAATATTACGGTTGAATTGCTTAAAGGGAGAAATACAACTGGCTATTTCACTAGAACACTGCTTATAAAAATAACGGTTCTATGATCAAAGACAAGAAACATTGAGGCGGTGCACGAGGGATTCAAATATTTTTGTTAGTTTCATCATCTATCATTTTTAAAATTCTTTTTTGGATTTTATCCAAGAGACCTAATTGGAGCACCTATCCAAATATGGGAGTTTTGAACTAATATAGGGCTTATAGATTACAGTCAGATCAGGAGTGAACAATTTCTTGCAACGCCGCGCCGAAGGAAACCTGAACACTTAACAGTGTTTTTGGGGACGTCGAATATATGGTCATTCCACACAAAATGGTATGTGATGTGCATATGAAGAACTGAGGGCTGTTCGGTTTCCTCAATGGAAGAGCCGTTCATGGATAGCGGCATGGGGTTGGGTTGCGCTTTAACAACAGAAGACAGCATTGAATTTTGAAGCATTTGATTCTACGCGGCTTAGGGTACCCCATTTGACAATGGAAATAAGGACGTTCATCTGGAATTGAATATGAGAAGCTCAGAGTACAGACGTCAGCAAAACAATGGATTCGAAGTTTCATACAAAAAATGATCTTCATTTATTTCATAAGTTACAGACTTAAACGCGTCCAATACAACTTGCGGTTCGAAAGGTAGTTTCTAAACCAACGAAAAAGAGATTGACCAATACAAAATACACGCATTTTCCATAACGATGTAAAGACTTGTGCCGCTGTTTGGTGAGATATACCATCAGATCACCAGTGGACCTATTGCTATACGAAATCCATACTGCCAGTCGGTAATAATTTTATATGCCATTGCAAATTCAAAAAAAAAAACCTAGGAGATTGGACCTTTACGTAGTTGAATTTTATACTATCGCGGTCCCCTCGTTGTTTGGTTCTAGAAAATAGAAAAACCATCCGATTTCGATGAATTTTTTTTTAAATCTTCGGCGGATTTATGAAAAAAAATAAAGAAAATATCTCACTTAAAGATTTGATATCTTTTTATGACTTTAAATGTGATCATAAAAGCACTTCTTTGAATAGAATCGTTTATAACTTTTTTGCAAAGCAACAACCAAAGTTAATATGTTTTTTTTGTTAATCTACATGAAAAAAACCACCATTTAAAATTTTAATTATTATAAAGCCGATATTAAAAAAGAACACATAATAATACTTGTAAATAGCTTTTTTGGTAAATTTTTTTGTACTCTAACATTTAGTTCCAAGCTTGAAGTATACAAGATAGAGTTTCTTTTATCTGATAGCAGTAATGCAGTTATATTCCTTTAACCCAGTTAATAAAGAGCCGCCGTACATACTCGTATATTTATGACCTAAGTAGGTATAAAAAGTACATTAATGCAAGAATGGTTAAAAAAAACTTGTTCTAGTAAATTAGAGAACAAACTTGTGAATGAGCAATAGTCTATTTTTAATTCATTGATGATTCTTCGTCTATTCTAAATACAAAAAAATATCAAAAACATAATAATTATAGAAAGTATGAGTACCTACCTAAGATGAGTAATAGTAAGTTCAACCAATTCTGCATCATATGAAGATATAGAGAAAACATGTCACAAATATACCTTTACATGGCAATAGGATTTATATATTGGATTTAATTTAACGGTAGTGGGTGGATCTATACACTAAGTTAAAGAGTTTAGAACATACCAAAGTAAAAAGATTCACAATACAATAATTACATACCCATTCCATAAGATGAGTAGGTATCTGAATGATTTATATCGGTATTATTTTAACTTTGAATATCTATCTAATTACCTTAATATGTCATTTGTGAGTTCTAATTTCTTTTGGTTATTAAAGTAAAGATATAGACAAATTTAAACTTATCGAAATTAGGTATGTCGTTTTCTATTCGTTTTACTGTAAAAAAAATTATAAATGTCTTTTCTTAACTCAGAGATAATAATTCTCAAAATAATTCAAATTGAAAGTTAATAAAATAATAAGGAAGTTATACTGCAGTTTGTTTTGACGTTTGAGTTGGAATATAATAGTTACCACCGAGAGGAACAGTTGGTCAAACAATCAAGGTTGCGGAGCACGAATTTGAAGTGGTGCAATCCTTTAAATTCCTTGGGTCAATAGTAGCAGCCGATAACAATATAGAAGAAGAAATACGCGGGCGGCTTCTCAAATCCAACAGAGCCTACTATAGCCTGTCAAAGCTCTTCAAATCCAGAAATCTCACCATAACTTCAAAACTGCTGCTGTACAGGACCATGGTCCTGACAGTACTCACATATGGATCCGAGACTTGGGTTCTCAGCAAAAGGCACTCCGACCTCTTAGCTGCGTTCGAGAGAAAAGTCTTAAGGAGAATTGTTGGCCCCATATGTGAGGAAGGACGATTCCGGAGACGGTACAATCATGAACTGTACGCAATCTACCTTGAAGCAGATATCGTGACAAATATTAAGCTCGGTAGACTCCGGTGGGCAGGGCACCTAGCTCGCATGAGCGAAGAGGAACCTGCTCGGAAAGTTCTTTGTGGTACATTCTATGGTAGACGACAGCGTGGTAGACCATGCTTTCGCTGGAGAGATGGCGTAGACCAGGACGCCCGAAGCCTTGGGGTGCGCAACTGGATGGCGTTGGATCATATGCAAAATATATAGATATCAATAAGGAGCAAGATTAAGAATTTGAGGTTTTAAATAAAACGGATTTTATCGGATAGTATGTTCCCTTATTGTTCTGAAGAGGCGTTTTTGAACGCTTGGAAAACCATTGCGTAAGCTTTTACATCTGTCCTGCTCTACTGGTCTCTTGGTAGATGGAAAACAGCATTTGTCCAGCCTGTCTCTAAAAAAGGCAAATCTTAGAGTAAAGTAGGGTAATATGGACCACCAATCATATTTTTGTTAATAAAACACAAACGGTGTACATTTTTTAAAGATATTTAAAAAAAAATACATCAGTTAATTCTGATTAAAAAAGTAGCAACAAAAAAATAAATTCATTTAATAAAAAAATAACAAAAAACAAAAAGTTAAGTAACTCTAAAATGTAACAAAAAAAAGTGGAGGGTAAAGCTTCTTAAGTCCATAGTACTATTATTATCTAAAAAAAACGCACGGTGCGCGTCTTCCAGAAAAACACTGCTTGAGGACAGGAAAGAAATAAGAGAATGTATTCCATGTATCTTATATTTCCTTGATTTATCGCTTCTTTAACAAGTAATGGTCACATGAAGTAGCCAGTTGCATTCCTCCCCTTTATCAGTTCACTCATGATACCCGCTTCGTTTTTACATATGTATATATATTGTAAGGGTCTCTACTTAACATACCTAGAGCACGCGTGAATTATAAAACAAAAAGAAAACAGAAGATATGGAACAGCCTATACAAAATTATGAGGGTTCAAGGGACAAAAAAAAGCAAATTTGTGGTTTTCTAATAAAGATTTTTTAATTGGTGCGGGTATTTGGTAGACTCTGGCGGCCATGTTGTTGTAGTGACATCTCTGTCAAATCAGTTGTGTTTATTATTCAGTTACTGATGCCAAAAGATAAAACTTTATTATCATCCATTTTCTCGCCGTGCACAAGAACTCGTTCTTTCGCAGACTTTGTGAGTTTGTATGTTATCAGTGGATCAGAAGGGATAAGCAAACTGTTTATAACATCCGTCATATTATCCTTTATATATTTTTAAATCTCTATTCGTCGCCTCCTGGACTTCTTTGTTAACTGGCCAATTATACGAGTAGTAGGACATGAGTTATTATTTCACTTTCATGAATAATGATTTTGTGACGACTTGTGCTCATGGGGTACTCAGGGTAGAGTTCCACGTAAAGTCCAGCCAGTTTCTACGCAAAAACACCTAAACCTTTCCACATGTATCTGAAAACCGATTTTATATTAAGCAAAAAACTAACCAAAAAACCGATATGACTCCCTTAAAAGCTTTAACTTAAAGTTCTATTAGTCGGATGGTCAACATTGAGGTACTATTACTACGTCAACTTAGGTTTAATTAAAGAGCATCAAATTGCACATTGAAATTTTATATTTATAAAAGTGGCTTCATCCCTGGAACTAAGATTGGAAAAATAGCTAGTTTTTAACTTCACCCCCAGCCCTACCCAAGGCTTTAGACTGAAAACTTGCCGGAATTCTGAGATTTGATATTGTGATAAAATAAAATACCTATAAATCCAAATAGGTAGGTACCTACTCATATTTTGGCTAAACATCTTTGCGCACCTAACTTTTACTTCCTTACACCAGATTTTTAATAAATACCTATTTCTTCTTACTTGGATTTGAAAGTTCTCTGCGCTAATTAAGAAAAAATACATTTTAATTAATAAATTGCCCGTGAGTAAAACCGTCTTCCATTTATGTATTTTATACACTAAATATTTGCAATCTACATACCTTGGACAACAATGGACATATTTTTGATTTTTTTTTTTGTTGAACGAATTTAACTTTTAAAAACAAAAAAAAAACTGCTCAAAACTATAACTTCCGCATGTGTAATGAAAAACCAATAAAAAAGAGTCAACTTAAATGTACCGTAACTTGGCCATAAGACAAAGGGGGAAGATAATACTTATGATCGACGTGTGTTATACTATTTAAATTGATAGGGCATTTTTATTTATTTTTTTCTATTGACAAAATTACAAATTAGAAACGGTATTTTGAGCACTGTTTTGTATAGAGAGGATCCACTGTGCAGCGCAAGCTTGCTTTGGCTAGTTTTTTTACTTTTGGATTTTTCTCGCAAATCTCTACTGACGTTGCAGTTTTCATTTTATTTAATTTAATGGACTTGCGGCATCATTGTTCCCCACTTTGTCGAAAGCGACGTTGGTGAATCGGTTAATAAATTTCCTATGTATATTGTGCAGGAATTTTAACAAGCACTGCACGGCACTATAGTACATAAATGGAGACCACATTTTATTTTTTTAATCGAGCTGACATAAAACAGTGTGTGATGGAGATCAAAGATGTCAATAGACGTACAATAAATATTGGGCAAATAGTATCAAGCTTGTGTTATGATATTTAATCGTGTGAAAATAAAGTTGCACGAGTTCAGCTTTTCCAAAATGCATAATAAATATCTAATTTCATATAATACATACCTTTCAATATGAAAGCCATAAGCTCCTACATTGCAAAATAATGTTGTAGGTCTATTTTAAAAATGGCGTGACGTGAATTACCCACCAAGATTATGCGATTTGACCCCGCTATATATATGTATGTAGCTGCTGTAAAAATAATATTAGTGAACCTTTTGACACAACAAAACTAAAATAAATAAATCTACTAATTTTAAAGAAATAAATAATCATCTGATTTTCAAATTAATGTTGTTTATGCTTTTAATTTCAGAAAAAAATCATTTTGAAATTCAATAAATTAGTTGGTAATTTCAAATCTATCCAAGTCATATAGAAAAACAGCGGTCAAAAAAATGGTAGCGCATTCACCTTTAAATATTACAAAAGGGAAAGTTAATAGACAATTTCTACCATAAGTTAATAGGGGTATTCCCGATTTGGTGCAAGAAGCCTAGTAAAAATGCGAAATTTTATTATTTTTTAGTAGACCGTGAACGCACTTTTTCTCACCTGTTTGCAACACTGAAGTAAATGTCCCAGGTGACATCTAGGGGTTTCTGGTCAAGACATTTTCTATAATAAATCTGTGCTGTAGGCTTCTGTGATATTAATAAATGGTTGGTGTTATTAAAAGTCTAAATATGAAACAAATCTCACAATTACCTCAAAATTTCCTGTTTCATGAATGAAATCTAAAATCATTATTATTTCCGATTCGCTTCTTAACAGGGTTTTCCCTCCGGCGGCGCTTCTTTTTTTCTTTTAGGTCCATTTAATTTAATAAAATGAAAAGAACAATAAGATATTTCTTTCGGCTTCCAAAGACTTTTAAATTTTAAAAGCTAGTGGCTCTTGCTGAGCTGTCAAAAATGCGACTGCAAATTTTACACCATTGTATTTTACTGTTGTAATAGGTTTCGGGTATAGCTAAAGTGCGACACTATTGTAAAATTGCACTCCGTATATTTTGTTGTTGTAGTGTTGTAAGATTTTACACTTTTGCATTTTTACAATGATACTAGACTAGACCTGTTGCATTAGATCGTGAATACCCCTAATATTTATTTGCATGTCCCTTGTTAGAAATAACAGCAGCACAACTATGTTGCATCTAATTAATAAGATTTTCACGTCTTTCTACAGGTATTGTAGCTTTTCAAAGAGCTGTATTAGTAGTTGGCTTACAACTAGCAACATACTTCTTGACATCGCACCAAAGATTTTCTATAGGGTTGACATTAAACCTCTTTTCTTGGAACCACTGCTTCGCAAGTTTACGTGTATGCTTTAGGTAGTTGTCTGGTTGAAAGACCCATTTCAGTGGCATTTCATGTTCAGTATAACTGAACATAACTTCCTCCATGATCTTCACATACAGTCCTATTCTGAGTATCAATTTGATAGTCGATAATTTCTATCAATTACTTCATAATTTGGTATTATGGGTATCAACTGGTAATTTTAGACCGATTGGGAATATTTACTTATCAAAAAGTTCATTGTGAATGAGTTTTGTTTATTTTGTTCGAAGCTTCGCGTTTGAAATATTTATTTGTTTTTTGTCGCCCACGAAAAAGTAAAGAGTTTCGACTTCGAAAACTTCAAGAAAAATTTTATAATTTATGCAAATAAAACTTTTCAAATTCATTGAGGAATTTTCTGTTATTTAGAATAATTTATTTAATTTAAACAAATGAAGATGTTTATTTTTTATTTAACAATGTTTTTTTTTATTAAATGTTAATTTCGTTTTAAGATATTATTTTATCATATAATAAAACGGCAAACATGTTTTTTGTGGTACACTTTTCTCCAAAAGTATTTAACCGATTTCGATAAATTTTATATGGTTGGAAAGCCACAGTGACGGAGATGTGCAGAATATACTTGAGACACACATTTACACACTGTGGGTCATTTTTGTTTTTGCACTGTCGAACACTTTGCATATTACATAAAATAAAATTTAATTTAATAAATTTGCTTGAAAACACTGCCAATAATATAAATAATAAATAAATTGGCACTCGAATTTCGAGAGCTGGGTCGGCTAGTTTCAATAAAAATAAAAAAATTAACTTATTTTTAAAGATGAAGAAAATGTGTGTTTTATATTGAATAAAAATTAAGTTGAATTGGTTTTAAGTGCATATTTTAAATGCATATTTTGCATTTTTAAGCGCATATTTTCAGATTTTAAGTGCATGAGAATCCGAAGCCTAAAAATAACATACATAAGTACATATGTATATCGTTTTCGCTTGGTCGTCCGGAAGCATTAAAAAAAAACTCGGAAGAAATTCCTCGAAGTTATTGAGGAATAATGCATAAAAATAGGATAAAATTTTTCAAATTAGTTTTAACTATGTTTACAAATAATGGAAAATGAAAACAACTTCCATATTCATTTAAAGTTTTTCAAATACACGAACAAAAAATTCAGAATCAAAAATGTGTTGCGACTTGTTTTTTTTGGATTAACAAATAATAGAAACTAGGATTGGGATGAATTTGAAGAATACGGAGTTTTACTTAGAGCAAACTAAGGTTAAAGTCGGAACAGTTAATGTTAATCCTAGCGATTACAAGTAAGTTTTTTTTTTAGTTGTTAAAATTTACAAATCGCCTGAAAAAGCAAGAATAAAATTCAATCTCCTTAAGCAACAATTCAATAAAGCTCTGATCAACACAAAAAAGTGGCTTTGGAGCATTAAAATTCAAATATTTTTCGGTCATTTTCACTTTTCATTTAAAATTTTACAACTCTACCATTTAACAGCTGATTTTGGCATGTACTTCTACGTCGGCGTATTGGTGTGTAAATGCCCATACAAAAGCGAAGTACTTTGTCGATTAGGTTGATCGATGTGGCGTGTGTTAGGGGTATATGTAAACAAAGGTTGCAATTTTCATAATATTTGCCCTCTTTCAGTTTATTTTGTACAGAACGTCGTTTTTATTTTCTTTCTCCGTTTTCGACTTAAGATTTTTTGTGAAAGCTAATTTTACATTTTCGCAACGGTCGGCGACAACTTGTTTGAAAATTTGCAGCGACTGTTGGAACATAAACTATACTTTTATAAACGCAATCTGTTTCAATGATGGATGGAATTTCAACACCATTTGTGTAGCGTTGTATCAAACTTCTTATAAGATCATAGGGGTAGCCATTGTTAGCCAGACTCGTACCAAAAAGAAACAGCATCAGCTAGACTAGTTAATTTTCGATCAAACCCAGCTAAACACATTTTATTCAATACGGCGACTAATTTACTTAAAAAAGTACCTATTTATGTTAGGTTTCACTCCAAAAATGGAAACCTAGTCCGCATAGGGACGGTAATTTAGTTGTAAAATATTGACAAGTAGGTTAGATTTTAGGAATTTTTCTCTTGCTTTACCTTTAAGTTAAGTTAAGTTACAAGAATAATGTTAATCAAAATGAATTGATAAAAAAAGGGGTACACAAATTTTGTGTACAGAGATCGTATCACGTAGGGCTCCGAGACTTCTTTGGACCACCGTTTCACAAAGCCAAGTGCTGAGTTCACTTTAAGAATAATCTCATCAATATGTGTGAGAAAGCTACAAAAGACTCAGCGGTGTATAAGGGTTGATAATGGAGAAGGTAGAGACAGGAAGGAAATTTGATTCGTTTCCGTAAAAAAGTGATGGATGGCGTTTGGCAATATTAAGCTCCAAGCAATTTTAAAAGCAATAGACAGAGAAACTGTCGAGATCAAGTTGAAGAAGAAGAAAATCATGTGTCGAAGAAATAGTCTTGAAAAACGTGCTATCGTTAGCGTAAAGTGAGTTATGCGAATATTTGATGACGTTAGCAGTAAGAATAAATAGGTGAGGACCTATGTGGCTGCCTTTTCGACCCCGGAGTTAGCTAAGAAATCATTAGAGAAAATAGACCTGGAACGAAATTTATAGAAATAGTTTTCCAGGTAAGAAGAAATAAATTTGAGGAGGGTAGGTTCAAACCCGAGAGTGGAATTTTTGCAAAAGGCCTAACTAAAATCGATTGACACAACGTCGACTTCATTTTCGTTCTCTAAGGTTGAGAGGCTATTGATACGAATTTAACAAGGTAAGTCGTTGTGAGCATACCTTTGAAAAAGCTGTGTTGTCTATGGGAGATGAGAGACTAACAACGAGAACTTATAAAATGTCGAGCTTTCAAATATTTTGATAGTTGTAACTTCAGACTTTGGGCTCTTGAGTTTATAGAAAACGTCTTCCATATCTGAGAGAATTCTCCTTGAGATAGAGGTTTTTTGAGAAAGTGTGGAGTTACCTTTCCAATGGGAATAGAATCATCATTTAGCTTATTTTCGATGAGAAATGCATCATGGTATTAGGAAGAAATGCACCGAGGGATAAATTGGTTATGCCCCTTGGCATAGTTAGTGCGTTCGACCGTCATGCAGAAGGTCTTATGTTCGATTCTCAGCCGCTCAAAAAAAAGCCTCTTGCCAGGAATTTACAAATCCTTTGAGTATCTCTTGTCATGAAAAGTGCTGATCTTTTCGGAATCGGCGGAGAATTGTAGGTCCCATCCATATCTGTTAACACGCACACAGGAATGGTTGAGAATCAGTAGATTCTCTTCGAGCTGTTGCACCACCAAATTTATCAATAACTGAAATAATTAGAATCAGCTACTAAAAGAGTCGTCGGTAAACTATTGCTTAAAAAAGGGAGCAAACAAGTTGGCGATTGTTTGTGGTTCCTTTGAATATCATTATGGAAAGAGGATTTTCGTTTAAAGGTGACAAACTATATGAAGGAGTTAGGGTCTTTAATAAAATTGCTTTGGGTTTAAATTAAAAAGCGTTGATAAAGGGAGTTGTAAAGTGAACATAAGTATCAAGATATTTAAAGTATTCGGTTAGAGATCGAGAACGAAGAAAAATGTACCAACCCTTATTAAAATCTCTTGTTTCATAACGATCGTAGAATGTAATTGTACAAATAGTCCAGTCAAAGCGTCATTTGACCTTGCGCGGAGAGGCATGGTCTATTTTTTTTTATGGATCGATAGGTGCTTATGAGAAAAGCTTAAAACCAAATTTGCACCATATGACAACTTTTTTTACCAAAGTTATTGGTAAAAATGTGTTTTGTTTCATTTCTTGGTCATTTGCGAATATCTCGGCTCCACTATCTCGTACAAACAAAATTAAACATATATTTATTCCTAATAACATTATATATTATGTTATATAAAAAAAACATTTGTTTAAACAAATGAAAAACAAGTTATTGTAATTAAAATAATTTTTTGTTGTTAAAAAATCACTTTTTCGTGATTATTAAGAAAAAAGCTCATTTAACGATGAAATTTTTATTTTTTATTATTTAAGTTTTTGTAATTCCAAGCTACAAGGTTAAGATACTAAACTGTAAGCTTTCCTAAGTTTTTAAATCATGAATATCTTGGCTCCCGTTTGTCGTAATGGACTATTTTTTTTTTAATTTGAAGAAAATTAGCAGGACTATAAATAAAAAATCCAAAACTGTTGAAACCAACGGTAACTTTTTATGTTTTTGCTTAAACATATTAAAATAAATGCAAGTTGATAGAAATATTGTTATTAGCAATACAGTTTTTTATTTTTACTTTGCGACGTACTGAGATTTTAATTAAAACATAAAATTGCGTGGGTGCACTGACTTACCTACGAGTATGTTCAATAATTTATTACTCGGCCTTCGTTCATAGTAGTGTTGATTTTTTTTAAGTTGTAGGGAATCACAAGAACTTAAATAATAAAAAATAAAAATTTCATCGTTAAATGAGCTTTTTTCTTAATAATCACAAAAAATGATTTTTTAACAACAAAAAATTATTTTAACTTACTATAACTTTTTTTTCATTTGTTTAAACAAATTTTTTTTTTATAACATAATAGATAATGTTATTAGAAATAAATATATGTTTAATTTTTGTTTGTACGAGATAGTGGAGCCGAGATATTCGCAAATGACCAAAAAGTGACACAACACATTTTTACCAATTACTTTGGTAAAAAAAGTTGTCATGTGGTGCAAATTTGGTTTTAAGCTTTTCTCATAAGCACCTATCGATCCATGAAAAAAAAATAGACCATGCCTCTCCGCGCAAGGTCAAGCCCTTTTTCATGACGCTTTGACTGGACTAAAAGGTGATGTCGAAGTTTAACGTCGAGAAATCTGTGGCATCATTTACGGTAAGGTTGTCAACATTGAAGTAATTAATTTGAGAAACGTTCGCTCTAATTAATGAGACGATAGATCTACAGAGAAAGTCTGTATAGGAGACTCATAACAAAATGTTAAGTGGAGAGATAGATGTGTCCTTTATTCTTTCTATTTATTTTACTAACACTCACTTTAAATACCAAACAAATGTTTAAAAAAAAATGGTTTACATACGTAAGTTAAAACTTAAGGTTTGAATCTGCATCTTACCAGATGCAATAAATACCAAACACCATACTTACGACTTTATTTTTTTAATTAAATCTTGTCAAGATCTTTGGATAAACGCTTACCCTTGGTATACTTCCTCGTTAGTTTAGGGTTGGTAAAAAAATCAACATTTTTTTTTATTCTGACATATTTAACTGTAACAGCGATTATTAGCATTAACGTTTAACTCATCAGAGAGGTTATGTACATATGTCTCTTGTGGAATTTCTAAATCAAATGGTTAGCGAGTCATAAAAATCTCATAAAAACTGAGATTTTCTTGGGATGGAGGATAGAAACATATTTCTCACTTTCAGAAATTAAAATAAAAAGTTGATTTTTTTTTTGTTCCCACCCTAATGTACACTTTATCCATTTCAATCATTGTTTAATCAATCTGCAAAAATAAAATACATCTAAATGCAACATGAAAAACATATACAAACATACAGTTTAACTGCACCATACATGTAAGACGTTCGCATTTTAAATCCGCACTTCTGAAAATATTGAGATTATTATGCCACTTCTAATTTTTAAATAACAAATTTTACAAAATTGTCAATAATAAAATTCCTTAAACATTTTTTTTTATTTCTATTATATCATGATTTTTCTAAGATCGATTTAATGGGGGAGGCACAACATATAACATGTTAATTAAGTGCAATTTTTCTCATATCGTTTATATTTGATTCATGAAGACCATTCAAAAGTAATAATAATTTTAATATTACCGATGTATTTATCTTTCGCTCAATTATACATACACACGTACTACACTTTGTTTCGGTTTTTTGTTTTTTTTGTTCTGCTCCCGGCTTTTATCTAGAAAATACTAAGATGTTTTTTTTTACATTTAAAACATTCTTATACAATATATTCTATTTACATATTTTATAATAGAAAATATTTGTTTTATCTATCTTAAAAACTAATTTTTTTTATAGTTGTTGCAGTTTTTTCTGTACAAAGATTTTTATATTCAAAATATTTGGAAAGTCAAACAATTCAAGACATATTTTACACAAATTTGAATACATTTTTAATTATTTGTCTACTATTTTTGCTTTTGTAGAAAAAAAAAACTATTCGTTTGATTATAAATATACATACATAATTATGTATTTTGTTTTTTATTTAAGTTTTTTTTTCAAGTTTTTTTTAAAGAATTGTTTTACAATTATTTTTTTAATAAACGAAAATGAATAAAATAAATATAAAGGAAACTTTGTTCGTTTTATTTTTCTTTAAATGGTTTTATGTCCAAGTTAACAGCATACACTGGTAGAGATGAAAATTAAAATTAATACACAAAAATAGGAGATGTTTACTTTATAAGAGAAAATAAGTTCTTAAAAGTTGAAACTTTTTCGCGAAAAAGATCAAAATGGAAATAGTTTAGTTCAAAGCATACAAGCCTGCAACTCAGTTTATTCCTTTACACTCAACTTCTTTCCAAAAAGCATATATAGTTTTCGTGTGTTTTATAGATCTCGATTGATCGTTTTATTCGATGGAAACAAATAGATACAATCTGAACACTTTATGGCAGCCTTATTTCAATCTTTCTTACGCGGGATCAAAATTGTATTTATTTTCGTTCTACCACTTTAATTTTTGCAAACACATTTTCGATTAATATTAATTATTTGAACGAGATATCTCGAAGTTGCCAGTCACATCTTCCAAGGTTTTGTTGCAGACCTTATAGGAGTTTTGACATACATAGGCACCGCGAAGGTCATTGTTTATTTTTGTCATGTGATTTCGAATATAGGTTAAGGATGCACGCGGAATCAATAAATTTTTTGCTAATCGAGATCATAATATAGAAACCTCGGAGTATTCAAAAAAATATAAAGTTTGAAACGGATTTCTATGAAAATATTCCCAGTTTTTTATTTGTTGATTATATTCGTGTTTATTTTTGATATTTATACAAAAATTGCCATCGTCACTTTCATTTCTTTTGGGATTCGACAATATCTGGCGTTATGAACTAATGGATATTTTTTTAATAATTAATAAGAAAAAACTCTCTGACGGTCTTTTCAGTCATAACTTATTTTCTGAGACGAATCATGATCAAGCAATAAAGTTTTATAAATATCGATAGCTTAATTATTTATTGTATGCAAAACTTTTTTTTTAAATACATTTCGGTGATCTCTTTGACCTCCATAAAATGAAATAGATTATCGTCATTGATACGAATCAACTATCGGTTATCCGGGGGTTTAAATAAATTAAAAAAGATTCACATATTTTGGTAAAGTATTTGATTCCCTGAATTAGATTACATTTAGATCCGATCTCATAATTGTTTCGACAAGTCATGTATGTATTTCGAAACTCGTTCTGGTATCTGAATGTAGTAGAAGTAGTAAATCTAATGTGGACTTTATACCTCAGTATACCATTGCTCTATAGGAAGTACTGCACAGCAATATTAACCGTAAGGACCAATTTTTACGCAATCCAAAAATATTCTGAGCAATAATTCTGTTTTTCACAATCTTACAGAATTTTTATTTCAATAATTTCTCCAACAAATTTTAAAAATCAATTTAATTCGATAACATTTTTTTAAGATAATTTCTTGAAATTCTATAATAAAATTTGTTGAAAAAAATGCTTGTAATCACAATTTTCATTAAAGATGGTCCACTAATGTTAGGTTTGCATACGAATTTTTTCTCGAGGAGATATATGTACATAATGTAGTTTACGCGCAAATCTAATTAATTAGATTATACCTTATTTTTCTCTCGATGGAGATATGTATATTTGTCAAAATAGAGTTCTGTAAATTGCGTCCGGATGGTCACCAAGCTCATACTACAGAAAAAAACGACTCGAAAAACCTTTAGCATCTGATGCACATGTACGATCAAAAACACATTGAAATAAAAAATGCAGACAAGAATGTTTGTGCGAGGGGATATTTTACTTCACTTGTTCTTTTTAATTTTAGAAAATATTATTTTTTTTTTGAGACTAAAAAATTTCAAAAAAACGTAATTGAGAAAAAATATCAGCTTCCAACAATAACTGGAAGATTTATAACATTGATTCTATAAAAAGAACCATAAAGACGTTGAGCAATTTTTGAAACTCGGATGTTATCTTGTTAATAAATTACTTAATTAAACAATGTTTCCAAATCAAGCGAAGCTTTGAGTAACAGCTTTTAGTACTTTGATTAAAAAAATTACTTATGGAGACCTAAAAAGTATTAATTTGAATATAAATATTCATTTAACAATAGTTAAAGACCTTAAAAAAGAAGAAAGAAGTACAAATCCATGGATATTAAACATAAACATAAACTGCTCAATAAATCTATTTTCAGTTTTGAAAAATGGAAAGACAAAGTATGCCACGATGATTTCATTAGTTTTTTAGTTACAGAAAGTAGAATTTTCAAAATTAACAATTTTGGTGTATACTGAACTCTAGAATTATTATTTTTGTATTCAATTTAACAGTATTTACAAAAATTAAAATATTTTAACGTTTGTTTTTTTTTCAGAGCAAACGTACATATATATGAATACTCTTCTTACTAAAAGACGACTACTACTCACTACAATATTACAAGTATTTTATATTTATATACTTCTAAAGTAATTTATCGAAAAAAAATAAATGAAAAACAATTGGCGCGGTTTTTACTAGAAGCCTTGATGTTAGCTCGAACTCATCGCCGGATTTTGCATTGTATAACTATTGTTGTTGGCCCGTTTGTCCCACCAATCTTGTATACTATTGGCCATGAGTTGGCGTCGAAAGCGTTTTGATTCGGTGACACACATCTGTATGAACTTATACTTTGTATCGATATCGCCTTTGATTAGATTGAGGTTTTCCAAAAGCTGAGAGTAATTTCGACCTGGACGACGAATGTCTCGAAATATTGTCGCTCGCAGTTCGATATTGTGCCTTCGGATAGCGTCACGTTGTTCGTTGGTAAGCAATGGTTCTGCAAACGAGGCGGGTAATTCTTTCTTAAGGTTGTCGAAGTTCGAATTGATTGTGTAGGCACTCGAACTCACTCCTGGCTTTTGGTCTGGGTCGAGTTCCAATGCTTTACTGTTGTCAAAGTCAGCAGGAAGTGAATCTGCTATTAAAAGTTCTTGTTTGAAGTTTTCTGAAGTGACTGGTACGACGACACTACAATTATTGATGTTGCCGTTGTGACATTGTTGAAGAATTCTGGAGATTTCTTGTGCATCACTGTTGATATCATTGTGCCCATTCGTTGTTGCCGCTGGGGTTGACTGCAGTTGTGTTGGTCCTAAAATACTAGAGGTGACTGGGACTGTTGCCGGCAAAGCTCCTATAGATTGGGAGGCCACAGCTGTATACGAATGATGGTGATGTGGATGAGACACCATGGCACTAAGTGACGTGGCAGCCTCGACGAAAATTGGTGAGCTGTAAGGAATCGGAATGTGAATATTGTTGTTTGGGATTCCGTTTCCAATAATAGATACTCCACCACTACCAGCAAGAACACCCCCTAACGCACTTGTTAAACTAGTATTGCTAACGATGTTATTGCTGTTGTGATTAGCTTGCATTGTTATATGTGAATTTGTTGATAAATGAATTGGAACCGCTCCCGACACTCCTTCTTCTATGTCATCTGTCATTCCATTAATTAAACTTGTAACGTGTCCGTTTATTTTAAAGTCATCTAATTCATTAAACTCAAATGAACTCAATCTATCCGGATCGTCATCATCTGAAGAAATAACAGAGGAAGTGTCCGATATGCTATCATCCGTTTCTGAATCGAATCCTCCCTTGCAGGACAATGTGGAGGACGATATCGATGGCGTGCTTGGCCGGGAATCAGTCGAGGTTCGTCGAAAAATGAAATCTCTGCGAATTGGTCCTGCTTTTCGTTTTCTCGATCTACTTCCAAGCTCAAGTTGCTTTTTTGATTGTGAGGTTTGGGCATTTGGAGACTTAATAGGAGCTACTTCTCCAAGATCGGCTTCATCTACCATAACCATGTGTTTATCTTTTTTATAAGGATTACCAAACATGTGCTGCCGCACATTTGTTGGTTCGATTTCACGTAATGGGTTGTCTTTATTTTTCAGATATTCCTGGTAGTTACCCATTTCAGAAATTGGCAGACAATGTCCTGAGTCTTTATTAACCAATCCAATGCCATTCGCCGTAGATGACCTTAAGAAGTTGTCTCGCATTTTTGATATCTCGTCTATAAGATCCCTTCTTGGAATGTCGAAAGGATTGCGATAATTTTTCGCTGGCGCCTGTCTTACCATTGACGGTACAACAATTGTGTAGTTCTCAATGGGTTCGATTTCAGTGTGCAGTTTGCTAAAGGTGTCTCGTAGAAGTGGATTTCGCACTAAATCTCTCCGGAGAGGTGGTCCGACAATCAGACGCGCTCTTTCAATTTGCCAATACGGCGGTCTAGGCTGTCTTAGTTGCCTGAGAACTTTTTGACACAGGTTCTCCTGATCCTGCTTTGCGGTATTTTTTATGTGTTTCAACTGGTTAGCAATATTTGGACTCAGATAATTATCAGCATTTTCGGGTAGCAAAAATTGTAAGAGAGGATATGGAACGTTTATGTTCAGAAGAGCTCGTCTCAGGAACGGGCAGTAATATGGTGGTATCAATCGAACGTACGCATTGAACTTATACATTAGATCATTCGGTGGACTCATATTGTACTTATGAATGAGGTCATGCAGGAGTGGAAGCAATGCCGGATAGTTGTATGCTAAAACGTACAGGTGAACTTGGGCAAAGTTAGGACTAGCTTTGAGATATCCAAAAGGAACCTCAAACCCATGCATTCCGTTTGATATGATCACTGGCCAGCATTTGTTCATTTCACGTTTTGATAAAATCTGAAGCGTCAGCGGACTGGCTTCTACTTCATACTTGTCCACAGGGAAATTCCTCACCATTTGAGGTTCATCGACACACGGAGTCACTATTCTCAGCTTTGGATGTGCATCTCTTGGTGGAAGTGTTGCAGACTTCGGATCAGGCCAGTAGGGTTCTGGAAGCGGCCAAAAACCCACTGGAAATGTTTTTTGCGAAATATGTTTCTGTACGTATATCATCTTTTTGGTTGTTTGAAATGCAATATCTTGAACTTCTCCATCTTTAAGGTCTTTTAAGAGCATTTGGTCAAAGTGTAGCACAACCCCAGGTTGTACCTTCTGCACCAGACTCTCTATGCACTGATTTAATACGTAATGGGATTTCACGCGATACGACCGCCCTCCAGTTACTTCACACATCCTCTCTATAGGTGAGTCATCATGTGGTACTTTGCCATCCACTCGTTCATCAATTTTATTTCCCGACATCCTCAAAACAAGAGAAAATAATCTCTGGTCCCAACGAAATGGCTCCTTTGTAAATTTTGTTCCTGGAATTTGTGAATTCAGCGGCAGAATTATGTCCTGATGAACTCCATTGCGGAAAGAATACTTTCCACCATCGGTAATTACAATAATTACTGAAGGTTCAAGGTAGAATGGGCACCGCCCTTGTCCATAGGTATCAATACCCGATTGCATACGGTTTAAATTTAGCAAATCAAATGCATTTTTTAGAGACTCGCCCATCGATGTTAGACCATTGCTTTGGAGGTTTTTAAGCTCATTCATGAACGTGGCATGATTTTCCTTCCATCCGGCTTTTACATTCGCTGGTGGTTCCTCGAAAGTTAACAGCATATATCGATCGCCAAGGCAGTCTTGGGTTCGTTGCCGAAATTTTAGAAACGTCTCAACAGCTCCTTTGGCGATATCTAAGTAGCTTTTTTGCACTCCATTAACATATGCTTTTTGACACATAGACGACGATGTGTCGACCAAAAATAATATTATTGTCATTCTTTAAAAAGAATATAATTTAAATATATCCTCGATTCCTTTTGAGTGCCTGCTTCCTCGCTCTCGATCCAAGTGATCCAGTGATCAGGTCATTTGTTTGGTAAACAGAGACTGTTACTTCAGAAGCTAAATTGCTCTATATTGCTATGAATAGAGACGGAGAAGAAATGTAGGGGAAAGAAAAAATAATATTATTAATAAAAATGTATTTTTCCAATCAAAATGTGGAAAGGTTTGGAAAAGTCAGCGCTCATTTATTTTTTTAACATGCTAATAATAAAATATAGACTCTGGCGTAAAAATTTAAACAGCCTAATGTTACCATGAAACTAAACTTAAAACTACTTTGCTCATTTTTAAGCACTTTACCTTTTCTTAATTTAAAACACGTTTTAACTAGTATCATGCTTAAAGTATTTTTGTAATATGTAAAATTTTAATTTTAACCCCTAAAACAGTATCAGTTACAAAACATGCATACACACCTTCATAAAAATTGGAAATTTCCAAGTAAAGTATCATATGAAATAAGTATAATACTAAAAAGATAAAGAAAGTATTCAATAATGTATTTTAATTTAATGTTTGAGATAGTATGGTGCTTATTTCGATTAAAATTATTTTTAACCTAGTACTAATTCGAATAAATTTTGTGCCAGTTTTTCGAACTTACTTCCATCATTCTAAACTCGATTTCAACCTTTAGTTTAGCATTAAACTTGCTATTTTTACACATAATTTCACATACTGAAGTAAACTTGACTGTTATTGTCAATTCGTTCGATAGGACCCAGCGAATGTAGTCGACGCATTTGGACCTTTTGAACAACGTCCACACTTTGGTACAACTCATAGAGTTCTCTTATCCTAAAATCCCCCCTTGCACACAGACCCAAATATCCATCGAAAATTTTAACTTCTGAGTGAACCAAGTATCAGCTATCCTCTTCTGCATATCGTATAACACTCGGCTTCGTTAAACAGGTCTGGCAACCTAGGATTAAAGATAAGGATTTTATAGCGATTGGACATTGGCCTAAACATGAGCAGTTTTGAACCCTTTTGTTTTGTCAATCCTAAATAACAACGGTTATGTCATATCTCCGCAAAGGTGTTTTACACGTAGTTAATATTAACTCCAAGACAGATGAACCCCTCAACTACTTCGAAGTTGTCACATAATAGCACATCTTCTTGTCGAAACCATGTGACGTACTTCTCGACTATAGTGTTGTTTTTTTTCTGTTAAACGCATTCATCATCACACCACGGTTTCTTTCTTTGGGTTGGTTTGTAACCCAAGGAGGTAATGATATCGAGATACTAGAACTAGCTGTGAGCATTTTGCTCAGGCGCTATCTGTACACTCTGGCAACACAATGTATGTTAAGTCGTCCAACGTCTTTTTTATGGCGGTTCGCAATTTGTTCGTTTGACAATGGAATCCTGTTGCTACTTATCACTGTTTTATGAGCTAGTCTATTAGTTGGAAGCAGTTATCTGTTCTCTTTTCGAGGAGGCTGTTTGCGAACAAATCGACAACAACAAACAAATCCAAAGACGGTTTATTAAAGTTATCAGCCACTGCTTTGAAATAGAACTCCAGACAGGTTCTGTCGTCGATAGAGGCTTATGAAATTGCCAGATGATCACTTATCGGCTTAAAGTTAATAACATTATTTCTTAGCCTTCCCAAGTCAAATCCTACTATGTTCAATGTTCAATATTCTTTTCTTCATATATGTATGTCCAGGATTGCGGTAATATCTGCCTTATACCATTCTAGCTATTCATTGCCATCTGGGCTATAAAGTGTTCTCATGTTCCAGGAACATACTCTCAAGTCGTTGTGCCAAATTATAAATTTTTTAAATCGGTGGTTTTTGAATGAATTCACAAGACAAAAAATTTGATTCCGAAAATACATAAAAGTGGTTCTATACCACGAGCCGTTCAAACACTTATATTTGTACTTGGTATGGCAAGTACCTTCATGTTTGGAGCTGAAAGGAAAATTAATTTCACCTTTTGGAAATTACCAAGACCCTGTTGCTACAGGCGCCTGCCTGGCGATTGAACACACCCTAAGCGGAGCAACGGAGTTGCGTGAGCGGGTGTAACCCCCGAAAAGAGAGTTAAAATCCTGAAAACCCGCGAAGCGGGCAACCCAAGGTATACTGTTACCCAAGAAAACCCAGAACGTCAGCCCCCGATAAACCATTATGTATTATACGAATAAATAATACTTATAAATATAAATTTACACTTAAACGTATAGTTTTTTTTTTAATTTTTTCCAATTTGGTCTTATTTCTCAAAACCATTTGGCATAATTTCACTTTGTCAAAGTGAAATAAGAGCAACTACTAAAAATCGGCCTTATTTCACTTTACCAAAGTGCAATAAGGCCAATTTTTGAAAGTTGGCCTTATTTCACGGCACCAAAGGTACTACCTCAACGTGCTGAAATAGTGATGCTGTACATTAAATATAGACAACTCAACAAGCACCGTCTCATAACAATATTCGTTCTTTGGTATCAAATTTTGTTGAGCACCGGACACTAAGAGATCGTTGACATGCCGGTTATCATCGTCCAAAACGTTGAAATGAACTGGTTGAAGCGGTAAGAAAGAGTGTTGCCGAGACCCGACTTTTGTCATACCGCGGTGGCACTCAGCATTTTTGTGTCAGTGTAATTAACTCAGAGAATATTGCCGACAAACCGTTCACGTCGCATACCGACAGATGGACACCCGGTATATAATAAGTAAAAACTACTGACAAATAGTGGCATGTAAAATTAACATATCCTAATACGAAAATTATAGATTTTAAATCATAAATTTTTAATTTTTTTTATAAGAACTCTTTTATCGAACACTTTAAAATGGTGGCAATGGGGCAGTGGAGCTAATTCTAGACTATTGTGGGTTCCAGAACTGGATGGATGATGAGATAATTAGCACCTTATTCTCACCACTTTGCCGACAAAAATTCTTTCCCATCTATCTATTCGTTTTTACTTGGGGTTGCATTTTAAGTCTTAAGTTCCTAGATACATATAGTTAAAATTATTAACTATTATTATACGTCTCATTTTGTACCACTCAATTATACGAGTAGCATCCCGAATCTTTTTGAGTTTTGAAAAAAACGTTATGACGCCATAATGTAACGCATTGTTAGGGTTTAAGATCAAAAGAAAGATGAAAGCAAATAATAAACACAAAATCTACAAAACCTCAACTCTGAGTGCTTTAAATCTTAAAGGAAATACATATAAATTTTTAATCTAAAAGGCTAAAACTGCCCTTTCGTTCTGTTTTTTTTTTAACTGACTTTGTTCTTTCGATAGAGAATTTGCGATGTAGGGATTCTACTAAAATCTTCTCCTTATCGAAGTTTAAACCAATTTTTAGTTTGTATCTTACCCACATTAAAAAAATGTTAAATTTCTTAACGATGTCAAAATTATTATTTAAATATTTTCATCTACCTGATTTTGCTTACATAAAATACAAAATCACTAACTAAATTTAGATTGGAAGTTTTAGTTGATATGCTCTTATCTTAAACTCAAATGGGGTAAAGGGAAGGATTCCTTAAAAGGCGTCTACCTCTCAGCCAGGTGATTATGTGACAACAAACATTTCTTCAATGATTTAAAGGTACCATCCGGAATTTCAGGCTATATTATGCTAAAACAGATCAACACCCTTAACAGCCTTGAATGGCAGGATTACGAGTATAATAGGTTTCAATACATGAAAGTCACAATCCCTAGGGTATCACAATGGATCTACATTTATCTAAGTGTGACGGTAACAAGATCAACTGTCGACCCATTAACCTAACCTAACCTAACCAATCTTAAACTGCATTACATTCATATATATATAAATAATATTAAAAATAAAATGCACGACTGGGTCGCACGAACTTGCTCCTATGTAAAAGACTAAGAATTTCAAAACTGAATGTTATTAGAGAAACTGTTCATAAGCATAAAATTCATTTTTTAAATGACTAAAAAAACTTCTTTAGTAGTTAAAGGTAAGAATAGGATGCCATGTGATCTAAGCAAATATAGATTTATGCAAGATTAAAAATTATAAGTCCTTGTAGTGGTTTCTTAAAAAATAAGGTTTTATATAAGAAAATTTTAAAACAATTTTAAGAAAAAATGTTGGTACGCCAATTTGAAGTTTTTATTATTGTATGAATAAAAATTAAATTTACAAAAAAAATATTGAGCCGTTTTCGAGACATTGAATTTTCAAAAAACAAAAAATTGATTTTTTTTTTTTTAAATCAAAAAAAATATTTTTCTTAAAGTTTTGAAATGCAATGTTTTTTAAACTTTTTAGAAGCTTCCCTCTACGAAATTTCATTAAAATCCGTTGTGCTAATAATGAGAAATTCAAAATTTTAAAAAATCGTTCTATGGTAGGTACAGTCAGTAATATTTTGTTTTCAAATTTGTTTTTATTGAATTACAGATATTAAAAAATAATAGAAAGAAAAAAAATTTAAGCAAAATTCTCGGAACCGTTTTCGAGAAAAATACGATTTTCGAAAACCATTTTTTAACATTTGTATGGAAGGTACCGTTATTTTTATGTAAAATCAATTTATTTTTCTCATATATTGTAGATTATTTTTCTAAACTTTTATATATCAAGTTTTAAAAAAATCGAGCATGGGGTTTTCGAAATATTGAGTTTTCAAAAAAAAATTTTGAAAGTTTTTTTAAAAATCCAAAATATTTGTTTTTGAAAATTTTAATAAACAATAATATTCAAACTACTGGGAAGCTTTAGCATAAAAAAAATGATCAAAATCGGTGGTACCGTTTTTGATAAAATCAAAAACAAAAAAAATGGTCCTAAGGGGGGTACCAAAACTACTCATTTTTTTGAAAATTTTTTTCGACCATTACCTAGGTTTAACTAAATTAAATTTTTTGAATTTTTTTTAAGAAAATCGCAGGGACAGTTTTTGAGAAAAAAAAATATTTATAAAATTTCGGAAAAAAATCGTATGGCAGGTACCGTTATTTTTGGTCATACAAAATCAAATCAAAAAACATCCGGGGGTAAAAAATCAAAACCCATATCTACCAAGTTTGAAGAAAATCGGCCGAGCCGTTTAGCTGTAATCGAACAGACAGACAGACAGACAGACAGACAGACAGACAGACAGACAGACAGAATTGCCAGACCCACTTTTTTCGTCTTCGCTATCATCGTAATGTCAACTTTGATCAAAATCTCGAGTTCGATTTTTTTTACGAATACATACATAACTTGCCTTATAGTACCTATAAGTCGCAAGTAAAAATTAAATTACATCCCAATGGAGTGAGAAATTATAATTATTTGCTAGGAAAGGTATTTCTTACGTCGTAAGAAAAATAGTACCCCTGGTATAATGGACATCCTCTTGCGAGGATGTGACAAATCCTCCAAGAGAATGTCTTGTCATGAAAAGTGTTTTTTAACTTTGGTTACGAGCCGTTTGTACTCAGCAGAAAATTGTAGGTCCCCTCCATTCCTGCTTACACAGGAATGCTTGAAAGTTATTAGTTTTATAAGTAAGTAAAGGTTATTTATTTTTAAGAGAAATGATTACACTTATGATTTCTCAATTTCATATAAATCATATTTTGTCACACCTGTTACAATAACTTCTCTCATCATTAAACTTGTCGCAAGATGCAATTTTCTAAAAAAATACTAAAAATAAAAAAATATTTGTATTTAAAATCAAAGGCAAGATGTGCTGTAAATATTTTTTAAGACATACATTTATTATTTGATTTTATTATTTTTAAATCAAAATATTTCCTCTTTTGGGAAAGTAACAAATCTCTTAAGCGCATTAAAGTAAAAAATCTTAGCCGTTCAAATCTCCTCCATTCTTGCCGAAAACAAGCACACAGAAATGATTGGGATTTATAAGTCCCTGGCCCATGGTTTAAATCACAGGTTATTTTGACACTCACAACTGTTTCCCGCTCGGAATCTTAACAACAAAAGTCACTATCATACTTCCGTGGAACAAAATGAGTTGCTTTAGGCTTGCACAAAGTTGGGAAATATTGAAAACTTGTTTCTAAATTGAGTGCTGTGTAGCCAACACAGTGCGTTTTTTGAAAAAGAAGCAGGAACCCACCGCGCCTGCTGTACGCAAGTTTGTGCAAACTTCGTGAGACTGGTATGGACAACACGCATAACGGAAATGTGGCTGCTGTAGCCGAGAGTGTGAGACTTAATTGACGAACATCAACTCGCCATCGATCTCAACAGCTCAATATTTCACACACTAGCCTGAGGAGAATTCTGCACAAAGATCTCGGATTATTCGCTTACAAGGTCTAATTAACTCAGTAATTTAAGGCGCACGAGCACCCGCTTGAACGACGTTGTGTTCCATAATAAAGAAAGTCATAATACACGGAACAAATTTAATTTTGTTCATTTTATGGCTTTTTAAAAAGAAACTTGTATTTGGCCTATCCTTTACATATTATATTGTTAATCAATAAGCAAAAAAAAATATTTTAATTTATTTTTGTATGAATTTTAAGAAGCCTTGACAAAGTCAAGTCTTGCACATCGGTTTTTCACAGAAATAAATGGCTTTTATACTGCCATCTTAATACGCATGGTCCTGCTTGAGATCTCTTAGCCTTATTCATTTTATAACTGGTTTTGGTGTTGGTATTCAGGCAGGAAAGTGACCAGTGTGTATAGCCGCAAGGCAGGCACCTATATCAACAGTGTTTTTAACTTAATAGTGCAATGGAAGGGGTTTTTGTATGGTTACATACATGCAGGGTGCCTGCGAAGCTTCATATATTTATGAATTTTTGAATATTACAACAACAACTTGAATGAACCAAGTGGGTTCTTATTGGGCTGGAGTTATAGCTATTTCACGGTTGCCAAGCCGATCATCAGACTCCTTTATTAGTGGTGCTTAGCCTTTATACTATCAAGTTTAATCGAAAAACTTTTTGCCTTGACTGAGATTTGAACCCAGACCTAGCGTCCTTATAATATACAACGAATTGTTGGCTTATAACCAGAGTTCGGAGAAATAGAAAGAAACCGAATTTACAACAACAAAACTTGAATGACTAATAAAAACGCTAGTCCTCAAGTGATAATTGATAAACGATAAAACCTAAATTGGGATGGACCTGATCATGTGGTCTCAGTAGTGCAATGTGTTGACCGGTTCGCGGGTTTTAACTCCATCTTCGAGGGCCAATCTCGCTTACGCAACTTCAAACGAACATGGCAGTGGGCAGATTTCTTAAAATGCAGATGATGCTTTAAGTTCTGGAGGGTATATTTTCAAAATGGCATCGTTTAGCTTTTACTACTAAAATATTAAAGTAAAAGGCCATACTCTTTATATGGCAATAATTGTTTAAACAAAATGGAACTTTTGCAGCTGCGTTACCTTAATGTGTTTATCTGTAGATATACCTTTGTATATAACTCATAGGGCCGTACCAACAATCAAATTAAGAGACGAACTTAATATTTGAGCGAAATGGGCCATTATTTAAAGAGCTCTATATACATGTTATGAACTTAATCACCCTTATTCCGATAGTCGTTTTAATAAAACGCCTTTAAAACGAGAAGGCTCGGAGACCACATTTTGGTGTTTAAATAATACGAAAAGGGCAGCGTTCTCTATGTTCTTCACTTTTCTAAGCATTATAACGATAGTCGTTTCAATGAAATTCGAATTTTCGTTTCTAGAGCCTTGTCGTTTTAATGGCGTTTTAGTAAAACGACTACCGGAATAAGGGTGAATATTTATATGAACTCTAAATAATGAACCAATTATTGTACGGAACCTAAAAAATTAAATGCGGCATATACATATGGTCAGTTATATAGAGTCCATTAAATAATTCTTTATTTCGCTCAAATAATAAAGTCGTCTCTTAATTTGGTTGTTTGTAAGGCCCATAGTATTCTCATGAAGACGAACGATTGGTGCGACATCTTAAGCATAGCGATAGAACTTGTTAGATTTGCCTCTGCTAAATTTAATAATAAAATGTTCTCTTTTACTACTTGGTTTGTATCTTATCCTACTTTCCACTGTAAAATCCTGCGCTAATTTCAGCGCCACCACCAGGATAGCGTTGGCACCACAAAATCACGCTCCACGATAATACTGTAGGTTATAATATACAAAGCATATACGCAATATTCACTTATCAGTGCTAAATCATTATTCTACTTATGATAGTTAACACAAATTAATATATGAATATAAACTTCCAGCTTCATTATAATGTGCGACTTTTCCAAACTGCTTTTCCACTTTTTCCTCAAAATATAAACAAAAATTAATATAAACAAGAAATAATAAATTGCAATATAATTTGAAAGTAACAGTTTCCTGCCAAATAGTACTCCTACCTAGTTGAAGATGGCAACATTACCACATCCCAAAAAAAATAACACTTACCAAATATCCCCACCAAGTGATTCCAATCACGGCTAAACGCCGAATGCTGCTGCTGTGTGTAATCTGCTCCACTCTCTCTCGCCTCCTGTCAAAATTTAGTACGAGAAGGAAAAAATTTTTTTTAGATTCTTTCTGATGGCACTACAACAATGCAATTGCTAGTATATGATTTTTTTACCCCAAAAGTTAACGTTCTACTTCGATTTAAATGTGCCAACGAGCCGAATAGCTAAATTTTGCATGTGACTGTCAGCAAAGATTTAAAATTTGGCTCCAGAATTCAATTGACAAAACCAATCAGTCAATGCGCTGGATATTTGTTGAGGAGATAGCACACACACAATTTTTTTTGTAAATAACGACACTATTTTCACCGAGAACACTTTTATTTCACTATTTAACAACCTTTCTGTTCAAAAGTCAGAGACGAACTGTCAGATTGTGCCTTGCACGTAATTGGTTGAAGTGAGAAAGTAGGTTTTCTGTGGTCGCTTTTGCTTTTGCCGTCGTTGAATATAGAAAAAGAAACCACATTAATTTCGAAGGAAAGAAGGAATACACATGAGTAGTCAATTTTTTTTACGAAGAATTTCACAGCACGACAGCGAGGTGCGGCTAATGAGAGTAGCTATGGATTGGACATGTCAATTGTGATGTGATACAGAAGCTAGTGTAGATTTTGCACACAGCATTGCCAGTACCTTGATTCCAGTTGAACTTAATATCGAATTTTGTTTTTATTTTTCCATTCTATTACGCATTTGAATAGAACGAAGAGTGTCAAAATGTGTATGGACAGTTTTAAAATAAAAACCAAAAAAATCGCTGGTGACCATCAAAATGAATTCTTTTAGTAGATAACTCACTAACTTACTTACAAAATTTATTGAAAATTAAAAGGAAATATGTACTTATATTTATTAAAAAAACAATCGAAATATTTGATATAAAAATAGTTATTCTTGGTTGAACTAACCTCAATTGCTTATATTTGTGGCAATGAATTGCCGCGCTTATTGTTATGACCTTAAATATTGCCTATGGAGACTTTTAGCAACACCAATATTGCTTGGTAGATCAATAGCAATCAAATTATTGCTTTCCATCGCCGGAACATTTCGCCTTTTTTAAAAATGGTTTATCCGCTAAGTTGAATGGCTTTCTTTTGAAAATATGAAAACGCAAGTGAATTATAACGAAATATTAAATCCCATACAAAAATAATACTAAGAAATAAAAAAACGCTTTGATTTTCTTTTCATACTGCAGTACGCTGTATGTGGACCAAATTATGCAGCAAACTAATTGCCTCGTTCTATTGGACTTTAGGAAAATTTCGTTTCGCATTAAAAGTTTACCTAAGCAAATACATTGGCGGAAAATTTTAAAAGTTGACTAACTAACCTATTCATGATTTTAAACACATTAAACAGCTTTCGGACACTTATATAGGTTTCACAACTTAGTGTAAGAAAATTAGTATTTGATGACACTAAATTGGACAGATTAAGAACTTCATGAGAAACAAAAATAAATGTTATTTACACTATTCTATACAGAGAAGATCGTGCAGCCCTTTTGAATTATTGTTTCACGTTTTTAATATTCAGTCTTTTTAATAAAAAATAAAATAAACCATCCTTAAATATTTTTGCTTCAATTTGTTGTGATATGAAATCACTATTGAAATAGATGCTCTTAAAAGATAAAGCAGTTACTTGCTGTTTTTGAAGTAAGAGCGCTTCAACGTCAAAGAGTCAGCTTTCACTTCAATTGTATTTTTTAAAGTCGACTCCCATTTAAAAATGATTTGTAGCCGCTTTTAAATGTTTAAAATTCACGCAAGTAAATAACATTATCCTCAAATCTATATATTGACTCATTTTGAGTTTCCGCTTTCGAAGTTGTGTGTATTGTATGGATGAAAAGATAAAATAAGAAAAACTTTTAATTTATAATTGTATGTTTACATGCATAAACTAATATCACAACTTTTTTCAAAGATAAAATAAAAGAAACTTTTAGACAATAGATATAGGGTATATGATCTTACAGTTACGTATTATCCCTGATTTATCAATTTTTGAAAATAAGCAAATTCATGTGCATATATTATTTTCTTTATAACCAACACCTCTTAATAATATATTGAAATACAAACAAAAAACCCCAAGAGATAATAAATGTTGCTTGGTAATTTCAAATGATGGTTAATTAAAAAAAAGGCACTGAAATTGATTTATGTACTTAAATATGTATATTAATAGACGTGTTATTTTCCTTGTGTAAACCTGAACTACAAATGTGTTTTTCTTCTAGAATGCCCCAAGAATTTTATGAACATTTTATCTTCATCAAGCTAAAATTTTAAAGATGTAATAAGTAGGTTATTGTCGTGTAAAGTGTAATTGGCCTATTTCCACCACACTTGTTCGCGGAAATGTGTACTGCTCATAGGCCATATAATATAATAATTATATAATTAAACTAATTTCTAACTATTCAGAAAGATCAATTTTAAATAGAACCTTAAAACTTTTAACTAAGCTTAAAGCTCAAATGTAAGCAATTTTAACTTTTAGTTTTTTCTTACTCTTTCTTGATTCTTCCCTTTTGTATTGTAACCTTGATAGAATAAAGAACTATTAATTCTGATCCTCTTTTTTCTCTATAATCAGCACGTTGTTTAAGAGGCCAGGGTTGCAAAAAAACTTATATACTGCGTCTCTAACAAGTCCAGTGGAAACGCTACTAGATTATTTTAAATCAAACTGGAAAATAATCTAGATTATCGTTCAGTGGAAACGTAGTATAAGTTACTTTTTAGCTTAGGCTTGGCATTAATTCACGAGCTAGTGGGTGACTTATGAATTAAAAAAAATGTAAAATTTAATTCATAAGTCAGTTGGTGACTTGTGAATTAAAACAAAATTAAATCATAAGCTTCTTAGTGACTTATGAATTGAAAAAAAAAATTAATTCAGAACCTACTAAGTGACTTATGTATTAAAAAAAAATTTAAGTCATGAGCAAGTAAGTGACTTATGAATTTAAAAAAAATCCAATTCACAACCTACTCAGTGACTTATGTATTAAAAAAATTAAGTCATGAGCAAGTTAGTGACTTATGAATTTAAAAAAAATTAAGTCACGAGCAAATAAATGACTTATGAATTAAAAAAATTTATTCACAACCTACTAAGTGACTTATGAATTAAAAAAAAATAATTCATAAGCTAATGGATGAACTCGGATAAAAAAATTATTAATTGGTTAATTTTATGACACACAAAATTCTCCAAAGGCTTTCGTTAATAATTAAATAATTATGTAGTCAAAACAAACTTAAAAATCTTTAAATTAAATTTTTTTTTAATTCATAAGGCACTTAGTAGCTTGCGAATTATTGTTTTTTAATTCCTAAGTCGCTAACTTGCTTATGGCTTAAATTTTTTTTAATTCATTTTTTTTATTCATAGTGAATAAATTTTTCTCAATTCATAAGTCACTAATAGGTTGTGAATTAATTTCTTTTTAATTCTTAAGTCACTCATGACTTAATTTTTTTTAATTAGTTTACTAACTCATTCTTCATTTCAAACATTTTTTAACAAGTATCGTACTAAAGGAATTTTTTTATTTCATTAAGAATATTTTTGAAAAAAAGCATACAAACTAAAAGTACAAACTTTTAACTAATCACTTCAATTCGTTTTGTGAACTTGCCTTTCTCAAATTCAAAGTAAGCAAATAGCGCAGGTAAATTTAATAGTATTCCATAATAGGTGCTAACATTATACATTTTCTTACAAAGAATAACATTTTCAAGACCATTTACACTAAGTGTATTGCGGAATACGTTAGTTAGTATATTGTTAATTAGTAAGATACCCATAAGTTTTAATAAAAAGAAAGGCAAAAAGATACAACAGAGATCTTCTAATTAATTTCTTACTTGCGATATATGTATCTATGTACTATAGGGCAAGTTCTGCATTTGGAAAAAAAATAGAACTCGAGATTTTGATCAAAGTTGACATTACGAAGATAGCGAAGACGAATAAAGTGTGTCCGACAATTCCGTCTGTATGTCTGTACACCGACACCTCCTTTCTAACCCTTACCTTTTTTCTTAATGCTCACACTGTGTCTCTGGCATATTAAGGGTATACAAACCCCTTGAGTGTGCGCCGATTATAAAAAAAAAAAAAAAAAAAAGCCACTGGAGCTATTTTCTTCAAACTCGGTACTTAAGGTTCTTCGGTGATTCCCTATAGGGGAAATTGAAATTTTTGTTTAGCTCTTAAACTAATGGTACCCCCCATACATTTATCTCAAAAACGGCTCTAACGATTTTGATAAAAAAAATTTGATGTTATATTATGGACATAGACCACATTTTGGTCAAAAAACAAATGTTGGGGGAAAATGGTATTAACGGTACTTGTTATAGAACCATTTTTTTCATTTTTGAATTTCTCATCAACGGCTCCAACAATTTTAATGCTTCTTTGCATTTAAGAAAATATAAACTAAAAATTTTTTCGAAAAAATAGTTTTTGAATTCTTAAAAAAAAAATACAATTTTTTTTTCAAAATTCAATATCTTGAAAACGGATACACGATTAAATTTTTAAATTAGGTGCGTTTGAAAATGTATTTTATTAAATACTAACAATTTGCATATCAATTTTTTTTTATAAAAATTTTAAGGAAAATTTAGTACACAAAAACATGTTTCAGTGGGTCTGTATGTCTGTACCTCTCCCTACAGCGTAAACCCCTGAGGTTTTTTTATTCAATCTCGGTAGTGAAGGGTCTTTGGTGGTTCCCTAGAGGGGAAATTGAAATTTTTCTTTAGCTCCAAAAATAACGGTGCTCCCCATACACCCGTAATGCAAATTCTTATTTATCTCGAAAACGGCTCTAACGATTTTGATAAAAAAAATCAGGTGTGATATTATGAACATGGACTACATTTTGGTCGAAAAAATTTTGAGATAAAATGTTATTAACGGTACCTGTCATAGAACCGTTTTATTGATTTTCGACTTTCTCTTAACGGCTCTAACGATTTGAACCAAAAATTTTCAGCAGGAGCCCTCTTCAGCTTAAAATAATATTGTATACAAGAATATTTTTTGGGATTTTTGAAAAAAAATAATTTAAGATTTTTTAAATTATTTCCTAAAATCTATACAACTAAATTAAGTATTGGCATCCCAAATTTTGTTCTCGAAAAATTTTAAAGAAATGTCTTATATAAAAAATGACTTTACTAATAAAACAATTTTTAAACTTTGTGTTCATAAATTCATACTTTTCCGGAAATCTGACGGCAATTTCATGCATTTGAATATTTTTATCTTATTAAATCCATGTTTTATATTTATAAAATGTATTTTAAATTCCAAAGTACTTTTACATAAGAGCAAGTTCATGCGATCCAGTCGTGCATTTTATTTACTTTAATCTTTACTAAATGAAATGTAAAAATGGTGACCATGGGCAGTACTGTGGGCGAATAAGTGCTGAAGTCTACTGAATGAAAAGTTACTTAAAATATTCGTCATAATATTCGTCAGTACATTGACTATATTTTGTTAGAAAAAGAACGCATCATGCAACAAAATACTGTTACTGTCCGCCATGGGACCATGTATTTTTTGATGAGTCGACGTTTGCGTCCTCTGTAATTCGTCCAAAATTCAAAAATTTAAAAAAAGAAATTTTTTTTGTACTCTTGACGCATGTATTAATTATTTAAAAAAAAATTATGTTAATACCTAATAAGGTTTCCGAGCAAAAAATTCCCAAAAATCGTGCGTTTTTTTGGCATTCTAGACCGTACTAGTACCTTAAATTCAAATTTAAGTTTAGAAAGAAATGTATTTATTGCAATTAAGTAAAAATGAAATTATAAATTAAGTATATTAGTAGTTTAAGCAATCTGTAAGAGGAAACTCGATAGACGAAGGAAATCTCTGTAAGAAGCTAGGACTCTAGTATGTCCAGTATGGCTGGAAGATTTGGTTCTTGAGTGAACTAAACGAGTTTCAAAACTCAATCATACCTCCTTGATGGTTTCTGGGGTCCATAATCGCAAACGTGTCTTTACGGTTAAGAATTTAGAACTGCCTGGACAATCGGTCAACTTACTTATCGAAAACTAAACTTATCCACACTTGGGATACATGGCATACACTTTCAGATTCATGCACTAAGGCAGATTGTTAACCATAAAGAAAAAGGTTTACTATGGAATAGAGACGATATAAAACTCCTGTATACCCAATGGGTCTTAACCGGTTCAGAGAGCTGGAGAAATCTTTGAAAAACAAACCCCATCTACTGGGAGTGAAAAAACAACTATATGAAAGAGCTTTTATCAAAAGGTTATACAATAATAGCATCTGTTAAAGAGCTGCTCAGAAGTCTTGGCATAGAGTATGGTATGTACTAACTTTCATATTGGGAGAGCCAAACAAGTTGTGACCGAAGCCAAGAGATGTTGCAGCCAAGGTCAAGGGCATATCACTTAAAAATGTTGTATTAAAAGGCTCCCAAGACTTCGGGAACGTGTCATAGCTGTCAATGTAGATGCAGAATTAATATTCCACAGAAGAAGATCAACAGTGCCAAAGGATTTTGTGGAGAGATTGAGGCAGCTCTCGAGAACCAACGGTTTATATTATACGAGTCATGATGTTTGGCTCAACTTCTTTTACAACCTGTGCCCAGTTCACCAAAAATCATCGTTAGTAAAAGTAAAAGGAGTGTCCAGAAGTAGTAGATGGATTGACTCAACAAACTTATGTCAACGACTACTTCAAAAGCCACGATACCGTTGAGAATGCTATATCTGTAACTAAAGAAGCATTTCTTATCAGCAAATCAATGAATTTTAACCTGTTAGGTATCTAGTCAAACAAGTGTTTCTTCAGAAAGGAGAAATTTTGGATTCGACTTAACCTTACCATTCATGTACACAAAATGTGGAGTATACCATCCTTTAGCCCATATTATGAGATAAAGGCAAGATTAAGGGCAAGGTGGTCTTTTTCCGTTCGTATTCTCTATTAACTTCGTTTTATAGAAATTGTTAAGAAAAAACTAGTCTAGAAGTTTTTCTTTGGGACCCAAATGAATACTCCAGAGCTATGAATTGGATATGCGGAAAAATACAAACCGAAGCTTTCACCGAAGATGTATAGCTGGCATTGTTGGAAAATAAGAAACTGATGACTATTAGTAATATTTTCCATTTTTTGCCCTTTTTGTCATGGACAAAGAATCAAGAAATCCAGCGATTTTACAAAAATATCACCCGTTAGTTGACTTACTCATTTTACTCATTATCATAGGAATAATAGTCATAATGTGGGAATGAAAACGAATTGCAGTGCAATAAGTAGAATCCAAGTGCAAATGTGCCGGCGGCGTTTAAAAACTAGGGTGGTAATGCAAATTATAGGCCAGCTTCCAAACGCTCTTAACTCTCAATTCGATGCATTTTGGTAAGGACTTTTGAGACGCAACGGCTTCTGGTGTTTTTTTGTGAGAACGACTCTTGAAAAAGACTACAGTCAAAGGGCGCAAAATGTTGTATATATCTCGCCGCGCTGAGTGTGACGAGTTCATTGAACAAGTTAGGTAGAAGTGGATTTCTGTTTGAAAAATTACGTGCTTTTCTTCAATTTATTTGGTGAATTTTGTATTTATCTCACTTCGCTGCTGTGTTAAGTTTATTTATCAAATCAGGTTTGTTTTTGTTTAAAATATTCAGTTATCATATTGCTACACTTAAAATGCGTAATTTAAAGTGAATATATGTGTAATTTTTTAATTGTTGAGAAGTAATTTAGAACAAATTAAAATTAAAAACAGTGAAAATTGTGAAAAGTTTGTTTATTAAATACTGACGTCAGTTTTGAAGATTAAGAAATTGTGTATGAATTACCGATAGAAAAGAAACTCTTACAATCTCTGTTTAGAACTGAAAAAAAAAATAATATTTTTTATTTTTAATTTGTTATATATTTATTTATTAAACATTTTAATCGTTTGGTATTTATTGTATATATTATACGTATAGTTCTTTAATACATTTATTTACTTACTTATTTATTTTTAACAACCAAACACTCTGCCTCCAATTATTTGAAATCTCAAAAGCTTAAAAATTTATTTCATCAATCTAGAGGTTAAAAACTTTTTCTTTAAATATAATTTTGGGCTAAAGGAATTATGACTTTCCTTAAAATGGTTGAGCACATTGCAAGCGTTTAAAGAAAATTGGAAAGGATTTAAATGGAGGTACCGATGCACATTGGTATTGAATATTATAATGGGAGGAAATATTGATTCCGGTAAAGCATTCCACTTTCGTGTAGTGCGGCTAAAGAATCTCTGAATATAACAATACTCCCTAAAGCGCGGCAATAGTGGTTAAATTGTTTAAGGGGAGAAATGCAACTGGCTATTTTACTTGAACACTGTTTATAAAAATAACGGTAACATAAAAGATTAGAAGCATTGCGGCGGTGCTAGAGAAATTTAAATGTTTCTGTTATACTTCTATCGTCTATCATTTTTAAAGCTCTTAAATGGAACTTATACCAAGAGACTCGAAATTGAACTAATCTAAACGCATATCCCGTTGATGGTATTAATCGGAATAATTTTTGTTGGGTCTATTGACTGTCATAAAACTTTCTGTCTCTTCTTTATTTCATATGAAACAAATTAAACACCATTTGCATTTTGAAAGTATGCTTTGTATGCTAAGAGTACACCTTGGCATAGTGACAGTTATGCCGCTGCCTCTTACAAACAAAACATTTTAGGAGTATTCCCTCTTGCGAAGAAGGACCAAATCCTCAAATAGTACCTCATGACATGAAAGATGCTACTCATCTTCTCGGTAAGGTCTTAGCAAGGCCCCTATTATCTGTCGATGACTTGCACACAGTGTAATTGTCGAGAGTTCAGTTCACTAGGTTCAGCTTATCTACATTGTTCTGTGTCTCCATTTAATTGTTTTTAAATTTTGTAATGCCTTGAAATCTGTAGTAGATACCTGCTATTTGCTATTTTTGGGTAAATTTTCGGTTGATTTCAATCACTACTTTAATAAATGCTGTAATAATACATACATATGTAGTATTCCAAAAGTATTTTTCCTCAGAAGTGGTATGTCCAAATTATAGTACCTAATCAAATATAGTTTTCCCGCATGATCTATTTTTCGCATTACACTTTTCTCCCATGATAGTTTTCTCGCATAAGAAATTTCTAATACTCGTAGTTTCCACCAATGAAATATTGCTGGCAAAAAAGTTTTATATGTACATATGTGGGTAATTTAGAGCAAATAAACATCAATGATCCATAACCGAAAATCTTTGAATCCACCCGCGAGGGATGGCGCTGTAGAGGAAGACCTCTACTTAAATGGTGCAAACAAGTAGAAGATGACCTCAATCGACCAAGTTGACTGAAAGAAACTTTTGGGTTGAGGCCTGGTCAATTCCGGACTGTAGCGCCACTTTAAGTAATTAAAACTTGAACCACACTTAATGATGAGTCGCTATCGCTATCGATCCAATGCATTTTATGTGCGTAGAAAAATATTTTTGTCTGATTTGATGTGATTTTAAAAGGTGTATTGTGTCGAAGTCCCTTGTGTTCCTTCGTTTAACAGAAAAGAAGTGATCTTTCCGAACTTATTTCTCTACTCAGTTAGGCGAAGTTCACGAACTGTAAAAAAAAATCAATTTTTTTGGCGTGAAGGAACGCAAAATCTTGCAAGGGATCAAAATGGTCCTTATTCGGAATTCCCCCCACCAAAATGCACTTTTTTTTAATGAATCTATAAAATGAATTGATAAAAAACATCAAATTATGAAGGAGAAACACTTTTTTATGGTAAAAAAGTGAAGTATAAAAAAATGAATATAGGCCATAGGGTAAATTCAAAGTTTCTTGAAATCCAGATTCTGTAAATGTAAAAGAAACCCTGCATACAACCAACCTCGCACCTATCCCAAATCCTATAGTGTGCCCAAGCAGGGGGGTTGCAGGGGGGCAGCACCCCCCCCTTATATAACTCACTGTTTATACGCCGTAATCCGTAAGCAAGCAAAAAAAGCAAATATCCCACAAAAAAGAAGTAGTTTTAGTTATAGTACTGTGGGTGGTCCGGTCCGCTTATACTTCACTTTTTTACCATAAAAAAGTGTTTTTCCTCCATAATTTGATGTTTTTTATCAACAGCAAACACTTTTTTATCGATTCGTTAAAAAAAGTTCATTTTGGTGGGGGGGGGGGGGGAATTCCGAATAAGAGCCAACAGTACTGTGGGTGGTCCGCTTATACTTCACTTTTTTGCCATAAAAAAGTGTTTCTCCTCCATAATTTGATATTTTTCATCAACAGCAAACACTTTTTTATCGATTCGTTGAAATAAAGTTCATTTTGGTGGGGTGGTGGGGGGTAATTCCGATTAAGGTCCGCCCTTTCATATTTACTTATATAAAAATATGTATATAATAAGGGTATTCATGAAACGAGACAATTTTCCGCTTTGTAGAAAGATATAATTTTCCGCAACATGTTTTCATGAACACACCCTAAAAAATACTTGCGTTAATGTGGAAAATATTTTGTGAAATGTCAAATTAAAAGTCAAAATAGATATTAATTTAGTTTATCAGGTTTATTTCTTCACTTTCCGCATCTAATTCGTGAGATAATTTTATTAGATTTGCAGAAAGTTTTTCCCATAAATTTTGACAGCTCGTTTCTGCAGAGATAAAATTATCTGGTTTCTGAGGTTTATCAGGGTTTTCCGCGTTTACATGAATACCCTTAATAAGTTAATGGGTTTTGTAGACCTACTGCAACCTCTTTTCTTTGATTTTTTTTAATTATACCTAAGAGGTTGGTGTACCCATTCTGAGACGACATAAAACAGAACTCTTGTCTAGATAGGCAAAAGCTAATTACATACACACATAAATTCTCCAAATTAAATTGTAGCCAAATACTTTCTCATTTAAAGAAAACCCAGGTCGTTGTAAATAATGTTTAATAAGGTGTACAGACACAAAAAGTCAATTTTATTTACTTACGGGAAACAAATATTTTATCCCAAAATATTTTCCCCCTTAAGTCGCTAAAAAGATCTGGCAACCCTACCCAGTAAGTATTTGACTTGGCGCAACTATGTACATAGTAAATGAATATATATCTACTAGTTTCTCTTAGTCCAGACCTATATATTTACAATACATGATCAGACACCTAATATATATCTATGTATGTATGAATAGGTACATATAGATGTGTAGCTATATGTAATAATTTGTATATAATTATACATAAATTCAATTGTTTTTGTTCAATAAATGAAATCCCAGTGTTTCACATTTTACTTTTCTTTGTTTACTTTTATACTGCTTCAAAGCACTGACGCAGTAAAAAAACAAAAAAATAAAATTAATTATATACATATACATATGTATATGTATTCGATTTTCCTTTTGTCCAAGACCAAAACTGAACACTGAAGATGAAGATTGTTCCAAAATAGATACTATTCGTTAATTGTTTTCTTGGAAATAACCTTCCAAGAAACCACTCAAAATTCATTCCGCACAGTGTTATTTGCCGTAGCCTTCCAATTTCCCCTAAATTTCCCAAACTTTTCTTTGAACAAATTGTAAAATTTCTCTTTTTTAAGGATATAAACCAAAACAGCTACCCAGTTTATTGCTGGCTTGTAGTTTGGCTAATGCGCAAAAACGATCAAATCAGCTAAAGTGCCCAGCACACTGGCCATCAGCAATAGCACCTGTAGTTTATCTATTTGACATATTAAATCAAACTATTTCCTTTGTGGTGCTACAACAGCAACAGCAAATTTATGGCTTTGGTTTAACGACGCTGTTGACTTTGCTGTTGCTGCAATATTATTGCGCTAACATCCTGGACTGCAACCGCCATCTAAAGTAAAGTAAGATTACTGCCAATAAAACACTTTTATAGTTGAAATCTGAGAAATGACATTTAAATTGTCAGTACTTAGGCTAGCCGCGCACTGGCAACTGCGATCGAAATCAAATAGTTTAATCACCAGTTGATAGAGTACCGCGCACTTTTCTTTTTTCTCTTGCGCTTATAGAAAACAGCTAAACTGTTGCGAATTAATTTTAGGCAATCGTTTAGTTTGAGTCAAAACACAAACTTTTTAGTTGCTCGAATCGAGTTGCTCTAAGTGCGCGGTGTCCCATATAAGCCCATATGTTTCATTTTAGCAACTAAACAGTTGCGAAACTAAAAATTGAATGTGTGTGCCTGGCCTTAGATTATTACATTTGGTAAATTTCCTCGGTAGCTTTGGCATTATGAGTTTGATTCTCAACCGCTGCAAAAATATTTTTAGGCGTGTACTGCTTCTATGGAGGAAGTTACAAATCCTCCAAGAGTATCTCTTGTCATGAAAAGTGCTGGTCATCTTAGCCATTCGGACTCGGCAAAAAATTGTAGCTCCTCTCAATTTCTGCTAACACGTAGACAGAAATAGATAGTAGAGAGGTATTAGACATTACGTTTAGGTTCTCCATTAGCAGCTGATCAATTTATTTAGTTTTGAATATTTAGTAGATCATGTACGGGTTTTAATTTGAGTGTAGAAAGTACCAAGCAAAAGACAAAAGAATAAGCTAACCCAATTTTGCACTTACATTGCGATTCTAGTATAGGGGAAATTCTTCCTTCTTCAATGTATTGTTTCAATTATGCTAAATGCCAGTGGTGCAAACAAATATGTAACAACCTTCAATAAAGGTTTAACACTACGGATTCAAGTATATTTGTGCTTTCTCGTCTTTTCTCTCATATATCATGCCTGATTAAAATTTGCAAACCAAATTAATGTAAAAGTAGGTACTTATTTATTTAAAATGTACCTACATATCTGTTTTCCAGAAAATGTATTGCAAAACGCCAAAGAAAACAAAAATACCCTTAGATAGCCTAGTCTATGAACACAGTTAAATTTACCTTTAGAGACAAAAAAGAGACAACCCTAGATGATACAACTTTTTAGTTAATACGCAACAGCTTCATTTATAAAAACGAAGCATTTTTCTCCGAAAAAAACACATTTTTTGCGATAAGTATAATGTTTTAATTAAAAATAAAGTTTCATTTTATCAATTTTATAGTGACTATAAGAGAATTTCATATCGTATCTGCAAGTAATATTGATTTACCTGACAAGGTTGAAAGAGACAGCACTATTTGTTATATACTAGCTTCTTTATATTTTTCAAGTGCCTACCCATTTTCCAATAGAAAAATTCATTTTGGAAGTTTTCTTTATAGTGTGTGTTTTCCCTATAAATACAACCGACATAAATTATTTCTTCACAAAATTGTTCAGAAAGTTGTTGGAAGCAGTTGAATTAACTAAGAATTCAGTCAGTGGAAAAATAAATATTTAAAAATATATAACAGAACAGTGAAAAATAAATTTTAGCAGGCGTTGAAGAAAAAGTTAATCAGAAGTTTATATAAAAAGAAATCGAGACATAAATTTATTTGTTTTTGAGAAAAGCATCAAGGTTAGTATAAATAAGTGCCATTATTTTCTTCATTTTTTTTTTCTATTGTGCTTGTTTTTTATTTGTGAAAAAGTGATTGTGAAATTGGAAATTGGGTTTGTGAATAATCAGATTATTTAAATAATTTGTTTTGAATTACTAATTTATTAGACTAATGGTATTAAAGTTTCCATTTTGAAATGCCAAGACGAAATAGAGTGACGATATTTTGTTAATCATTAAATTCTCGTCTCACAAAATGGCTGCCAATTGAAAATTTTCCGAACAAAGGAAATTGCATCAGCTTTTTCAATATTCTAGATTGTTCTCCGTTTAGTTTTCTCTTTTCTTTTTGCTAGTATTTAAGTATGCATATACATATGTATGTAAATAATTCCAGAGCCTTCCACATATGTATAATATGTTTAGAAATAAATATCTATTTGTTCCCGTTTTGTGTATACACACAATTTGGTAGGAACTGCAGAACTCTCAAACTTTTAATTTAATTAAAATACAAATTCTGTTTTCTGTTCATCTAATTTTGTACATACATAATTATGTACCATACTTATTTTTATTTATGATATGAAAATTTGTTTTTTTTTTTTAAATATGAAAGAAACGCAATCAAAAATTAGTTTATTATAATATGCTGTGTAAAATAGATAATTCTATATTAAAGAAAAAGTCGATTTTCATTTTGATATCTATGATAACTTTGGTAACTAAGGCCCATTTGCTGATACGGAACATAAGTACTTATGTTCCACATAAACTCTTATGTGACAGTTTACGTAGAGGAAAAAGTAGAACATAAAGCGCTTAAGTTGAACATAAATATTTAAGTTTCGTATCAGCAAATGGCCCTAAATATAATAAATATAGATAAAAGATGTATGCATACGTAATATGTATGTATGTCTAGAATTTGTTTTCATAATAATTTCTGTGGCAACAAGGAAAAACGACAAGTCAGTTTTTGCTACTTTTCCGGAGAGAGATTTGAATGTTTAGTTTGCAATAAAAATCGGGTACAAGACTTTTATTTCTTTTGTCTAATTCCTTAACCGTTTGAGATAAAAATACGAAAAAAATATGATAGACGGAATAATTGCGCATCGGATGGTATCAAAAGCTCATTTTCGACATAAGTCAACCTATGCCGTTTTTCCTTGTTGCCACATTTGATTTTGTAGATTTGTGTATTTACATGGAAAAATCAAGATAAATAGTGTAAATAGGTACATAATTGCCCTTTCTAACGATGATTCCATTGTTTTGTGAAATAAATAAATCACTTAATATTTCTGTAAATTGTCTTTCGTAATACTTACCTCCTCTTGTGAAATGCCTTGTGCTTGCTTAATAACGAATTATACCTATGTTTTTGTACATAACTGGCATGATTATTAAAATATCAATCTAAAATGCATGAAATATCGCTCCATACATTTATGTACATACATACATATATGAGTATGGCTGTTATTTCAACTAGTTTTTTAATGAATCAGAAAAACAGTACTTCCCGTCATTAAACCGTGCCTCAAAGGCCTATGTAATTTTGTATTTTTCTTTTTACTTTTTTTTCTTTTATATCGTCACTAGGTAGAACAGGTATAGTAACTGAATTATTATTTGTTTGCTTTTCAAAATTAATTAAAAATATTTGTAATTTTTAAGCGCACAAATGTATCGAATCTGTTTGCATTCAATTTTGAATGTGTTGAGGTCATACATGAAAAGTTGCTATACACTCCAAAATTCATGTTTTATTTTATCAACGAAATAGGTACTGAAAATTTTACTAATTCCTTGTTTTGTTGATGTCTACTTCCAATCTGAAATTTTCATAATTACCCACTTACGATTGATCAGGCAACGTTAACGTATTTTAACATTAATAAACTTGGGTGTCTTTTTAAACCTTGATAATGCTCTCGGTTGACAAAAATCTATTGAAATAGAACTGTTACATAATGAAAATTGCCATTTACAATCGAAAATATCCTCTTTTCCAGTCTAGCACATTGATTTTCGACAGGCAACTGTTGGAAATATGTATCTGTTTATTTAATTTCAAGAGTTAAATCTTGTTTGTGGATTGACTTACTCTTGATCTAATGTCGATTTCCTTTACTCACTAGGGATTTTGATCCCTTGTCAAATTTTTTCTTTTGGTGTGCGTATTTCGTATACATGTAAATCCCTCTTCAAATACGGATTCGAGGGATTTGATCTCTGTCACAAAAAAATCGTTTTTTTTTTTTTTTGTGTAAAGGAACGTGAAATCTGTCGAGAGATCGAAATCTTCACACAGAAATTGATTTCTCATGTGTAAAGGAAATCGACATAAATAGACAAAAAACATATTCCAGGAGTTTACTCCTATTTATACTCCTTGGCCTTGTTAAAAGAACCATTTTTTTTAGTACACATTTTTTTTTAGGGTTTTGCGATTTTTTTGAAAATTGTTTGGAGTTAACCGAGAACTAAATTTATATTAAACATTACACTATTTTAATTAAATATATTAATTAAATGTACAACTTGATTGTTTTCTATTTTCGAATTTCAGAAAATCCAAAAATGCAGATTTTCGTGAAGACTTTAACTGGCAAAACCATCACCCTAGAGGTAGAGCCCTCTGACACTATTGAAAATGTCAAGGCAAAGATTCAAGATAAGGAGGGTATTCCTCCAGATCAACAACGTTTAATTTTTGCCGGAAAACAATTGGAAGACGGACGAACTCTGTCCGATTATAACATCCAAAAAGAATCTACTCTGCATTTGGTGTTGCGTCTGCGTGGTGGTATGCAGATTTTCGTTAAGACTTTAACTGGCAAAACAATTACACTAGAGGTTGAACCTTCGGACACTATTGAAAATGTTAAAGCTAAAATTCAGGACAAAGAAGGTATTCCTCCAGATCAACAACGTTTGATCTTTGCCGGCAAACAATTGGAAGATGGACGCACACTTTCCGATTATAACATTCAGAAAGAATCAACCCTTCATTTAGTTCTGCGTCTGCGCGGTGGAATGCAAATTTTTGTTAAGACATTAACCGGCAAGACGATCACCCTGGAAGTAGAGCCATCCGATACAATTGAAAACGTTAAAGCTAAAATCCAAGACAAGGAAGGCATTCCTCCAGATCAACAACGTTTGATTTTCGCTGGAAAGCAATTGGAGGACGGACGCACGTTGTCCGATTACAACATCCAAAAGGAGTCAACACTTCACTTGGTGCTCCGTCTTCGTGGTGGTATGCAAATCTTCGTCAAAACTTTGACCGGCAAGACAATCACCTTGGAAGTTGAACCAACCGATACTATTGAAAATGTTAAAGCCAAAATTCAGGATAAGGAAGGTATCCCTCCAGACCAACAGCGTTTGATTTTCGCTGGAAAACAATTGGAAGACGGACGAACTCTGTTCGATTATAAAATCCAAAAAGAATCTACTCTGCATTTGGTGTTGCGTCTGCGTGGTGGTATGCAGATTTTCGTTAAGACTTTGACTGGCAAGACCATCACATTGGAAGTTGAGCCATCCGATACAATTGAGAACGTTAAAGCTAAAATCCAAGACAAGGAAGGCATTCCCCCAGACCAACAGCGTTTAATTTTTGCTGGAAAGCAATTGGAGGACGGGCGCACTTTGTCCGATTACAACATCCAAAAGGAGTCGACTCTTCACTTGGTGCTTCGTCTTCGTGGTGGTATGCAAATCTTTGTCAAGACTTTGACCGGTAAGACCATCACCTTGGAAGTCGAACCATCCGATACCATTGAAAATGTAAAAGCCAAGATTCAGGATAAGGAAGGTATCCCTCCAGATCAACAACGTCTGATCTTTGCTGGAAAGCAGTTGGAGGATGGACGTACGTTGTCCGACTACAATATCCAGAAGGAATCTACTCTCCATTTGGTACTCCGTCTTCGTGGTGGTATGCAGATCTTCGTTAAGACCTTGACCGGCAAGACCATCACCCTGGAAGTCGAACCATCCGATACCATTGAAAATGTTAAAGCCAAGATTCAAGATAAGGAAGGTATCCCTCCAGACCAACAGCGTTTGATTTTTGCTGGAAAGCAGTTGGAGGATGGACGTACGTTGTCGGATTACAACATTCAAAAGGAATCCACCCTTCACTTGGTACTCCGTCTTCGTGGTGGTATGCAGATCTTCGTCAAAACTTTGACTGGTAAGACCATCACCTTGGAAGTCGAACCATCCGACACTATCGAGAACGTCAAAGCCAAGATCCAAGATAAGGAAGGTATCCCTCCAGATCAACAACGTCTGATCTTTGCTGGAAAGCAGTTGGAGGATGGACGTACGTTGTCCGACTACAATATCCAGAAGGAATCTACTCTCCATTTGGTACTCCGTCTTCGTGGTGGTATGCAGATCTTCGTTAAGACCTTGACCGGCAAGACCATCACCCTGGAAGTCGAACCATCCGACACTATCGAGAACGTCAAGGCCAAGATCCAAGATAAGGAAGGTATTCCTCCAGATCAACAACGTCTGATCTTTGCTGGAAAGCAGTTGGAGGATGGACGTACGTTGTCCGACTACAATATCCAGAAGGAATCTACTCTCCATTTGGTACTCCGTCTTCGTGGTGGTATGCAGATCTTCGTTAAGACCTTGACCGGCAAGACCATCACCCTTGAAGTCGAACCATCCGATACCATTGAAAATGTTAAAGCCAAGATTCAAGATAAGGAAGGTATCCCTCCAGATCAACAACGTCTGATCTTTGCTGGAAAGCAGTTGGAGGATGGACGTACGTTGTCCGACTACAATATCCAGAAGGAATCTACTCTCCATTTGGTACTCCGTCTTCGTGGTGGTATGCAAATCTTCGTTAAGACTTTGACCGGTAAGACCATCACCTTGGAAGTCGAACCATCCGATACCATTGAAAATGTAAAAGCCAAGATTCAGGATAAGGAAGGTATCCCTCCAGACCAACAGCGTTTGATTTTCGCTGGAAAGCAGTTGGAGGATGGACGTACGTTGTCGGATTACAACATTCAAAAGGAATCCACCCTTCACTTGGTACTCCGTCTTCGTGGTGGTATGCAGATCTTCGTCAAAACTTTGACTGGTAAGACCATCACCTTGGAAGTCGAACCATCCGACACTATCGAGAACGTCAAGGCCAAGATCCAAGATAAGGAAGGTATCCCTCCAGATCAACAACGTCTGATCTTTGCTGGAAAGCAGTTGGAGGATGGACGTACGTTGTCCGACTACAATATCCAGAAGGAATCTACTCTCCATTTGGTACTCCGTCTTCGTGGTGGTATGCAGATCTTCGTTAAGACCTTGACCGGCAAGACCATCACCCTGGAAGTCGAACCATCCGACACTATCGAGAACGTCAAGGCCAAGATCCAAGATAAGGAAGGTATCCCTCCAGATCAACAACGTCTGATCTTTGCTGGAAAGCAGTTGGAGGATGGACGTACGTTGTCCGACTACAATATCCAGAAGGAATCTACTCTCCATTTGGTACTCCGTCTTCGTGGTGGTATGCAAATCTTCGTTAAGACTTTGACCGGTAAGACCATCACCTTGGAAGTCGAACCATCCGATACCATTGAAAATGTAAAAGCCAAGATTCAGGATAAAGAAGGTATCCCTCCAGACCAACAGCGTTTGATTTTCGCTGGAAAGCAGTTGGAGGATGGACGTACGTTGTCGGATTACAACATTCAAAAGGAATCCACCCTTCACTTGGTACTCCGTCTTCGTGGTGGTATGCAGATCTTCGTCAAAACTTTGACTGGTAAGACCATCACCTTGGAAGTCGAACCATCCGACACTATCGAGAACGTCAAGGCCAAGATCCAAGACAAGGAAGGTATCCCTCCAGATCAACAACGTTTGATCTTTGCTGGAAAGCAGTTGGAGGATGGACGTACGTTGTCCGACTACAATATCCAGAAGGAATCAACTCTCCATTTGGTACTCCGTCTTCGTGGTGGTATGCAGATCTTCGTTAAGACCTTGACCGGCAAGACCATCACCCTGGAAGTCGAACCATCGGACACTATCGAGAACGTCAAGGCCAAGATCCAAGACAAGGAAGGTATCCCTCCAGATCAACAACGTCTGATCTTCGCTGGAAAGCAGTTGGAAGATGGACGCACTCTGTCTGACTACAATATCCAGAAGGAATCAACCCTTCATTTGGTACTTCGTCTCCGAGGTGGTATGCAGATTTTCGTTAAGACTTTGACTGGCAAAACTATTACTTTGGAAGTTGAGCCATCTGACACCATAGAAAACGTCAAGGCTAAGATTCAAGATAAAGAAGGTATTCCTCCAGACCAACAACGTCTGATCTTCGCCGGAAAGCAGTTGGAAGATGGGCGCACCTTGTCCGACTACAATATCCAAAAAGAGTCTACACTCCACTTAGTCTTGCGTCTTCGCGGAGGAGCATTTTAAAGTATTTTCACCACAAAATTCAAAATTGATCTTCATACCAATTAGATTTTAGAGTAACGCACCAATTCAATTCTTTATTTTGTATCCGGATGCTTTTACTAGTTCTGAAAAATTTTTATTACAACTTTTTTGTTAAATTCAATAAACAATGTTAACGATTCAATATTAAATCATATTCGACTTTTTATTTGGATACCCTTGATAAGAATGGACACTTTAGCATCATGATAAAAGGTAAGGTCTAATTACCGCGTTCAGAAACGAATCAAGAACTGGTTAAAAGGTTTGTATCAGTATACCTTGAGGTTAAACGAACACTTGGAAATCCCCAATTGCTGTACGATGGATTGTGTGATAGTTTTTTTCGGGTATCGGAGATAAAATTCCGTTTAAAATGAAAATATTGGCAGGGCTGATCAAATGGATATCCAAATACATCGTGCCTCCAATGATCGGTTATTTGGCGATTGGCCCGCAATCAAAAAATAAATCCAATTTATTTAATTTAAAATATTGATTGAAAGTATTCCGATCGGGTAGTTATGTACCTATGTGCATTTTTTTTTTTTGTTCATTGTTTAATTTGTCTAGATCACAAAATAATTTGTTTTTTTTTTTTAATTCTTAGAATTCAGAGATAAAAGCAGAATGCCATGTGATTTCTTTAGCAAATTTGAATGCATTACAAAACTTGAAATTTTTGGGTAGCTTTAGCACAAAAAATTATCAAAATCGGTTGTACCGTTTTGAAGAAAATCGAAAAAAAATTGTTTCAAGGTGGTACCATTAATAACCATTTTCGTAAAATTTATTTTCAGGCATTACCTAGCTTTAATTAAATGAAATGATTTTTCAGAAAAAAAACTTACATATTTCAAAAACAATGCCTATGGCTGGTACCTGCCATGCTCGGCTATGCCGTTTTTTTTTCTTCGCAATAATCGTAATGTCAACTTTGATCTCGAGTTCGATATTTTTTCGAATGTACAGGGTGTCCTTTAATTCGTGCATAATATTTTAGAGCGTGATTCTTGGCTATATTCTAAGAAAAGAATCGTTCGACAGCAAGAGCATATCTCCAATTTGAATATCATATATCAAGGAGTTAAAAAAAGGGCTTATTTTGGTGTACGCGACCCATGTTTACGTTAATTGCACTGTTAGTGCTAACGATAGGTCTTTATTTTTAGAAGAAATAACCGCCTTTGTAATTGTGTTCAAACAAATTTTATATCTTATCTCGGTCTTGAGATATTCAATTTCTAGCGTGTTCGGTTTTTCTTGCCCATGCTAACTTTTTTACTGGCCTCAATTTTTCACAGAAAATGCGTAATAAACATACCGTTTTACTATTTTTGTTAATGAACGTAACAATAATAAAAATAAAACTCAAAGAAATTGTATGCAGAAAAACCCATATATTTATAATGTTTGGAAAAACCTGAGACATTTACATTATTTTTTTAAATTTTTGGATTTTTTTTTTTGGAAAACCTGCAAGGTAAAAAAGGGTTTTCTGATTTAGGGCACGTTTTTAACAACAGTTAACAATAAGGGTGGTTTTCCAAGAATTTTGCCATGTTTTTTTTAAAATAGCATAGTGGTTTTAAAACGTGCTCGTTTATTTGAATACCTGTTAAAACCCTCTATTCGTAGCTTACACGAGTATTTGGAAATACATGTCGAAGTTTCGAGAAACGGGAGCAGTTTCAAATAAACAAACAAATTAATCGGCACTTCGAACTCCCCCCAAGCTGAATTCTACAAGCTAAGTTTGTCTGCAATGATTGACTTACCAGAACAATAGCTTCATTATATTTCCAGGATAGCGCTCCAGCCCATTATGGTCGAGAGGTTAAGAATTAATTAGATGAAGAGTGCGGTAATCGTTGGATATTAAGAAATGGACCTTTTCACTGACCCGCAAGACCTCCTGACTACTGTATTGGATTTCTTTGTATGGGGAAGAATGAAAGAACTTGTTTATTCAACCGAAATTACAAATTTAGGTTTATTAGAGGAATGTATTCTCGAAGCGTTATCAAAAGTGAAGCAGCAGCTATCAGTGCAATCAGCACTTCCAATATTTATTGATGATAGATAGATAGAAAACGAGCTCTAGCATCCATGCAAACCCAAGAAGGACACTTTGAACACATGTAATTACTCAGCCCTATCACGAATTCCATCGTAATCGGTTGGAGTTTTTTCTACGAACAGATATTTTGATCGGAGGTCAACTTAAAACGAAACACAAATAAAATAAAGCGAAGATAAAGGACATGCTAATAAAATATATTAAAACTATTTTTATTATTGTTTTCATGTGAAATAAAGTAAATACAAATAAAAATATTGGTATCCTTCCGTAATGAATCTCATTTTTAGTGTTTGTCTTCTTCGCCTATTTTCTACATTTATTACAAAGAATGCAACGGCAATGGTATCGATTTTTAACGACCAACAAAATTAAAATCAAATCAAAAGATGAACAACGAGAATTTATTTATTTTTTCACATTTTGACGCAAATCAACTGATTTTGAAACTCCGAAATTAGGAAAATGCTTTTTTGATTTCGTTCGGGGCCTATGATGCAAATTTATTCGTATTCGTAGCGTAACAAAATTTTCGGGGACTTGTTATGAGGGACTCTGTTATAGGGGTGATTATCTTTTCCAATTTTCGAGGATGGGAAAAATTGCCAGGGAGGAACGGAGACTGAAAGACCTTACATAAGCGTATAACTATAAAAGTGAGAATTAACCCCAAAAGGAATATCTAGTAGTGAAATAGAGAAAAGTAACCTTTTTAAGCCATTCTATAAGGACAAGATAACACATGTCTAACTTATGACTGTGGAACTTCGTATGTGAGAAGAAACGTGTTTACACTTGTAAGTTTTTCTCTCAACTTACAGCTTACGGAAGTTGATAAAACTTAATGTAAGTCACTTACAGTCATTTTTTTTCAGATGTTGCTTACGTAAGAAACCTACGGAAGTAAAACTTAAATGTGTGATCTTGGCCTCAGAAGGGCCAAGGGGTACTTCATAATTAGCCCTATCACGAATTCCATCGTAATCGGAAACTTTTACGAATCCCGAAAAAAGCTATCACTAAATCCGTTCGTAACGACAATTTGTATGAGATTTTCCACTACGATGGAATTTGTGATAGGTTTTTTCGGGATTCGTAACAAGTTTCCGATTACGATGGAATTTGTGATAGGGCTGAATATTGGCATCTAAAAAGTCAAATCGTTGCCAGTTGTTCAACAATACTTATTAAACCGACATTTATATCGATTGATAAGTCCTTTGGTTAATCAACAATAGTAATAGGGACCTAAAATATTTTACGATGTTAATTATCCAAAAAGCCCTTCTGTTTCTGTGAATAAAGTCAAATTATGGCAGCGATTTTTATCGATGGATAACATACTTATAACTTTTATCACAAAAAATGACCTATAACATCAATAAATAACTTTTCCTAATTTAAAAAAATACACATTCTGATTATTAGATTGTTTTTGGTCGGAAACGATAATTTTCAAATGTATCTACTTTTATTTTTATTAGAACTTCCAAAAAATAAATTCGACCATGCTAAATATAGGACTCATATATAAAGTTTGTATTAGTTCAGGTATTCGTCAAAAATATTTGAGTGAGGAACATGGAGAAGAGAACCGTCCCATACGGATATCACTAACTTGGAAAATCACTTTGATATAGAAACAAAATATAAACAAAAAAAGAAAGTTATTGTGTCATTTCTCCTTTGACTTATTAAATTTAGAGTTTATAAAATTTACCTATTTAATGTTGTAATAAAATGACTGATAACAATTTGCAATTAAAATTTTTTCTCAAATCGTTTTATGAAGCACAAAAATACCCACATGCATATGTACAAGCTTGTCATTGTACATATTTCAAACAAACAAATCTAGGAAAGGATATTTTCATTATACATATGTATGTATGTATGTAAATAAAAGCCAAATAATAATATTTTACTTTGGAATATATTTAACAAATTTTAATTCGTGGGATAACCAAATGGCCAATGATAATAAAATAAGAGACCCCGACTGATGGGCGGCAGCTATTGATACAGGTACATAGGTTAGTAGCGTAGTGATACCCAAAGCAACTTGAGTCCATCCCATTGCTGCAATAGCATTGGCCGCCCAATAAGCTCGCTTTGGCAGACTCCTTCTTCGTGACAATATCCAAAGCCCTGAAATTAATGATATCGTTGTAATTCCCAGCATCCGATGGTCGAACTGAACTGTTGTAGGATTTTCAGTGAAATTGACTAGCTTAGGAGAGAGAGCTAAAATGTCGTCCGGTATCCAACGATCAGCCATCTTTGGAAAGGAATTATAAACGAGTCCGGCATCTAGACCAGCTACAAACGCTCCAGATATCGCCGTAAGGAATACCATCCCTTTTGTAATGTGAGCTAATTTTCGAAATTTAACCGCTCCACGAGTGATTTCAGACAAACGTTCCGCTGGTAAAAGATGTGCCAATGATGAATGGAGAAAAAGTGTATAAAGAATAAATGCAAACGATAAGTGCGAAGCCAGTCGGTACTGGGACACTCTTGGTACATCGTTGATATCTTGAAAACGGTCTTCCAATCCAGATTTAACCATATACCAACCCATGAGACCCTGGGCTCCTATTAATGCACCAAATACTAGAACTCGCATTTTCATAGCCTTGGAAAAGTATCCCTTGGTCCAGAAGTAGATGGCAGGCAAAGCAAAGAACCCACCAATAGCTCGACCCCACATGCGGTGAGTATATTCCATAAAGTAAATAAACTTGAACTCATCTAGTGTCATATTTTGATTCTTCATTTTAAACTCAGGAAATTGCTGGTACCTTTCAAACTCTTCCTCCCATTCACTTGCCGTTCGGGGTCTCTGTTCGCCGAGCAGTTTCCAAGTTACCATCGACAGTCCAGACTCTGTTAGGCGAGTTACGCCACCAAGTATCACAGCTCCGAAAACCATTGCAGAGCATCCTAGAAGCCAAGTGCCAACCAATTTGTTTCCTTTTTCGACTGTATTGTTGTGAGAAAAGTTTCTTATATGTGGAACACATTTGTTTTTCTGGATTTGGGAAAACTTTAAAGAATTGTACTGCTGCAAAGGAGTGCTCTGTTTAGTTAATATTGTGAAATTCCGGTTAATTGATTTGTATGCGAGAATATTATATCGGTTACATGATGGAAGTTTCTTAAATATTTGGTTTGTTAATTGCAATCCAAATAACATTTTTTATTTTAATTAACTTTAGATATAAATAAGAAAAGTTTTTGACTTGATACTGTAATTTGACTTAAAAGAAAAGAATATCAACACAATTTGTGGACAGATGTTATGATATGGCTATGACACGTTCCATGTACTGTGAAGACGAGATAAAAGTTATTCGTTTGCTATGGTCGCATTCAGAGCATAAATTAAAAACTTTTTCCTCCTGGCGCAGACAAGTTCTTCTTTTAAACGATGCAAATATACTTTCGATTTTTAAGTTCAAAGGCGAGATGCGGAGGTTTTAGAGTTTGTTAAGGTTAGTAAAATTGCAGAATTATTTCTGCCTTCTTTGTGTTTTTTTTTTTATTTTTCGAGTAAAGGTAGGGGAGCGGAGAAATGACTTGTTTTCGCTTGAACTATGTTAACTTTCATGGAATCGCTGTGTGTAAGAGCATCCATGCAATGGAAAATTAACAAGCTTTAACTGCTTTTAAACGATACAATAGATAATATCGCTTAAATTTTCGTTGCAATTATTTGACGTTTTTTTCCTATTCTGCTTCATATGATTTCGTTGTCCGAGGAGTAATGGCCAAACCACAATCTCGCGTTTGGTCGGTCGGGCTTTGACATTTTGAATAAAAACAATAGACTCTTATGAGGCAATCTGAAATGTTACCTCCGGCGTTGCGACCGCTTTATATCGTAATATCGTAAACGTCAGACCAACGCCAGGCCAAAGCAAAAGTAGATCTATTTTCTATTCGGTCGGGCGTTTGACAGTTCATTGTCGGCCGTATTTTGTATTTGTTTTGAAAGTTGAAAATTGAAGTGAAATAAGAAGTAAGTAATTGAAGTTCTTTTTTTTTATAAATAATTAAATCAAAAAAACTGTGGTTTTGTTTTTATTTAAATAATTATATTGTTTCAGAAATCTTTAACCCGGCTGTATAAACCCTATTAACTTTGAACCACCAAACTATCAACAATCGGCCGCGTTTCATTCGGGTTATTTTTAAAAAATGTTCTGGATCATGCTTTTGCATTGCATCATAATTAAAAGCAAATAATCCATCAGTGTCTTTGCTTAAATTGAGCTCCCGAACCCATCGCTGCCTTTCTACTCTTTTTTCGTCGTTTTTAAATGCCTCATACCCAGCATAGCTCACAACACCGAACAAGGAAAAGTCAAGGAGGTCATCAAGATCATCCATACCGGCCATATCCATCTCTTGTTTAAGAAAATAGCTTTACAAATTAACTATTTTAAATGCCCAAAATTTAAAATACGCAATATTATATACCTTGTAAATTAATAAACACTAACAAAATTCATTGGAATATAACAATTAAGTAGGTACTTATCAAAGATGTCATGGAAATGTCAGTCAACGCTCGAGGTTTGAAGCTAAATTTCGTTTTACAAATGCTACGGTCGCGCTTTTTGACACACAAAATCGTATATACGATCAAACGCCCATTTAACGCCGGACCGACGAACGCGAGATTGTGATTTGGCCATAAAGTTCGATGTAATGCACAGAAATACTTTTTTATTGCTTTCAATAGGCGTATTTCTTTTTTAGCCCCGAGCAGGGCACAGAGCGGGGCCTGAGCGCTTAGAGCTCGCTCCGAACCGAGCGTGACCTGAGCGCTCTGAGCTAATTAAGAAACACATCTGAGCACTGAATTGTCATTGTATCATTTTTCAAATAAACCAAATGCCGAATTTATCTCCAGCGAAATTTCCTGGAACGCTATTTTTTCACTCCGGCGTCTATCCGCAACTTGTTCCTTTTTAATGATTCTATCAAGAACAACATCATCTGTTTCGTCCACTTCACCCCTTCGAAAACAAAAAATATTATACTCTGCTCATAATTACATATATTTATTTTTCCTCACCTTCACTGGGAGAACAACCAGCTTCGCCCGCCATTTCCATTGTTTTGATTTTGTATTTCTTTTTTTCTTTTACTATCATCCCTTCCAAAAAAATTTAATGAAGTTAGCCGCGCTCAGCTTTTTGCTCCGTCTGCTCGGTCATTTATTATCGAGCTCATCGAGGGAGCCCCGTTCGAGCTCTGAGCTAAAAAAGAAATGCAAGTTGAGCGCTCAGGGCGCTCTGGGTTAAAAAAGTAACATAGTTCTTTTTTTGACAGTTCAGTGCCCCGCTCGGAGCTAAAAAAGAAAAACACCTAATTTTAAAGAGCAAAGACCCAAACCAACACGGAAATGAAAAATACAGTAAGGGTATTCATGTAACGAGATAATTTTCCGCTTTGTAGAAAGATAGAACTTTCCGCAGCATGTTTTCATGAACACCCCCTAAGAAATACTTGCGTAAATGTGGGAAATATTTTGTGAAATGTCAAACTAAAAGTCAGAATCCATACTTTTTTAGTTTACGAGGTTTATTTCTGCACTTTCCGCAGCAAATTTGTGAGATAATTTTATGAGATTTGCAGAAACTTTTTCCCATACAAATTTTGACAGCTCGTTTCTGTGGAGATAAAATTATCTGGTTTACGAGGTTTACGAGGGTTTTCCGAGATAATTTTCCGAGATAATTTTCCGCTTTGTAGAAAGATATAACTTTCCGCAGCATGTTTTCATGAACACCCCCTAAGAAATACTTGCGTAAATGTGGGAAATATTTTGTGAAATGTCAAATTAAAAGTCAGAATCCATACTTCTTTAGTTTACGAGGTTTATTTCTGCACTTTCCGCAGCAAATTTGTGAGATAATTTTATGCGATTTCCAGAAACTTTTTCCCATACAAATTTTGACAGCTCGTTTCTGCGGAGATAAAATTATCTGGTTTACGAGGTTAACGAGGGTTTTCCGCGCTTACATGAATACCCCTAGTGAACTGTCAAATTGTATTCATGAATAAGCGTGTTTTTTTGCAAGTCCATAAGGAATTGTAGAAAAAAAACGACATCGGGACTAAGCGCTTTACATGTAAATACAACAACTACTACATCATTTGGCTATATACTCGTAGATGCATACGTACATTTGTAGGAACAGATTTGTTTGTACATCGCCCGCCGCAATATTGCAAAATTAAAGATCGTAGAACACCTTTGTACGATTCACAGCATGAAAACTCAATTTGTTGTTGCAAGGTTCAGATTCATTTATCTTTATTCGTCTCGGCCGGCGTGCATACATAAGATACGTACATTTTTATGTACAGATTTGTTAATCGTACGTAGAGCACTTTCGTTCAATTTTTTCGAATTTATCCCCCTATTACGGTATACGAATCGAACGTTCGAGGTGAGATTTTTTCATTAGCGAACTAACACATTTGACATACTACGGTTGGAGAACTTTACAATTCGAGTTCGAAATTTGATTGTTTATTAAAAATATCAAATATGTATATGACATTTAAGTCGAATCAAAGGTTCTCGATTCGCCAACCGTAATACTAATTTCTCACACCCACATGTTATTATTTGTTCGACTCGCCAGCGGTAATAAGGGGGATAATATTCAGTGATTCAGTCTATTTACAAAGAACATCTTTAAAAAATCGAATAAAACATCAGTAAACATTTTTTCTTCGATAATATTCAGTGATTTAGGCTGGTATTCACCGAGCGCTCTTAAACGGCTCTTAACTTTACGAGGCTCTTAACTTGAAATTTCTTTGGGGTATTCACCAACCACTCACAAGTGTTTTTCGAAGTTCGTAAATGAGAGCCACTCTCTCTTGTTCAGGCATACCCAAACTGTGAAATGTTGTGGAATGTTGGTCTTGCTTGACAGCAAATGGATACTCTTCTACTTGGCATTGCTCACATGGGTTCGAGTCAAATGCGTGCGTGGCACACGTCTAAGCGAACAAACTTTCGAAGAGAGCGCTCGTAAGTTAGGAGTGGTCGGTACCACTCCTAACTTTTGAGAGCGCTCGTAGATCTTCACTGATATTGCTTGGTGAATAGGTTTATGAGCTTCTTAAGTTATGAGCGCTCGGTGAATACCAGCCTTAGTCTATTTACAAAATCATCTTTAAAAAATCGAATAAAACATCAGTAAACATTTTTTCTTCGATTTGCTTTGGTATGAAATGACCATTGTCAATATGGATAAAGTATACTTTTAAAATATAAACTAGCTATTTACTGCTGTTAAAGTAAGACGAGCTCTTCAACTTTAAATTATAGTTTATGTCCTTTAAATTTAACAAAAAGTCGGTTCTCGTTTTATACTCAATGGTTATAGTCGACTTCCATTCTAAAATTGATTTAGAGTAGGTTTTAAATGTTTAAAATTTTGCGCCAATATGTCTATCGGTTGCGTCATGTGAGAGGAGTTTCAGTAAACTAAAATTAATTTTTATTTTTATTAACTTGAGAGCAAATATGACTGAAATGGAAATTATTTTTGATGACGCTATAAACGAGATTGCAAGTTTTAAAGGCAGGAAAAGACATTTTAATTTTGTAAAAGTTTAGTATAAATGTGTATTTGTATTAATTTATCTTCTGGTATACGACTTTTATTTGAATTTTAATTAAAAATTCTTGATTAGTGGAGTCTTATTTATTTTACTGTTTTTCACTCTGCCATACCGGGTGTCAACCATGCTAGCTACGCTACTGAAGCCACCTAGTTTAACTGTAATTAACTAGTTTAAGGTACTCAATTTCAGAATTGTCAAATTTGTTTTTAAACGGATAATGTAAAGGTTAAAAAAGGAATACATTTTGACAATAGCAACGTCAATATCTACTAGAAGTCATTTAACTCTAGTTTGAAAACAATTATTCAAGACACGAGCAGCGCAATTTACTTTGATTAGAATATCTTCAGTATATTTTTTTAATTTAAGCCTAGTACGCAGATCGAGAAAAATTTTGTCTCCCATACATTTTTTTTCCTGGGACAAATTTTGTCTCGGATATTTTTCCAAGCAGTACGCAGTTCGCGCACAAAATTCATACTATTGTGAATTGCTCTTCAAAATGTCTCCACTAAATTTTGCCAGGAAAAAGAATGATACAAGCATTATTTTGCGGGACAAATTTTGACAGCCACCGTATTTCCGAAAGTGATTTTTGTCAAAACTGGTTTTATGTAAAAGGTGCTGATGCTTGTCTTGAGAGCATCAAGAGGAGATTCCAAAAAGGTATTAACGACTTTTGTAAGACAACCCGTTCCAGAGATACACTAAAAAACACATTAAATTAGATTTCATCTCTCCAAATTCAAACTTTTGCGCGAGATTTGGAAACGTTTTGTAGAGATTAAAATTGTAGAGATAAAATTTGTCTTGTCTCGATCTGCGTACTAGGCTTTACTAAAAACATATTTTTTACCTTTCCTCGCTGCCCCGCTACAATTGCAATTTATGTTTATCAGCACATATTTCCAGCAACTGTTCTTTTGAAATACTGAACATACCTGGATAATCCGGGACGGATAGTCACCGTAACTACGTCCCCACTTTTGTATCTTCTTCTACTATTGAGGATAGAGCTGTAAACGTACATGAAGTAGTTAGCTTAATTAAAATTCCTTACAAAACAATAAGAAGAAGACATGGCATGCATACTTTGTAGGTTTTTTTGTGGTTAGGTGGAGGATAGGAACTAGAAATTTCTGTTCTGATATTGGAGTTCTGTTTAATACAGAATTATAATTAAAACATTAAAAAGTTTTACAATATTTTGGCAGTCTACCAATCAATCTATTCCATCTCATTCCAAAAAAGAAAACCTTGAAATAATAATATATAAATGAAATAATAATAAATAATCAAATAAATTAATTTTTAAAAATGACAGGCTTACAGATCCGTGGTTTCCGAATGCAAATAAAACTATTTCATTCCTTCTCGACGTTTCGTTGGTTTTTTTCCAACTTTTTCAAGAGATTTGTCTTTTATTTTACTGTAAAAAATTCTATTACATATAATTGTTTTTTTAATTTTTGAACAATTTCACTTACTTTTACATTTGTGTATGGTAATTATTTATATAAAAAATCCTTCACTTTAACATTGAACATTTAAAACTCACAATGAAAAAATGAATAAATAAATAAATACATTAAACACTATAAAATTAAACAGACAAGAACTTAAATGCTAATATCACAGAATTTTCTTTATTGCCACACTGTAATTATATTTTATGTTGTCTTTGTCTTCTTTCGTATTCATTGCTTTCGTCAGTTTTTCTTGTATTCTCAAGCTTTCTATTGTGTACCTCGTATTTTCTCTCTTTTCTTTGTCCAATATTTTGACATTATCAAAATCAGCTGTATGGTGTGTCTCATCGATGTGCTGTGATAAGCCTGTTGTTGTTTTGTTTTTTCTTATGTCCGCTTTATGTTCGGCTATCCTCACTCCAAGTGCCCTTTTCGTCGTTCCTATATACATACACCAGTTCACAATTATCATTAGCATTGCCTAAACATCCAATTTGGTATACCACATTATGTTGTTGTTCCTTGTCTATTGGTGTTTTCGTGTTTGAGAAAAGCTTTCTCAAAGTGCAGTGTGCTTTGTAAGCAAATGTCATATTGATGTTGTTGTTGTCTTGCTTGATGACTTCATATACTACGTTTATATGCAGTATCGAAAGATCGAGTTGGATTAGGGTCAGATTTTCGACCCAGGTTTTTCGTCATTTGAGTTGAGAGTTCGATTTGGAGTTGAGTTGAAATGGTGTTGAGCGATTCTGAAGCATTTTGTTAAGCCAACTCCTCGACCCAGGTTTTTCGTCTCATATTTCGACTCGACACCGCTGAGCGAGTGAGATCGAGTCGAACGAAGCTCATTTCAACTCAATACCCGTTTACAAAGGGTCGAAGCGAGCTTCAAGCTTGCTTCAATACCTCATATAAACGTAGTAATATACTACGTTTATATGAGGTATTGAAGCAAGCTTGAAGCTCGCTTCGACCCTTTGTAAACGGGTATTGAGTTGAAATGAGCTTCGTTCGACTCGATCTCACTCGCTCAGCGGTGTCGAGTCGAAATATGAGACGAAAAACCTGGGTCGAGGAGTTGGCTTAACAAAATGCTTCAGAATCGCTCAACACCATTTCAACTCAACTCCAAATCGAACTCTCAACTCAAATGACGAAAAACCTGGGTCGAAAATCTGACCCTAATCCAACTCGATCTTTCGATACTGCATATAAACGTAGTAATAAAGAATTTTGCATTGCGTCAGTTTAGGTATATAGGGAATACTGAAAAATGTTTTGGTGTTGCCAGCTTTAATTTCTGTTGTTGATTTATTATTAGAATGTGTATTACTATTTCGATTTGTTTTATTATTTATTATTTCATTTATTATGTAATTTGGATAATTATTCATTTTGAGTATATTTTTTATTTTTATTATGTTTTCTTTGTGAAATTGTTTGTCGCTTATATCGATAACTTTGTCTGTGAAGTTCGTTGCCGTGTTAATTTTTTGGCTCATCGGTTGTGTAGAGTGAAAATTCATCATTCTCCCAGAAGATGTTTCTTTCGAAAACCAATTCATAACAATTTTTTGTTTTTGTCGATGAAGTTTTGTGTCCAGATAAGGTAAGCACTTATTGCACTCTGTTTCAATCGTGAATTGTAGTTTTTTATGATAGTTGTTTAATGTTTTTAATATTATATCCTTATCCTGTTTTTTTATTATTGCGAAAATATCGTCTACGTATTTAACAATTAGGGTTATTTTCGTGTCTGTTTTCTTTAATTCCTCTAAGGCATTGTCAAGTAGATTGTCAAGTACGATGTCAGCGATGGTAGGGGAAAGTGGGTTTCCCATAGGCATTCCAAATGTTTGAAGGTAGATTTTGTCCTCAAATTTGAAATAATTATTATCTCTCAAACAGAATTCTAATATTTTTAAGTACTGTGGTTTAGGTATTTGTGTTGCTATTTTGATAGTTTCCCATTGTTTCATTATATTTTTGATGGCCAAATATGTAGGAATATTGGTGAAAAGGGATATAGCATCGAATGAAACGAGTATGTCGTCTTCTTCCAAAACTATATCATATATTTTCTCCTTTAGCTGGTAAGAGTTTTTGATGTTATAGTTGGGTGAGATAATAGTTTTAAAAGTTTCACCAATATGTTTAGACAGTTGGTAACAGGGAACATTGTACGAGGATGAGATACATAGGTCTTAAAGGTAGGCTAGGTTTGTGAATTTTTGGCAAGCCATATAACCGTGGGGCTAAAGCTGCCGAACAATAGAGTTTTGTTTTAAGTTTCGAATCAATGTATTTTTGTTTAAATAAGTCATTCACCATGTTGTTGTTCCTTTTTTGTAGATCTGTTGTTGGGTCTATCCTTGTTGTCTTATATGTATTTTTGTCGTCTAGTATTATGTGCATTTTGTTTGTGTAGTCCGATTTATACATGATAACTGTTTTATTTCCTTTATCTGCGTTTGTGATTATTATTTTATTTTTATGTTTTTTTTTCATGCAGACAATAGAATGAAAGCTACACTTAATGACGAAGAATACAACTAATTCGTTCTCAAACAAAGACATATGTACAACTACATTGCATCACAAACAAAAATGACCCACTCAAACAAACTTGACAAACTCAAAGACGCGCACATAAAGGAAATAGGATTTACTTTCAACGAGAGTTGGTTCGTTAACATGACAAGCATTGAATTCCCAGAAGAAAGCAAATGGTTGCTCTCACTAGGAAAAAAATTTGCAATGCCAATAACAAAAAACAACTTCTCACCCATACATGTTATAGCTGACGTAGAACAATGTATACAAAGAATCCAAGAAGAAAAAGATAAGGATATTGCCAGACTAAAAATTGCAAATAATATAACGACTTTTCAGAGAAAAATTTCAAATAATACCAAAGAAAAATTTATTCTTAAAAGTTTTGAAACAACACAAAAATTTATAAAAAAATATATAAAAAAACATAAAAATAAAATAATAATCACAAACGCAGATAAAGGAAATAAAACAGTTATCATGTATAAATCGGACTACACAAACAAAATGCACATAATACTAGACGACAAAAATACATATAAGACAACAAGGATAGACCCAACAACAGATCTACAAAAAAGGAACAACAACATGGTGAATGACTTATTTAAACAAAAATACATTGATTCGAAACTTAAAACAAAACTCTATTGTTCGGCAGCTTTAGCCCCACGGTTATATGGCTTGCCAAAAATTCACAAACCTAGCCTACCTTTAAGACCTATGTATCTCATCCTCGTACAATGTTCCCTGTTACCAACTGTCTAAACATATTGGTGAAACTTTTAAAACTATTATCTCACCCAACTATAACATCAAAAACTCTTACCAGCTAAAGGAGAAAATATATGATATAGTTTTGGAAGAAGACGACATACTCGTTTCATTCGATGCTATATCCCTTTTCACCAATATTCCTACATATTTGGCCATCAAAAATATAATGAAACAATGGGAAACTATCAAAATAGCAACACAAATACCTAAACCACAGTACTTAAAAATATTAGAATTCTGTTTGAGAGATAATAATTATTTCAAATTTGAGGACAAAATCTACCTTCAAACATTTGGAATGCCTATGGGAAACCCACTTTCCCCTACCATCGCTGACATCGTACTTGACAATCTACTTGACAATGCCTTAGAGGAATTAAAGAAAACAGACACGAAAATAACCCTAATTGTTAAATACGTAGACGATATTTTCGCAATAATAAAAAAACAGGATAAGGATATAATATTAAAAACATTAAACAACTATCATAAAAAACTACAATTCACGATTGAAACAGAGTGCAATAAGTGCTTACCTTATCTGGACACAAAACTTCATCGACAAAAACAAAAAATTGTTATGAATTGGTTTTCGAAAGAAACATCTTCTGGGAGAATGATGAATTTTCACTCTACACAACCGATGAGCCAAAAAATTAACACGGCAACGAACTTCACAGACAAAGTTATCGATATAAGCGACAAACAATTTCACAAAGAAAACATAATAAAAATAAAAAATATACTCAAAATGAATAATTATCCAAATTACATAATAAATGAAATAATAAATAATAAAACAAATCGAAATAGTAATACACATTCTAATAATAAATCAACAACAGAAATTAAAGCTGGCAACACCAAAACATTTTTCAGTATTCCCTATATACCTAAACTGACGCAATGCAAAATTCTTTATGAAGTCATCAAGCAAGACAACAACAACATCAATATGACATTTGCTTACAAAGCACACTGCACTTTGAGAAAGCTTTTCTCAAACACGAAAACACCAATAGACAAGGAACAACAACATAATGTGGTATACCAAATTGGAGGTTTAGTTAGGCAATGCTAATGATAATTGTGAACTGGTGGTCACGGCCATGGTCTTATAACGTTACATTGTACGTGTTTTTTGCTTATTACTCGAAAACTGCAATGCCAGTTTAACTTTTAAACATACATCTGATAGATCTCTTTAAAGTCTAATTTTTGTAGAAAAAAGTTTTTATTTATCTCTTATAGATTTGTAAATATTGCCGTTCAAATTCGCTGATAACGTTACATTTTTTGGAAGTAGATTTTGAGGTTGCTGAATATATTCTGAAAACTCTGCGAATTTGGTTTGCTAAGTTAAGTTTTTCTTTTTAGAGAATTGAGATGAAATTCCAAATTATAGCTTACAACTTTTTTTTAAAGAAAAAGTTATATTATTTACGTTATTTCAACTCAAATGTGTATCTTATAACGTTACAGAAAAAAGTCTTATAACGTTACCTTTCGAATTTCTGTATGAAAAATGGGAACAATATGGTCGAAAGTAATATAAATACATAAAAAAAAAATGAAAAGCAAGCAAATAGGACATAGTTAATTTATTTATTATAAGGTAAGTACTTCATTTGTAATAAGAATAACATTAATCCATAAATAAACAAAAAAAAAATACTATATCCCAATCTTGAAGTATGGTAAGTTTTTATTTTGCCATTATTAAAATGGCTGATGACTTCAAAGTTTTATTAATTTTCAAGATGTCATCATTGTTGACTTCTTCAACGTAAATTGTTGAAGAAGTGCGGCTAAGAGCTTGCACAAAATCGGATGCGTTTTTGACAATACAGTCTCGAGCCCGTACGTGCTTTCGCACGACAGTTTTTGCGATGGCACCAATTCCATCAACGCATCCTTTGCCATGGGAAGTGGCAAAATAGTTCCAAGAAAATTTTATCCTAAATTTGGATTCAAAGACAGAAGGCTGCAAAGAATTCGTTTTTGAAGTGGAAGATGGTCAAATCGCTCCAAATTTTAAAAACTTTCAACTTACTTGGAAGTGTTAAAGAAGTTTGTATACAAATACGGGATAATGGTATCTTTAGTATGCGTCAAATTGTCTGTTACAAAAACGCGCGTTTGAAAATTTTTATTGAAATAAAAAACAGAAATAAACAAAGTGGCGCAAAATTTTAAACAGTGCTCGTTTAAAGTACTAGTACAGTCTAGAATGCCATAAAAAAACGCACGAGTTTTGGGAATTTTTTTTCTCGGAAACATTATTAGGTATTAACATAATTTTTTTTTAAATAATGAATGCATGCGTCAAGAATACAAAAAAAATTAGTTTTTTTTTAATTTTCGAATTTTGGCCAAATTATAGAGGGCACCAACGCTAACTCATCAAAAGATACATTGTCCCATTGCGGACAGTTAATCTCAGGATTGGCTGAACTGAAACAAAAAAAAACAAAGTGGGTTATTTAAAGGTACGAGACAATTTACCACAATTTGTTTAAAAAGTCAAAAACAAAAAAAAATTTCAAGCTTTAAAAAAAAATTTTTTTTGGCAATTTTGTTGGCCATTTTTGGGGCACCATTTTTTTTGTTCATAACTTTTTGGTCAAATTATGGTAAATTGTCTTGGAAAACATAAAAACAATAAAGTTGCAACAAATTTTTTGAAAATCGGTTCAGTAGATCCGGAGATTAACTGTCCGCCATGGGACAATGTGTTTTTTGATGAGTCGACGTTGGTGCTCTCTATAATTCGGCCAAAATTCGAAAATTAAAAAAAAAAACAGTTTTTTTTGTAGTCTAGACGCATGTATTCATCATTTAAAAAAAAAAATTTGTTAATATCTAATAAGGTTTCCGAGAAAAAAATTCCCAAAAATCATGCGTTTTTTTGGGAATTCTAGACCGTACTAGTACCTTAAGGAATAAATCCGGCTCTGCTTAATGCAGTCGTTTAGCTTGGAGACTTCGTCTAACTTTTTCTTAATTTTAAACACGTTAGACAACTCTTTTAAGTAATGTGATTTTTTTTCTTTATAAAAATTAAACATAAGTAAACATTTTTACTTCGATTTGCTTTGGTAATAAGGATAAAGTAGATCTTGGCGATCGTGTTTATTGAATGTTTCTGATTATTCACGTTTGATAAAACTGTGTTTCAGAAACTCTGTAGAGTGGAAATGAGTCGAATGAATATTGAAGTATTTCTTATTACCTTCAGCCCTACTCAAGGTCACCTAAAGTCAATAGAGTTTCAAAAGTTAGATACATAACTTCATCTTTATTGGTTTCAGCAGAAAATGTCTTATAACGTTACACGTCTTTCAATATTGTTTAAATAAAAAGGGTCGCTTAATTTGAATGATTTTTTAATAGTTTTATTAAATAAATACAAAATACTCAATAAAATTCTAAAAGTGCAGTTTCTAAAACTTTCATATCATAAGTAAGAAAACTTTTAAGAAATTTGGTCTTATAACGTTACATGAAAGTAGAGCGCTTTTGTTTTGTAAAATTAACAAGTTTGAATATTTTTTTTTACCAAAAAAACGAGTTATTTAGTTAAAGTAAGACTTTTCCATAAAATTTATAGTTGAAGGTAAACAAAAAAACAAATAAAAGGTAATTTATATTACCTTTTTTCGTGTACTTGAATTTCCGGCTATGTGTGAAGAGATCAACAAGCTAATTTGAAGTGTGGCTTAGGACACACCAAAAATGTTTTTGCTGTTGATAATGATATCAACCATTAGTATGAGATATATTCTTTCTAAAAATGAGCATAGTAACGGTAAATTCTAAAAAAAAAAAATTGTGGCTTGGTTTCATTTCTCGTGGCCGTGTATATAGGAACGTCGAAAAGGGCACTTGGAGTGAGGATAGCCGAACATAAAGCGGACATAAGAAAAAACAAAACAACAACAGGCTTATCACAGCACATCGATGAGACACACAATACAGCTGATTTTGATAATGTCAAAATATTGGACAAAGAAAAGAGAGAAAATACGAGGTACACAATAGAAAGCTTGAGAATACAAGAAAAATTGACGAAAGCAATGAATACGAAAGAAGACAAAGACAACATAAAATATAATTACAGTGTGGCAATAAAGAAAATTCTGTGATATTAGCATTTAAGTTCTTGTCTGTTTAATTTTATAGTGTTTAATGTATTTATTTATTTATTCATTTTTTCATTGTGATGTGAGTTTTAAATGTTCAATGTTAAAGTGAAGGATTTTTTATATAAATAACTACCATACACAAATGTAAAAGTAAGTGAAATTGTTCAAAAAGTAAAAAAACCAATTATATGTAATAGAATTTTTTACAGTAAAATAAAAGACAAATCTCTTGAAAAAGTTGGAAAAAAACCAACGAAACGTCGAGAAGGAATGAAATAGTTTTATTTGCATTCGGAAACCACGGATCTGTAAGCCTGTCATTTTTAAAAATTAATTATTTATATTAAATTATTTATATTTATTATATTAAACACCAGATCACCAATTCCAACAAATTAATAAATAATCAAATTTTTTTCAAGTAAAACGAAATATAAAAAAATTATTTTATGAAAATAATTAATTTTATTATTCTTTTCTAAACTTAAAATACTTTAATCTTCTAAGAAAGGAAAAAATTCCTGAATTTCCCCAAAAAAAACTCTTTTTCCACATGAGCTGATAAAAAGTTTAGTTGAATACTAACCGGACTTATTTGAATTTAGTATTCTTAAAACTAAATTAATGGTGTCTTACAAAAATGCAAATATAACGTCAGAAACACCAACATCCGCCAGATCGCTAGTGTTTTTCTCTAGATGGACTCAAAAAATAATGCTGTAAAATCTGAACTCTTTCATAACTCATTTGCACTTACCAGCTACAAACTTTCTTCAATTAGCGATGTTCCTTAGAAATACTCAAGTTAGGCAGTCTTAGCTGTTATGTCATTTTAAAAAAGAAATGCTAAGCAAAATTTAGAAAGGTTGGGGGAAGAATTGAATTCATGTTCAAATAGTATCTATATAACTATTAGATACACTTTTGATTTTAAAGTTGATCTGATTAAAAAAAAAACGAAATTTAAATATTTAGGTTCGTATTCACCGAGCGCTCCTAAACGGCTCTTAACTTTACGAGGCTCTTAACTTGAAATTTCTGTGCGGTATTCACCAACCACTCGCAAGTGTTTTTCGAAGTTCGAAAATGAGAGCCACTCTCTCTTGTTCAGGCATACCCAAACTGTGAAATGTTGTGTAATGTTGGTCTTGACAGCAAATGGATACTCTTCTACTTGGCATTGCTCACATGGATTCGAGTCAAATGCGTGCGTGGCACACGCACAAGCGAACAAATTTTCGAAGAGAGCGCTCGTAAGTTAGGAGTGGTCGGGACCACTCCTAACTTTTAAGAGCGCTCGTAGATCTTCACTAATATTGCTTGGTGAATACGTTTATGAGCTTCTTAAGTTATGAGCGCTCGGTGAATACCGGCCTTAATATTAATGATTAAAATCGAGACTAGCTGAGAAGAATATTAATTACAAGAAACTGTAGGTGTGTCGTAAGTAATTTTGATATTTTGAAATTCTATTTTTTAAACAAAGTCATCATATTTTTAATTTATTTGGATTTAATTTAATTGGAAATTTTTGGCTTCGAATATTTTTTTTTAAATTTTTTAATTTAATAAATACGCATGATCTTAAAGTGTCAAAATAACCTATTCATTGGTTCTCCACACATAAATGTCACATCCATCAAAATCAACGGGCTTATTATCATATAATAAAAAAAAATGTTGAGTAGAGTATCTGTATATTTATATCTATCTATATAATGCATATATGTATATATATATTTATCTATCTAATTATCTATCTATCTACCTTTCTAAAGGGTGGTTAAATTTTAAGGGCCGATGTTGATTTTAAATAAAACACAATTATTTAGAAAATTATTGTCATTTCTTTTTATTATGATAATATTGGTATGGTTCAATTAAATATGTAACAAAATATCGGCCAAATGAAAACCGCGACCTCGGACGTAAATCAAAAGGCAGCGTACATTTTCAGTTAATTTTTTATAATCAATAACCGAGAAGTGTTAAATGTAACTACGGAGAAAGCTACTTTCGAGCTATTTATGAAGACCATCTAATGAGCGAGTCCACATGGCATTATTTTCAGAAATCTTCAATAAATAATGTACTTAGATTACATCCTTGTTTCAGTCATACCGAAGTTTTGAACCAGTTCATTCGAATATGCTTCTAAGCTTGAATGAAATTCCATCCCTGTGTGTATAGTTTGTACATAAGGGCGTTTCTGTTTATGGAATCAAAAGCTATTCGGAAATCGATAAAAAATGAATATATGTATTATATATGTATGTATGTAACTTCTTGCGTTTAAGTAGGTACAAATCTGTAATTTTTGTGAGGATGAAGATGTGATCGACCGTGGAATATCCTTTTCTGAAACCTATCTGGAATTCACTGAGTATAGATCAATGCATTCAATCCATTCCGTCAGACGACATAGCAGAATCTCCAAGAAATTTTTTACTTGCGATATAGGTACTATAGGAGATTTTAATCAAAGTTGACATTACGATAACAGAGAAGATGAATAAAGTGGGTCCGACAGTTCCTTCTGTATGTCTGTATGTCATGTACCTCGATCTACAGCCTATAAGCCCCTGGAGCTCTTTTCTTCAAACTCGGTACTTAAGATAAGAGTCTTCGGTGATTCCCTAGATGGGAAATCGAATTTTTTTTTAGCTCTATAACTAACGGAACCCCCCATATACCCGTAATGCATACTCTTATTTATCTCGAAAATTGCTCTAACGATATTGATAACAAAAATTAGGTGTGATACTATGGACATTCACTACATTTTGGTGAAAAAAAAAACCTGTCATAGAACCGTTTTTTTTATGTTCGACTTTCTCATTAACGGCTCTAACGATTTTAACCAACGATTTTCAGCAGGAGCCTTCTTAAGTTTAAACAATATTGTATATACAAATATTCTAAAACATATTTTTTGTTTTTTTTTTTTTATCTAAATTCATACTTTTCCGGAAATCAGACAGCAATTTCATGCATTTGAACATTTTTATCTCATAAAATCCATGTTTTATATTTATAAAATGTATTTAAAATTCCAAAGTACGTTTACATAAGACCAAGTTCGTGGGATCCAGTCGTGTATTTTATTTAAAGATGAATTCAAGAAAAAATCAATACCCACGGTAGTTGGAGAGGTTCATCCTATCTACTTTTTTGAAGAGCAGGAAAATGGTCGACATTGTGAACACTTTTGGTGCTGTTGCCGATTGAAGTATTTTGTTATAAGAACTAGTTAGGCATTTCAGAAACTCATCTGTTGCTTTTTTGAAAAATTCACTTGGAATTCGGTAACTACCACTGTCCAATATTTCATTTTCGTAATCAAGTCGAGCCTATTGTATATCTTGAACAAAGAGCACAGCATTATTTGCAAGTGTAACAAAATGTTCTGATGAGAAATGTGATGAGATAGGTACTCGTATCAGTGAATTTAAATTCAACTGGATTCATTTAATATTTTTAATGGCTTTCCATAAGTTTGAGGAGCTCTTACAGTTACTCGTATGTAGTTTTCCCAGTTGCTTTCTTTCGTGTTTTATTTTTCAAAATGCACAAAACTTTGTAGAATTTGTTAGCTTTCAAGTAATTACCCTTCGAACAGGAAGTGTAAATCTTTAAAGGAGAACATTTTTGATTTTCTTGCAAACACACATTGCTTATCAAACCAAGGCCAACGATATTATAGTGTGCCTCTAATTTTTATTTACCTTTAACTGCTGAAGATAAAATTACTTCCTGTAAGACTTCTATTATGGTGTTGGCTTCGTGCAAAGCATGAGCTTCAAGGAACTCATTCATATACCCTTTACATGTTAGACAACACCGTGCGAGCACTAGAGAAAGTGAAGGAAATTCAAAATAAGGTAAGGAGATTTTGAATTTCTGTATATCATAATGAGAGGGAGAAACAGAGAGAAATACTGTCTGTACGTCCAAAATTGGGCTCGAGAGCAAATTGATGTCCATTACTAAATGCGCGAAAATAACGAGTTCATTACATATTGAATAATTTCACTCAAATACAAATATTAAAGTCATCTCTAAATTTTATTATTGGGTAGGCCCAATATAAACCTATAATATAAACTGGAATCTCAGCATATAGCGGTTTAAAACGATTTCAATACAATAAGTTAATAATAATTTATTTAAAATAAAATTATAGCTAACTACATAAGATAATCAATAAGGAACATCTATTTTCCTTGCTCTCATTTCCTGTGCAATATACTGATTAATACGAAATCCTGCCTCGCACGGATCGTTTATATTCATGGCAGCCAAACGTTCATTGAATCCTTCTGCTAAAGCAACTGCAATTGCTGTAATCAATGGATTGTTATTGCCAACTTCATCTGCCATTTTTTCGATACCCCGAATAGAAATGAGATTGTCCTTCGTCATCTGATAACGAAACAAATTTGTATTGCTTTGGCCTAATTGAAGAACTTACTAATTTATATATTCAAACTTACCAATTGTAATCGCTGCAAAATGCATGTCATTACACACTTTACTTTAGGTGTTGGATTTTCTTCGTTCAATAAATCTTGTGGGATTTCATCTAAGGACGAAATTACATACATTATAAAACCTAGATTTAATTTGCGTCTTACTTAAAGGTACGCCCATTTGGTTGCCACAAACTCTTTTCAAGCTTTCAATCTTATATCCTAGACTCATTTTTTGCTGTCGCTTTGGTCGAATGTCGTAAGTCTGTGCTGCATCTACTGGTAGACTATGGTAGTCGTATCCAACGGAATGACAAGGTAAAAGCAGATCCGATGGAATCTGAAAGCGTAAGCTTGTATGCATTTTTAAAATAAAGACACAAAATGTTTCTTACCTCAAATTGCTGAGCCTTATTTAAAGATATGATACTTATGATAATCATGATCACCTTTGTTATGTATGCCATGATACTTTTATTTTAATTGTAAGATATGCAGTGATCATTAAAGTTCGTTTTTGCCGGCTTTTAAAGTAATTTGTAACTTGACACCTAACACGGTCATGCAAGGTGAAGATTTTTTAAACTTTTCATAAGAAATGTGTTTTTGCAAGCTCAGCTTCAAATAAACCTTGAGTAAGTCTGTATTTCTTCAGAAGCGTGTCATGAATTGAATTGAATCAGATGACTTTAAGACTCGGCAAGCAATTTAATGCTTTTTGGTTGTTCACTTTACTTTGGGTTTAAATTTAAATTTGGTGGCTTTCTAAACAGATATACATAACTTGGGTTGAATCTTCTTAGTTCTTAAATTAATAAATACTACTAAGGTTTTTTGGGGGAAAAGTATCTTGATCAATCATTCCTTGTTTTTAATGGTTTTTAAATGTTAATAAACTAATAAACTAAAACTATTTTCATCTCTTTCTTAGGCAGATTAAGGGTAAACTGTTTTTAAAGGACCAGAATCAATAAATTGAATGTAGACAGAATGAGGTTATTTTTTTGTCTTGAATTGTTTGTGTTTCTATTTCTGTTTTTGTTCGTATATTGTCGTCGTTGAACCGTTGCAAATTTAAATTTATTTTTTGTATGCAAATTATCAGTAGGTTATATGAGAAGAGAAATAAGAAAATGGGATGGCAATGTGTGTATGTTTTATATAATATTTTTAATGCATTTCTTTGTCATGTGTGAAAAACTAACGTTTCGAGAAAAGGTTTTCATATTTGAATCCGGTCAAAATAAACAAAAAGAAAATGTGAAAACCTATACACATCATGACGAATTAACCATATAGATTCCCCATGGGGAGAGTACGATAACTTGGCCGCCAAGATTTGATTACGGGTTTTTGTAGAGGGGTCAAAAACAAGCACTTTTTACTATGGGAGGGGGGGGTCTATCTCCCCCCGTTTAGGAGGTAGGGGCACTTTTAGAAGAAATGGTTTAAATTGAAAAAAAAAATATTAAAAAACAACGGCAACTCCTACAATAAAGTGCTATACTGCGTTTGAAAGCCAGAAGATTGTTCTATAATCCTGCATTTAAATTAAATTAATCATGTCAATGGTTTTTGAGAAATTCGCATTTAAAGTCCAAATTTTGATAAAAAAAACGTGAAAAAAAAGTTTAGACCGATTGTTTTTAAAATTATGAAATGAAATTGTAAATTAACTAATATGTGTTTCATGTACCTATCAGTTCTTAATCGAACACAAAAAACCGCATGGTTCTATGTCTTCTGGTTTTTAAGAAAACCTCCGTTTAGGAGGTAGGGGCACTTTTAGAAAAAATGGTTTAAATTGAAAAAAAAAAAATATTAAAAAACAACGGCAACACTTACAATAAAGTGCTATATTGCGTTTGAAAGCCAGAAGATTGTTCTAAATTCTGTATTTAAATTAAATTACTCATATCAATAGTTTTTGAGGAATTCGCATTTAAAGTCCAAATTTTGATAAAATAACGTGAAAAAAAAAGTTTAGACCGATTGTTTTCAAAATTGTGAAATGAAATTGTAAGTTAGCTTATATGTGTTCCATGTATCTATCAGTTTTTAATCGAACACAAAAAACCGCATGGTTCTATGTCTTCTAGTTTTTGAGAAAATCGAAAATTACCAAAACTGCTTTTTTTGATTTTTGGTGGTGACGGTGATTCCATTTTAAGGATTAATGTTAAATAAAAATAATGAATCTTTGTTAGTTCAGTACCGCAATTCATTTAGCGTTACCCAGAATGCACCATGAGGAGGTAGAATTGCATCTGGGTCAGTTATTTTGTCAGTTAGTCAGGAGTTAGTCAGTCATAGTTAGTTAAAAAAGGTCAAAATGTATTAAAAAGGTGTGTAAGTCTCGTCAATAAAGCCATCGTCCGTACTATAACTGTCGAGTTCGTTGAGTTACTCTTTTATGGTGGGAAGCCGAGGATGTTTTGGCGGTAAAACACTTTCTAAATTTTCGCTCTGAAGGGTGGGAGGATTGATGTCTTTTAACTGTAAACCCTCACATATATCACCATCGGTATAACAAGGGTAAACTTTTTTTACATCTGATAAAAACTCTATTATTTGCGAACCCCAGTCGTCCTTATATTTCCTTTCTAGGCAGTATTTTCGATAGAAAAATAGTGCCATGTATTGGTGAACATGGTCGGAAGTTTGTTTTGGTTTTCAAGATCGTTTATTGTATTTTATATGTATTTAGTGGACATTGGATAAATAGAATAAATTTGATTTTTTTTAAATACAGATTCTGTGAATGCAAAAGAAACTTTGCATGCACCCAACCTCGCACCTACCCCAAATCCTATAGTGTGCCCAAGCAGGGGGGTTGCAGGGGGGCAGCATGCCCCCCCATACATACTTTACTGTTTATATATTGTAATGTTGGAAGCTAGCACTGATTTATTTATGTAAGGAAGCAAAAAATATCAAACATTTTGTAGGAAAGTAGTTTCAGTTATTTTCGATTTTCTCAAAAACCAGAAGACATAGAACCATGCGGTTTTTTGTGTTCGATTAAGAACTGATAGATACATGGAACACATATAAGCTAACTTACAATTTCATTTCACAATTTTGAAAACAATCGGTCTAAACTTTTTTTTTCACGTTATTTTATCAAAATTTGGACTTTAAATGCGAATTCCTCAAAAACCATTGACATGAGTAATTTAATTTAAATACAGGATTATAGAACAATCTTCTGGCTTTCAAACGCAGTATAGTACTTTATTGTAAGTGTTGCCGTTGTTTTTTAATATTTTTTTTTTCAATTTAAACCATTTTTTCTAAAAGTGCCCCTACCTCCTAAACGGAGGTTTTCTCAAAAACCAGAAGACATAGAGCCATGCGGTTTTTTGTGTTCGATTAAGAACTGATAGTTACATGAAACACATATTAGCTAATTTACAATTTCATTTCATAATTTTGAAAACAATCGGTCTAAACTGTTTTTTCACGTTTTTTTTATCAAAATTTGAACTTTAAATGCTAATTTCTCAAAAACCATTGATATGAGTAATTTAATTTAAATGTAGAATTATAGAACAATCTTCTGGCTTTCAAACGCAGTATAGCACTTTATTGTACGTGTTGCCGTTGTTTTTTAATATTTTTTTTTTTCAATTTAAACCATTTTTTCTAAAAGTGCCCCTACCTCCTAAACGGGGGGAGATAGACCCCCCCCCTCCCATAGTAAAAAGTACTTATTTTTGACCCCTCTAAAAAAATCCGTCATCAAATCTTGGCGGCCAAGTTATCGTACTCGTGCCTTCCCCATGAATCCGACGATGTGAATATAAAAATGTATTCAAAGTCAAGTGTCGAAAATATTATATTTTTCGTATATAAGCCTTGAATAACGCATAATGATGTAAAAATGATAGTGTCAAAAATATTGGTTTTAGATGTTATCACTCTTAAACGGCAAATATTATCGAAAAGTGCATATGTGACAATCTAATCTTTTTACTTGCAATATATAGATTCTATATAACAAGTTATGATGCTTTCGCGGTGAAAATAGAACTAGAGAGGACGAATTTTCATCACGACGAAAAAAGTGGGTCTCGAATAGCGTTGCCAGACGTCCCGGTTTACCCGGGACATCCCGGATTTCAGACATAAATTCTTCTGTCCCGCCGGGACAGCTTTTTTCCCGGGTTGGGACTCAAACTCAAAAAATAATGTCTAATGTACTTTAATATCTTTCAGTGATAACGATAAGGAACCATCACTACATTGCGATTTAACCTTATGAAATTACTTTTAAAATTTCAATCAAACAAACCTAACTTAACGAAAAATTTATTTTTGTAAACTGACATCTGTCATTAAAATGGACAAAAGATAAATATTTGCAAATGATAAATGACAAAAAAGTCATTTAATTAGTAATTAATAAAAGAATTTATTTATTCTGATCTACACGCATTATATGATTTTTACTTGCGACTTATAGGTACTATAAGGCAAGTTATGCATTCGTAAAAAAATCGAACTCGAGATTTTGATCACAGTTGGCCGATTTTCGTCAAACTTGCGATATCTACCAAGTTTATGGAAAATTTTTTCCTCCAATTGTTTTTTCTTTTTTTTTAAAGACGATTTTTTTTAATAATACGATTTTTTTCGAAATTTTATAAATATTTTTTTTTTCAAATTTCATTTAGTTAAAGCTAGGTAATGGTTAATAGTAATGGTACGACCGATTATTGTGTATTCAAATTCTATAATTCATATAAGAATTCTATAATTTGAAAAAAAAATTTGAAATCAAGATATTACCGACTTTTGAATTTCTCATTATCGGAATAACGGATTTTAATAAGTTTTTGTAAAGAGAACCTTCTAAAAAGTTTTAAAAACATTGCATTTCAAAACTCTAAAAAAAAATTATTTTTTAAATTTTGAAAATATCATTTTTTTTTTGAAAATTCGATACCTCAAAAACGGCTGAATATCGTTTTTTGTAAATTTAATTTTTATTTAAAAATTTTGTATAAGTATAAAAGCTTATACATATTTTTAAGAAATCACTACAACGAAGTATAATTTTGTTCTTGCATTGATCAATATTTGTTTGAATCACATGGCATCCTGTGTTTAACTAGTTGGAGCTTGTTTTAGGAGTTGTCTTAGTCATTTAAATATTTAATTTTTCTTTAATAACAATAATTTTTAAAATTCTTAGTCTTTTACGCAAGTGCGACCCAGTCGTGCATTTTATTTATTTTGTCCCGGGCAATATGATTAAATCCCGGAATTTTTCATTATTTAAGCCACTTGTCCCGCCGAGGTGCAAGAAAAATCTGGCAACCCTAGTCTCGAAACTCTGTCTGTCCTGCCTAAGCAACCCAGCCAATTTTATTTAAACTTAGTAGATATCATTTTAAAATTTTTTTTTAGAAACAGATGTTTTTTCAAAAACTGTTAGACAGGTTCAAAAACGGTTTTTGTAAAAGCTAGCTTATGACTGAAAAATGTTTTTCAAAAAATTGCTATGGGTGATACCTCCCATAAAACCATTTTTTTTATTTTCGATTTTCTCAAAAATATTACAGGTGATTTTGATTCAAAAGATAAAATTATTTTACAAGTTGGTCAAAAGTCAAAACAACTCTTTTTCGAGAATGTATACCTACAAGGTAGGCTATCCAGTGGTTTCTTCTTAAATCATAGGTTATTTTGACACTCTGACAGCTGTTTCCCGCTCGAAATCTCGACAGAAAGTCAGTATCATACCTCCGCAGAACGAAATAATGCGTTTTACACTTGAACAAATTTGGAAATATTGAAAACTGTGCTGTGTAGCTCAAACAATGCTTATTTTGAAATTATTAATGGAAATTTTGCTTTTACTAATAAAGGCATAATACATGCATCCATTTAGCTTTAATCTTAATTGTTTATAAAAATCTTTAGGTTAGGTTAGGTTAAAGTGGCTGTCATTAAAGCGTCTGACACACTTAGACCATTAGAGGTCCATTGTGATACCACGATCTAATAGGGAACAAAAAGGTTTCCTACTAGTTAAAACCATTTGGAGCTTCTGATGAAGCGAAGGAGACTTTTAATGTCTTTGTTTATGAGATCGCTTGGTTCATTATAGAAATGTTCTCCCAGAAGTTTGCGTCTGTAAAAGAGAGCAGGGCATGTACAAAGAAGGTGTGGGATTGTCTCCTCTTCCTCCTCGTCCAAGAAACTCCTGCAAAAATCGTTTGATAGCACACCGAGACGTGCGGCGTGTCTACCTATGAGACAGTGTCCAGTTATGACACCTATGACGGACCTGATCTGAGATCTACTGAGTGACAATAGACATTTTGACCGTTTCAGATCCAGTTTAGGCCAGATCCGCTTGGTCGCCATACAAGTGGTAGTATTAAGCCATCTTGTGTTTGATTGTTCCAGAGCGATTCGTTTCAGCATAAGTTTACTTGTAGCTATGGGCATACCTATATTTGCCTTTTCGGGTAAGATAGGCATTTCCGTTCCAATTCTGGCGAGTTCGTCGGCTTTGCAATTCCCCGGAATGTCCCTGTGACCCGGCACCCAGAATAGGTGAATGTTAAACTGTTTGGCCATCTCCATCAGAGACGATCGACAGTCTTGGGCTGTAATGGAGTTTACAGAGACTGATGCGAGGGATTTCAAAGCAGCCTGACTGTCTGAGAAGATACGGATATCCGTGTTAGATACCACGTTTTCTTTAAGCCAGGACAATACTTCCTTTATCGCCAGAATTTCCGCTTGGAATACGCTACAATGGTTTGGTAGGCGGAAGGAGAGACTAAGGTTTAGTCCATCTGAGTACACTCCACCACCCACTCCGTTTTCAGTCTTCGATCCATCTGTAAAAAAGTTTACTGATTTATTATCTGTCAAAGCCCCTTCCTCCCAAGCTGACCTTGAGGGAATAATGGTGACTTCAAAGTTTTTATCGAAAACCAAAAAGGGAGTGATGTAGTCAGAGTGACTTGGGAGAGTTCCGAATAAATTCAGAATGGTGGTGTGGCCAATAGAGTTATTGGTCCATTGATAAAAATCTTTGAAACAATTAAAAAAAATATTTTGTTTAATTACGAAAAAAATTATGGACGTCACGTAATTTTTCATTCTAGAAATAACCAAAAATACGCTTTCAACCAAGTTGAATGAAAATCAACCCAGTCACTTTTAGGCTCTAGGTGAAGAGAATTATAAACAGACAGGCGGAATTAAATATCATACTTTTTTCGTGTTCTCTATCACCGTAATGTGATTTTTGTACGAATGTAATTATAACTTGCAAACAAAATATCTAATAACTAATTCTTCGTTTGGATATTGTATTTTTGTCTTTAGATTTTCAGTAATCTTTTTTTCCATACACACATTGTTTTTCAAAATAAAACGTTTAATGAAATTTAACAATTTTGAAATAAATATGATATTTATACTATTTTTAAAATTTCTTCATAGGATTTCTATTTATTTAGATTTAGAGGGGTGTTTCTTCTTTTAGTTTTTGCCACTTAACTCGTTGGCGGCTTCTCTTTAAGTAGGAACAACTGAAAGTGAAAACATTTCGTCTTTTTAATTCGAAACAACATGGTTTAAACAAGAACGTAAAGCCCTCTTTGATAAAAATCTGGAAAAACTAACTATATTCCATGAAAAAAGTATTCTCATCGAAAGATAAGCTAAAGAATCTTAGTTTTTTTTTTTTTAAATTTCTAAGAAAACTTGCCGGACTTATAGACAAGTTATAAAGATATATTTGTTTCTAAAAAAGTGAATTTAAGTGAACAAAACGATTTGATTTTGTAATTGAAAACTTAGTTATTAATTATCAATAATATGTTCAGTAGTTTGATTCATTTTTGCTACAAAGGTATCATAATTCATTACGCCGCATGACTTTAAAAAAAAGAATCGAGTATGGTGTTTTCCAAATTTGTGTTTAAGAAATAATATTTAACATTTTTTTTTATTGAGTTTAAGAAATAAAATTTAACATTCTTTTAAAATCCAAAAACATTTCCTTTTGGAAATTTGACAGCTTAAGCATGAAAAATATATTGAAAATCGGTTGTACCTTTTTGATAAAATCCAAAACAAAAACAAATAATAATATAAATGGGGGTACTATTAAAAACGATTTTTCGGAAATTTGCTTCAATCATTATACCTAGCTTTAATTAAATGAAATTTTTTTGATTTGTATGCGAATTAACTTCTTCTATAACGATTATATATACAAATATTATAGTCTTAAAAGCATCTATAAGGCAAGCCAATTTCCAATTTTGCCGAGCTTTTATCGAGCAAGAGTTTTAGTGTGGTAGGACCCGAGTATAAATAAATAAAAAGTAGGAATCAAATAATACAAAATAATTAATTCTAAGATTACAGATAAACATGAGGAAAAAAGTTGAAAAACATATGTGAGAAAAGTATCAAAATAAAAATGAAATCAATAAGTAAAAAATTACTATATTTTTTATTTTCTGTATGCTACAAGGTTTTCATAAGAAATGGAATATTTTTTTACGGCAGTTATGAATTAATAGGAGAATTAGTAAGGTCTTAGCGAAATAGTTATCATGTAGAAAATGTTGATTTTTAAATTAAAACCAAAACCAATTTTTGTTTATAAAATCATAGCTATTCTTTCAATTTGAGTAATGTCAGATACAAATTAACTAGATTTTTTCTTGTGTCTGCAATGTAGCTACGCAGCATAATTAGAAATAGGGGCATCGAGCACCAATGGGCTGCATGCAACCCTTAAGTGAATCTGCTACATAAGAACCTGTGTAATTCAATAACTCTTGCGTCATTTATTTGACGAAGCCAGCGCCATGCAACGTGTGCCTATCGACATATAAAATGGTGCGTCATAGTAGGCGTGCTTTTTTGCAAGTCCATAGCGAATTGTAGAAAAAAACTGCATCGGAACTTAGAAACTTCTATCCAAAAAATTGGGAGCACTGTGCACGCTATGACATTTGTCAGCTGTATTGACGATTAGAAAAGTCAAGATGACAAAACAAAAAAGTACTCTGATATACACACTCCAAACTTTCCGCTTTAAGAACTACGTGTTTTTATTCAGGTAAATCAATTAATTTATACGTATATATAAATTGAGTGTAAAGCCATAAATGGAAGTGTTTTAATTCTCTTGATACAAAAACACAGTGAAGAAGAATAATTTTTAATATTTAATGAATAAATAAAAACAAACAAATTAACTTGGTATATCATATCCTGCTGGACATTTTCGTATGGCTTTTTCTGCTTTCTGAGATGAGAAAAAAAAATTGTTGTAGACACAAATATATATTAATTTACCTTTTGCCTTAAATCTCGGATTATCTTTTGGTGAAAACGTAGTATTCGATTGAAAGTGGATTTATATGTTTCTGCATCTGCAAAATGCAGAAAACTAGAGAGAGGCAGATGTATGTCTAAGCCCGAAAGTGGGAGATAATACACAGGTGGTAACTCTTTTTTACTTCCTATAAACTGCTATAACTTGTTAGCCTGTTAATACGAAATTATGCAATGAAAATTTAACTTACCTCCCTTTTCTTCCATTTAGATTTAATTTTTTTTGTTCATATCATGCCTTCGTCAACAAAAATTATAGAAAAATGTGAAAATATCGCAAATTTACAAAATGCAGACGAAGCTGCTATAATAAAGATGAACATATTCTTCTTAACTACTCCTATAAAGCAGAAATGAAGTTCTGCATTTTGCTCTTTTTCTCTCTATCTAACAAATATGAATTCTGAATTTGGCATTCTTTTTTTTGCAGAAATCAAATGCAGGTACATGTAAATCCACCATAAAACCTAGTACGCAGATCGAGACAAGACAAATTTTATCTCTACAATTTTAATCTCTACAAAACGTTTCCAAATCTCGCGCAAAAGTTTGAATTTGGAGAGATAAAATCTAATTTAATGTGTTTTGTAGTGTATAGCCTAGTACGCAGATCGAGACAAGACAAATTTTATCTCTACAATTTTAATCTCTACAAAACTTTTTAAAATCTCGCGCAAAAGTTTTAAGTTGGAGAGAATAAATCTAATTTAATATGTTTTTTAGTGTATCTCTGGAACGGGTTGTCTTACAAAAGTCGTTCATACCTTTTTGGAATCTCCTCTTGATGATCTCAAGACAAGCATCAGCACCTTCTACATAAAATCAGAATTGACAAAAATCACTTTCTGAAATACGGTGGCTGTCAAAATTTGTCCCGCAAAATAATGCTTGTATCATTCTTTTTCCTGGCAAAATTTAGTGGAGACATTTTGTAGAGCAATTCACAATAGTATGAATTTTGCGCGCGAACTGCGTACTGCTCGGAAAAATATCCGAGACAAAATTTGTCCCAGGAAAAAAAAATGTATAGGAGACAAAATTTTTCCCGATCTGCGTACTAGGCTTATCTCTGGAACGGGTTGTCTTACAAAAGTCGTTCATACCTTTTTGGAATCTGCTCTTGATGCTTTCAAGAGAAGCATCAGCACTTTTTACATAAAACCAGTTTTGACAAAAATCACTTTCGGAAATACGGTGGCTGTCAAAATTTGTCCCGCAAAATAATGCTTGTATCATTCTTTTTCCAGGCAAAATTTAGTGGAGAAATTTTGTAGAGCAATTCACAATAGTATGAATTTTGCGCGCGAACTGCTCACTGCTCGGAAAAATATCCAAGACAAAATTTGTCCCAGGAAAAAAAAATGAATTTGTGTTCACGCCCAAAATATAAATTGGAAGAAGACCTGGCACCACTTTCAAAACACATATGTTGAATTTCCGAATAATTCCGAAAAAAAGAAGGCAAGGCTAGTTAAATAAACGACTTAAATCCTAAAATCAAAAGGCTGTGTTTCTCTTGTCCGAGAGTGCAGACGTGTCGTCTGCACTCTCCAAAAAATAAATTGTGATAGCTAAAGATTAAAACGTGGTACGGTTTGAATTGAGTTTTTTTTTCCGTTTTTAACATGTCTTTTGACGAAATAAATTTCGCTTACAACAAGAGCGAACTTCTTTAACACCCTAAAATAATTTCCAACGCCGGATGGGCAGTGATTACGAGGAAGGAATTGGATCACTTTAACTAGTGGTGGCGGTAGTATTCTAAATTGTGGCGGAGGACCCGGAAAGGAGAAGCTTGATGCAACCCAATAACGCCATGCATTAAGCAACAGTGTTTTATACAACACAGAAATCGATGACGCCGATACGGCTCATTTCCAGCAGGAGGCGAACCTGCTCAAAATAAATCCGCAACTACAGTTCTGCGGGCACTAGCCTGCCGAACAGCAACCAAACTTCATTCCCGGACCCGGGACTGAAGATATTACTAAACCGGGTGTACTAACTATGTCACCAAAACTGAGAACCAAGTTCCTAAAAACTGGTTATACAACAAACTCATCTGGGCAATCCATCGAGGGTACGGAGGCTCAGAACCCTAACCGCAACAAGATTCAAACCTATTGACTACTCAGGGCTTGCCCCAGCAACAAGAAGCTTCCCTGGCTGAAGCTCCTCGGCTCGTGAACTGAAGCCGTAACATGACTCAACATCAATTGACTACTCAGGACTAACCCCAGTAACAAGAAGGCCTTCCCGGCCGAAGCTCCTCAACGCAGCTGAACACGGATCTAGCTCCTGAGGCTCAATACCTTTATAACTTTTAAGTTTTAACATTCAAAACTAAGTGACTCTATTGAAATCGAAATCTAAGTGACATTCTTGTAACCGATATGTGATAATTCCTCTATTATATACATAATTACAATTGTATTCAATTTGCATAGTGCGCTATCGACCGCTCTATTTCAAACAAAAAACTAAGAAAGATAAAAAAAGAAAATACAACACAAAAATGTATGGTAATATACCTATATAATGCTCAAATGCATTATCGTTTGTATGTTAGTTTGTAAGTTAGGTTAAGAATTGTATGTATTGGTGACAATCGTCACAAGCTAAAGATATATTATGCTTATGAGCAAGAGCAGTTCAACACTATAATACATATTATATATCAATTGACCGCCATGAGGCTGTACATAACACGTAATCGAAAAAGAAGGCAATACATTATAGCCACTTTAGTCTACCTTAAGCTATCGTAAGAATTGGAATAAGAATATCATTGTAACCGAATAATTAAAAGTCTCAATAAAATTCAATTCAATTCAATTCCTAAAATCAAAACAAACCGAAAAACGCAGATGCGAAGAGGAGAACCAAATTTTTAATTCAAGGATTTATTTTCATTTAATCTTTGATTGATGTTTTAAAAATTTAAGTAACATGCAAGAAAATAATTCAAACAGTGTATATAATCTAATAAATGATTTATGTGAAAACTTAATCAAAGAACATACGAAATCTAATCAAATAAGCACAACATCTGTGCGTAAGCTTAAATCACGGTCTTTTGAAATTCTGTTGAAAAAATCAAAACAGTATTGCAATGTACCAATTGAAAACTTTGACTCATTTAGAGAACTTAATATCTGCTATTTTTCGGCAAAAATGTGTGCCAAAAATAATTCCAATGAAATGAAAAAGTTGGCCAAATTCGAGGAGCATTTGGAATTTATAGTTGGTAATTCGTATTTCAAGGAAGAAAATGGTCAAAATGTTTTGCAATTACTTTTGCTTTTGGAAAACAATAACCAGAATCAAATTCCCTCGGAAACACAGGTTTGTAAGGTTTATTAATAAAATCACAAAATAATGTTTTTATTTTACTTGAAGACATATCTTCTGGTGCCGGGACCATTCACCTTGCATGCAAACTATAAAGACAGCCATCACTATCCCAAGCACGTAGAAAACTATCTATGTTCGCCGCCTAGATTCTTCAAAGGAGTGCATTCAATAAAAGATTCTGAAAATCCTTATTTACCACGAATCATCTTCGATGAAGATCCTAAGAAAAAGCTCTTGGATATCGATAACAAATTTGCCGCTAAAGCAATTACTGTTCCTGAAAATTCATTCACCGGATTGGCGTCAAAAGTTTGGGGAGATTCATTACAAATTAACGTAGGAGCGTTTAGGCTTTTTAGGATACCATCAATCAGAGAACCAAAAATTGTAAGTTGATATTTGTATTCTATTTTTCAATATTTCTTTAAACATTATATTTCTCTGCTAATCTAAAATTCATTTTCGATTGACAAAATATAAAAGTACTTCTGCCTCTTAAATAGGTTCAGAAAGAAAGTAGTCTTGAACACGTTTTTATATCAAATCTTAAGGCTCAGTCAAACGGTGCTGAGATTCTATTCATTAGACATTTTATAGAAAAGAGTTTATTTAGGCTCAGCAGATAAACTTCCTCAGATAGGTGGATAGATGCAGATGGACTTTCGTTTAGATATTGCATTTACATTTACATTTTTATCAAGTGAACACAAGCCTTCACTAATCATGTCTAGGTGGAATCGTCCATTCTCCCTGACAGCACATCAACTATGTAGTGCCACAAGCCATTATTTTGACTTCTAAAATTTTTCGGACATCCAGAATATTCGAGATTTGTCTTCGTTGATTGCAACATAAAGAATTTTATTTGTGGTATTCAAGAACCAGTCTTACATAGAAATAAAATAATGCTCTGAATGTATAAAGGTCAGAAAATTTCTTAGAGTTACGTGAGATAAATCCAAGTAAGGAATTTGCTTTCGCAATAATATAATCTATATGAGGCAAAACGTTAGCTTAGGATCGAAAATGACACCTAGGCCTTTTTCGCTAATTTTTTGCACTGGAATACCATCAATGTTATAAACATAGTTTATAGGCGACAAATTTCGGCGAAAAGAAATATTTGTAAACATTTAAAAACAACTGATTAGAGTTACAACAATCAACTAAGTTCTTTAGGTCATTCTGAAGGATAAGATATTAAGAAGAATTTATACAATCGGGAATATCGTTGATAAGTAGCAAAAAAAAAAAGAAGAAGTGGTCCTAAATGGCTTCCTTGAGGTACTTCAGAATTCACAAATATGGGATCAGATATTATGTTATTAATACGCACATATTGAGTGCGCCCTTTTAAATAAGATTCGAACCATCTCAATATATTGGAGTGAAAACCATGGGTAAAAAGCTTTTTAATTAAGACTGTGTGATTAACCCTAAGGAGGAATACCATCAGGACCGGGTTGATTGTCCTGGCTCAGATATAGCCTTTGCGACATCAGTGCAATTTAAATGTAGGGTGCTGATATTGATTTGATTCTCAGGTGTGGTAGTTGAAAAATTATTAGGCAAATTAGATGTAGAATAAACCGATTGGAAAAAAAATTGATAACATATTGCATACCGTTATAAAATCATATGATATTGTCCTTGAATATTGCATGCAATTTGGAATACCATTGGAATTACAACCCACTTAGTTCTCAATCCAGTGTCCCAGCTCTCTATTTCAATATTACAGTATTTTCTGTTGCATTGTTGAACTAACTTAAAAACTTATTACCCAATTTCAGACTCATCCAGCTCAGCCTTCGGAGAAGATTAAACAACCAGTCAAAATCGCAGAAGACATCAATAAAATTCTTTCATGGAATTGGGAAAACCTAGACTGTATTGGTATACCCATAAACAAACCACATGTTGCAGAATCTAATTTTGCCTTAGAATTACAAGCTATTCATGATAAATCTTTGGGCCAAGAAACAATTGCCAAAATCGTCTCAAAAGATAGGTTCTTTAGGGATCTTAAATCACTAACTGGTATGTTCTTATTTAAAACAAAGTAAAAATATTACTTACTAAATTATAAAATCCTTTCAGTTGGAATACAGTCAGATTCATTTGTGCATGATGAACACATACTTTTTAAAATGATTGATAATATAACAGTAGTTGGTATACTGCCTGGGACCATCGAAAATTATGTTACAGATTTTCTTGAATGCGGTACTTGTTATAAAAGGTTACAGATCATGATTATGAAGCGAAACTATAAACTTATGTTTGAAGGTTTTATTTTTAAGGTAAGCATCTTGAATTAAAATAGAAAAATCTTTTATAAAAAAAATTACAAATGTTACCAGTGATGTGTAACATCTAAACTTTTTAAATATCGTAAATTGTATGTGTATTGCTGCATTGTCTCCGTTAAAAAATCTTTCATTTCAAACATATTTTTTTTTTAATGTTTTTTCTAATAATTGAACTTGCCTACGAATTTCTCTCTGTATTTAAGGGCGGGTAGCAGGTAATTTACAAGGGGTGCCCAGCTCGTATCTTAATTTAGTAAACTGACAACCATGCTTTCATCAGGCTCTATATACGGCATATACTTCTCAGTATTGGGCGAACTGCTTTAAAATGAAGGGATTCTCCTTCATGCATTTTGCTGATTGAGCAACTCGCGTTCTGTTCTTACTTCAACACTGAGATTTTTCGGGTCTGCTTGTGCTTTGTTAAACCATCTGATCATTGAGAACTTATGAACATCACAGACATATTCGTTGTCGGCATCGAAATTAAGTAGATGGTAGATTCTATGGGACTTTGTATGGTGTGGTCTATGTAATGGTTCATGTTTGTCTTCTTTAATAATTTTATCCGCCACTTCACTAATAGCAGCATTGAATATTTCTATTTGACACAAAATCTTGTAAAATTTCTTGCCTAACTGATGTTGATATCCCAGCTCTGGAACCAATATATCCGCTGAGCATATAATTAGTTATGAAGGTTGGTAGGCCGAGTATTTTTTTAAAAAAGGATCTTAGAACTTTTTCGAATTCATCATACTTGCGCTCAATATCCTAAGATAGCCCTAGATACGGCCTATATAATCGAATGCATTCGATTACAAAGAAGCGTTTCACATTGATATAAAACAAAAAGTATTCCTACAAATTAACATAAGAAGCTCCTCGGTGTCGACGACTGTTCCGAATTTCCGTCAAATTGAAAATCATCATTCTTGTTAAAATTCGGTTTTCAGTGTTTATTTTGTCTCCAATATACCGGAAGGAATCAGTTTACACTCTTTTATATAGAAATAAGCATACATTTTTCATAAGAAACCTAAAGATCCATTGCAGACACGATGGAACTTAATAAATAATGTGTAATAGCTTTCCATTCCAAACAAGAAGAACATTTTCATTTATCGATCCTGCATATGTATAAATTATAATAGCATAGATGTAAGAAGTATTTCACAAATTAAAGCCAATTTTGTAATCGACAATTTCGCCACGTACATTTTAACAAAAAGTTAATTAAAACACTTGTTCCTTTTTTCATAATATAAATATTATTTTTCATCATCATCATCGGCTCGACAACCGGGTTCCGGTCCTGGCCTCTTTCAACAAGTCTCTCCACCTATCCCGGTCTCTAGCCGACGCCATCCAGTTGCGCACCCCAAGGCTTCGGGCGTCCTGGTCTACGCCATCTCTCCAGCGCAAGCATGGTCTACCACGCTGTCGTCTACCATAGAATGTACCACAAAGAACTTTCCGAGCAGGTTCCTCTTCGCTCATGCGAGCTAGGTGCCCTGCCCACCGGAGTCTACCGAGCTTAATTTTTGTCACGATATCTGCTTCTAGGTAGATTGCGTACAATTCATGATTGTACCGTCTCCGGAATCGTCCTTCCTCACATATGGGGCCAACAATTCTCCTTAAGACTCTTCTCTCGAACGCAGCTAAGAGGTCTGAGTGCCTTTTGCTAAGCACCCAAGTCTCGGATCCATATGTGAGTACTGGCAGGACCATGGTCCTGTACAGCAGCAGTTTTGAAGTTATGGTGAGATTTCTGGATTTGAAAAGCTTTGACAGACTATAGTAGGCTCTGTTGGATTTGAGAAGCCGCCCGCGTATTTCTTCTTCTATATTGTTATCGGCTGCTACTATTGACCCAAGGTATTTAAAGGATTGCACCACTTCAAATTCGTGCTCCGCTACCTTGATTGTTTGACCAACTGTTCCTCTCGCATTCGACGCCACCATGTACTTTGTTTTACCTTCACTAATGTGCAGCCCCAGATTTTGTGCCGCCTGCTCGATCTGGATGAAGGAATCGTGTACAGCTTGTTCGGTTCTTCCGATGATGTCAATGTCGTCTGCGTAAGCTAGTAACTGGCTGGACCTGTTGACGATGGTCCCTCTTGTTGCCGTGCCAGAGTCACGGATTGCCTTCTCCAACGCCAGGTTGAAGAGGAGGCAGGCCAAACCGTCCCCTTGTCGGAGTCCATTAAAGATTTTGATTGGTCTGGATAGCAATCCGGCTATTTTTACTTGGCTTGTTACGTTGGTCATGGTCAACCTACATAGTCGTGTCAATTTATTTGGGATGCCGAATTCTCTCATGGCTTTGTAAAGTTCTACCCTGGCTATGCTATCATAGGCGGCCTTAAAGTCTATAAACAGATGGTATGTTGGGATGTTAAATTCTAGACATTTTTCCATCGCCTGCCTAAGTGTAAAGATCTGATCAGTTGTTGATTTGCCTGGAATGAAACCACACTGATATTGTCCGATGACGGTTTTATCGTATGGGGTTATCCGGTCTTGTAGGATAGAGGAGAGTATCTTATAGGCGGTACTCAACAACGGGATACCTCTATAATTGCTGCACGTTGTGACATCTCCCTTCTTATGTATGGGGCATATTATGCCTTTTCGCCAGTCTTTTGGCATTTCTTCCTGCTCCCATACGTGCACTATAATATCATGAATTGCTTGACGTAAGGCTGGCCCGCCGTGATGAAATAATTCGGCTGGTATGCCATCGGCTCCCGGGGATTTGTTCTGTTTAAGCCGGCCTATAGCCTTCTCAACCTCTTCTATGCTTGGTGGCGGCAACATAGGGTATTCTTCTTGAAGTAGTGGAGCCTCCACTTCTGGAGTGAGCTGACCATTTAGCAATTCATTGAAGTACACTTCCCATCGCTCCAGTATGCTTTCAGGATCGGTGATCAGATTTCCCTCTCCGTCCTTGCAGTATGTGCAGCGTGGTGTGTACTGCGTCATGTTTCGGACGGATTGGTAGAACTTCCGCGCCTGGTGCGGACCTCGCTCTCGGCTGTTTTCTATTTCACAGATTAGGTTCTTCTCCCAGGCTGATTTCTTTTGTCTGTGAAGCCGTTTTTCTGTTCTTCTGAGCTCTTTATATTTCTCTTCGCGTGCCCGCGTTCTATGAGATTGTTGCATTGCTCGGTACGCAACATTCTTACGTTCAGTCGCTAGCTTGCATTCATCATCAAACCAGTCGTTCCGATTTTTACGACTGCTGCCTAAGATGGAGTTGGCAGTACTAATGACAGTATTTTTAAGACGTGTCCACTTTTCATTTACGCCCAGCATACTGGCTCCAGGACTTACTCTCCCTAAGTCAGGTGTTTCTAGGGCGAGTCCTAACGCATTACCAAAGGTGTTACTGGTGTTTTCATTGCGCAGGGCAGCCGTGTTGATTCGAACCTGATCGGCGGATGCAATGCGTCTTCGCAAGGCAATCCGCCCTCGGAAAACCATACCAACAAGATAGTGATCCGAGTCGATATTGGCACCTCGGTACGTTCGTACCGTCATCAAGTTCGAGTAGTGGCGACGGTCTATCAACACGTGGTCTATTTGGTTACGAGTGACTCCATCAGGTGATACCCAGGTGGCTTTGTAGATATCTTTACGCGGGAACCTGGTACTCGCAACGACCATGTTTTTCGATGCTGCCAATTCTAAGACTCGAAGTCCATTGTCATTAGTGTTCTCATGCAAACTATGGGTGCCTGCGTAATGCCTGAATACCGGCTCCCGACCTATTTTTGCGTTCAAATCCCCAAGGATGATTTTAACATCATACCTTGGACAGGCATTGAGGGCCCTCTCGACTTGTTCGTAGTAAGTCTCTTTTTATTTTTGTTTTCTTTTAATAAAGCGGTCACGCGTTTTGTCTTCTTAAGCCATCTTCAGGACATTAGCAATACCATAAAATTAGAAGATTTATGTGTTCGCATTCAATTCGAAATATTAATTACTTTAAAATAGGATTTCATTTTTTATTAATTTTTATTACAGACCTATATCTGCTATGCTTACCTTAGTGCGCAAAACATCATGTCCCCAAAGCAATTTGGGTTTCGTCAGCAGCATAGTTGCACAACTATATAAATGTTGTTGAAGATATTAGATTTGGGTTAAATGATATACTAGGTGATGTCTTAGTATTGCTTGACTTCTCAAAAGCCTTCGATACGGTGGATAATTATAATTTATGTTTTAAACTTTCTCGCCAGTATAGTTTATCACCAGCTGCGGTTTGATTAATGAAATCGTATTTACTTGATAGACAGCAAGCAGTCTCCGTACACAATCCAATTTCAAGAAGCTTCTTTCCCACAGTAATGAGAGTTCCCCAGGTATCCATTTTGGGGCCCCTTCTCTTTTCGATGTATATAAACGAACGTCCACCAAAGATCTGGAGCTCTTCTAATGAAATGTATTCTGATGACATCTAGTTATATAAAAGCTGTTCTCTCGGACTAATTGAGGATTGCTCGCAAACAATTGACTACGATCTTGCGGAAATTCTCGGTTGTTCACAGGATAATGGACTTTCCCTTAACCCAAATGCATTGTGATTAGTAAGAGGTTGCTTAATTTAGATTATATTTTTGAATGGTACACCAATTGATATACACCTAATGCAAGAAATCTAGGTATGTTCTTTAACAGAACGTTGACTTGGGAAACCCATATAAATGCGGCCGTGGCAAGGGCTATAGAGTCCTCAGAATGTTGTAGTCATCACAACATTACACGCCCTTGAATACTCTGATGATATTAGCCAAAACTGTAGTAGTCTCGATATTAAGATACGGTTACGAAGCCTACTGCAACTGTGACTCTGCCATTAGAAGAAAGCTGAATGTGGTCTTGAACAATACTGCATGCTAGATATTTGACCTACTTCGTTTTGATCTCGATTCAAATCTATAATATCTCGCTTGATCATATTTTTCTGTATAGAGCACTTCTGTTACTCTACAATATAATTCAAACTCAACAATGTATGTGTGTATTAATAATTCTGTAGATTTAATTTTTGATAATTATTGGAAAAATAGAATTTAAATACATACTTAAATACCAAAATAAAAATGTAATATCAAAAGTCTTTCGATGTAGATTATACTTCATCTATTCTAATTAGCAGAACACTTATTTGTAAGATTTGTTTCTTACTGTGTATGCAAAGAATTCATATTTGTTAACTAATACCAAACGGGAGACTATGAAGCAGGGCTGGAGGATTTGTCACTTTCTCGCAAGAGGCACTAGACCCTTGAAACACATTTTTGCAGCGACTGACAATCGAACGCAAGACCATTACAGTCCAACACACTAACCTTTATGCCAAGGGGTCTAAAAGGTACAAGTAATAGAAGGGTTATAGGAATAGGAATGCTGGCTATCGTATGGCTCGAACCCATACCCTTATGCTAGCAGTCAAGCGCTATATGCACCCATTTACATCCAGCATCCAGCGGCACAACTTAAAGGTGAAGATGCGAGTTAGCTCATCTTCAAATGGTTTACTTTTAAAAATTGTTCTTTGCCATATTCAAACATATTTAAAAGTACAACTTTTAACGTTTTCACTTTGAAGAAAAGAATTAAAATCGATCCATATAAGACTAAACCAAATTGTATCTAGTTTTCTGCTATTTATCTTTTTTCGTGGAGATATTCATTGAAGTTTTGTTCATTTAAGTTTTGGAACACGATTTCGTTCTGTTTGTCAAGTTTTTAAAATCATTTATTTTTATATTTTTGAAACACTATTTACCGTAACTGTTATGTATGTATGTACGTATTGGCTGTCTAATAATCCTTGCTTTAGTAATTGTAATTTATTATTGGTATATAAGTTTTTAAAGAAGTTGGATGTCACCATCGATCTCGTCGGTCTTTGGTAAAGTAATTTGTCTTGATCTTGATATTTTAACTTAATAAATTAAAAAAATTAAGACCCAGATCTTATGGAGGCATACACATGTTGTTTATATATATTTTCAGGCATTGTGCAGCGCAGTCGATGAATACTTGGTTACATTCCGACAGTTTGTGTTCTCTGTTCAAAATGAATCGCTTTTAGAGTTCTACAAGCGAATGAAGAAAATGATGAAACAAATTTCCAATTTATCCTATACCTTGGCTATTCATCCATACGGTTGGTTTTTTTTCCATGTTCAATACTATCTTAAATTCTCTTGCTTTTTTTAGTTGATGTGAATATCAAACCACCTATGGGATCCCAATTTCTCGGATATCTGTATAGAGAAATAATGCGAGTCACCGAAAGAGATTTTATTATGTTATTGGTATTCATTTTACGCCGTTGTTGCCATGTTTATTTTAAGTACCTTCAAAAATGGCTATTCTATGGTGTGCTCGATGATCCATCTAATGAACTCTTCATATGTTTCGTTGATCACTATCGTCAAAATACAAAATATTTTTACGACAAAGCATACTTTGTACGCAAGGATTCGGTGCCGGGATTTTTTCAAGGCTACGAAGATCAAGTCCTACAATGTGGCAAATATACAATGCTTCTCAAATCTTTCAAACCAAATCATCCTTTATTCGAACTAGACTATCCATCCATGTCGGTGTGTCTCACTTTTGAAGAAGTTCAAAAATTTGAATCAGCTTGCAAAAAATACACTCAACGTGCGAGGGAAATTTGCGGAAAACCTATAACTATTCGAGATGTTTTCGAGAAGCAATGGGAAAACAAAAAGAAATTTCGCACAATGGCAAGTGAAAGGAGCCGAGCAAATATGGCACAATGGAATTTGGAGCAAGATAGTATTGCTGTCGCATGTGCCCAGCAGAAAAAAAAACGCCACGAGGAGCTAACACTTCAGTTGCAGGACGCAAAGAATCGAAAGATAACCGAGCGTCAAGCAAACATAGAAGCGGAACTTAAACTCTTGAAAGAGGCCCAACATATGGAAGAAAATCGATTGTTATGTGACAATATAAATCTCAAAAAAAGAATTGAGTACTATCAAGAGTTAAGCGACATGTTGGGCGATCAGTTGACTGGAAAAAAATCACTGCATCTGAATCTTGCAGTTACCAACGATCAATGCTCAAGCAAAGCTCCCGATACACCAATTAGTACTGCTGGGACAGATTTTGAATCGTGTTTTGGTGATGATGACGCTGAATCCGTATACGGTGAATGTATAACTGCAGAGTTTGTAGAACATTTTTCAAAGAATGAGGTAGAAATAAATAAAATGTTGCAGTCCGAGACATTCTTGATGGAAAGACCCTCGTTGAAAATGAGCACATCCGACTATCTGAATTGCAATGAACTTCCAGAGGTTTTTATATCCGATGTAGATCGCAATCGCACCAAAATACTTGGTGGTTCAGAAATGAGTGAATGTATGAGCGAAAAAGTTGTTCCAGATGTTGTTATCCCGAAACCTCTTACAGATGCACAAAAAAACCGATTTAAGGTTCTTTATGAAGAATTTGGCATGGCAGGTGGTGGTAGTTCAGCCACAGAATCATCTGATATCAACTTTAATCCAATTGAATCCACTCTTTTTGAATTAACTGACTTGCAGAAGAACCGCAGAAAAATGATGCAAAACGACACTTTTGCTGAATATAACAAAGACCCACTAGCGAGTCGAAAAAATCTAAATTTGGATTTAAACACAGAGAGATCAAGAAATAGAAAGAAAGTTCTAGAGAGTGAATTTAATATACTCACAGGCCTAGAAAGCCACAATCAACTCACTCCTATGTCAACAACATCTGATAACATTCCCTTATCTGCAAACGCAATCGAGGAAGACACAGAAAATGCCAATATAACTGTTGTTAATATAGATTTAGAATCTCCAACATCTGCCGAAGTTATTGATAAAGAACAAAAAAACACTACTCAAACCGTACAAACTCCTGAATGCGGGTTAAATACTGCTGGAATCCTTGCTCGCCAAGGATTCAATTTCATCCAAAGCAATGAGAATTCTTCGCACGACACCTCATCCGATAGACAACTGACAGTTTCAACCTACAAAGAGCTGCCTACAATTAGGGATGCGTATCAGCGATGTGAAGAATTGGTAAAATCGAATTTCAAATGCCTTCCAGTAAGCCCTCATTTTCGATTGAATTATGGCAACACAAATGCCCCAACAACCGAGCAAGTCAAAGATCTCATGCAAAAGCAAAGAAATCTCAATAGTTTGAGTGTTATTACATTGACGGAATTTTTGCAGAAGTCGATTGTATTGCCAATGAGTACGCATTTGGAGATTATCAATAGTGAGGTTATGCGGGTTTTCTTGGAGGATCTTGATGTGTTAGGTCACTTTAAAAGTTTGAGGAATTACTTCTTTTTAATGGATGGTGAATTCGGATCCATAATTTGTGACGGATTAATTGGCCGTTTGGAAAAAGGGGCGAATCCATCGAAATTGTTGAATTATCAGACTTTGCATTCAATATTGGATACAGCACTGGGATCGAGTATTATTGGTAAGTTTAGGTTTTTCATTTATTCATTTAGTTATAGCAGACCTATTTTATCGAAAATCACTTTGAACGATTGAACTTAGCAGTAGGCCCAAAGTTGGGTTCAAGAGTAAACTGATCGGTATTCCATAAAATGCGAGTAATACGGTTGAATTCTTTACAATGAGGAATGAAACTGGCTGTTTCATATTTTTCACCCTTTCTGATCTCGCTGTAATCTATAAAGCCTATATTCGACCAAAGCTCGAGTACAATTCCCATATTTGGCAAGTGCTCCAATAACTCACTTGAGTCTCTACGATAGAATATAAATAAGAGCTTTAAAAATGATAGAATCTCTCGAGAATCGCCGCAATTTTTCTTGTCCTTGATTATTTTACCGTTATTTTTATAAACAGTGTTCTAGTGAAACATTCAGTTACATTTCTTCCCTTAAACAATTAAAGAGTAATGCTTGCACTTCAGGGAGTTCCACTTTGTGCCCAACTTCGTGTTACTTATTTCTTTCTTCATCCACACCAAAGGAATGTGGAATGCTTTACCCGACTCAATATTTCCCTACCATTATGATATTCAGACATTCAAAACTTGGTTTCTTCTTTTAAATCTTCTAAAACTTTCCGAAAACTCTCGCACTGTGCTCCAACAGTTAAAGGGTATACATAATACCTTTGGTGCGCGCACAATTTTAAAAAATAACTTAACAAAACAAATTCACTGAAATCTTTTCTTTTTTTGTGAAAAATAAATATGTAGCTCCTACTATTCTAATATTCACAGGAAATGATAAAAATGCTGAAAATCTCTCATTTATTGTTTCCGATGTGCCGGAGAAGTTCGATCTCAATTCACCTGAAGTATTATCGAATCTAACTCTAAGTTACCGCATTGACTGGCCACTGAATCTTATTTTGAATCCAGAAACTTTGGATCAATATGCTAATATATTTAAGTACCTCATTAAAGTTAGAAGAATCAGCTGGGTTCTGGAAGAGTCGTATCAAATCCTCAAAGAAATAGTCAAGAAATCTGGCAAAAAAATGCTCCAATCACCGCAGTACATTCATGTCCAACAAATTCGTCATAAGTTTTATCACTTCGTGCATGCATTGAAGAACCACATCACATCCAATGCTCTGCAAGCATCGTGGAAAACATTCAAGGATGATCTAATGAATGCCGCGAGTATTGAAGACATCTATCGAAAGCACACCACCTATGTTAAACGAATCTTATTTCTCTGCATGTTAAATCGACGCAGTATCGAATTTTATAATGCTATTGAGAAAATTTTTAAGATTTCCTTAAGATTTTATGGGTAATATTTGCAACCATCGTATGTTTTTTCTGGATTTAACGTTGTTGTTGTTTTTATCTAATTTAAGGAATCTCAAGTCTCGTGACTGGAAGTTACGTCCCGGTGAAGATCATTACACTCACTCGCGATACGAAAAACTTGTTGCCGATGAAGCGGCATTTGAAAATTTCATTAAATATACAATATATTTAGGTAAAAAAATCGTTCGACATGGATATCAGGAGGAAATTGGTGAATTTATTCATTTAATAAATTACAATCAATATTATATTGTTGATGGCGATGTGTAAGAGCAGCTCTTTTTTTCTTTTATGGTGCTCACAATAAACTTTTTTTAAGTAACCTAACTATAATCCACTATATGCCTTTTTACGAATTTAACTCTTAGCAAAAAATTTTAATTGCATTTGTTTTGTTTATGTTTGTTCCTTTATATCTAAATGCACACTAAAAAAAAGTATTATTATTAATGGCATATCATGTGCGAAAATGGTTATATTTAAAAATATTAATTTATGTTTTACATTTCTACGTTAAATAAAAATTGAATTGCATTGTGAAATCTGTTGTTGAGTTTTATTTAATTAATTCAATTGGGTTTAGTTACTGTTTGTAGTAAGATGTCGCGCAACCAACTTTTCGACTATTAGGAATGTCTAAAATTGACATAAATAATTAAAAAAAAAATATTATAAATCAAGAAACGATAAAACGAAAGCTAAACGATAGGTATATGGCAGTCGTTAGAACTAACGAGTATCGTTAAAATTAAACGATTCTCGTTAAACATAATCGCATTTTAACGATAACGAAGTAATTTCAACGATAATCGTTTTACAAAATAGGGCCCCTGTACTTAAAAATGTAATTCATGCTAAATTTGAGGAAACAACCTTATGTCAATAACGTACAATTAAAATATTTTAATTAACATTGCGTATGTGAACGCACTTTTAATTTGAATATATAACCAAAATACAATTGGATTCCATGAATACAATTAGTCATTTAGTAATTAAAAAGTATTGTGTTCCATACTTAGAAATTATGAATCAGAATGCACAAAACAGAAGTTCTTTGTTTTTATATCATAATCTCATAAGTATAAATACTCCAAACAATGTAAGTCATAACTTCCGTTTTTGGAAGACATCCGAGAAGCTGAACATAGCTAATAATAAAGTTGTTTCTTTTTAAAAACTTAACCAAAATCATATAATAATTAAGTTACAGCCTACACCGTTGAAACTATTTTCTTCAAACTTAGTATTTAAAAGTTCTTAAATTCCAAAATGCTTGTACGTAAGACCTAGTACATACGTGCGACCTAGTCGAGTTTTATTTGTCTTTGCAAAACAGTCCATTTTAACTAATATATTATACAACCCTTATCCATTTCTTGCGTTACGATTCGAGCATCGATGTGACTAAGATGATAAATCTTTTCATTGTTTTTCTTCTTAGTATTTATATTATAGCTGCGATCATAGCAATAAAATAATTAAAGAGATTTCTTAATTTTCACAGGTGATTGCGGCCATATAATTGAAGCAACACCTGTCTAATTGGTTGTCATTTATTAGGTCTTTCTTACCAAATTAATACGGACAGTTTATAACGTTCAACAACATTTGCAAATAATTAAATGGCCTTTTGTTTGAGCAACATTTTGCGCTCTTTGGTCGAAAATCATATTTAGCGACGAGGCCCAACAAGCAAAATTGTGGAATTTCGAACGATCGCCATTCACACCAGATCCACCAAATTGCTATGCATCCAGAGAAAATTGTGTTAATTTTAGACTTACCGCATCATCGGTCCATACGAAGTTGGCTAGGGGCTATCGGTCGATGATAACCAATTTATTTTGTCCCGAATTGGACGATATGGGCACATGAGGTTTCAACAGGACGGCACTACGTGCCACATAGCCCGCGCGCTAATAAACATTTTGCATGAGCGATTTCCGAAAATGGGTAACCAAAGCGAGGTGATGTGAATTGACTACCGAGATCGTGCAATTTTAACTAGTTAGACTTCTTCTTTTGGGGTTTTCTTAAGTCTCAGGTCTATATGCCAATTAACCACAAACCACATTGCTCTTAAAGTCAACATAATCAATGCCTTTGGACAAATTCAGCCCATTTGTGGCGCCAGAGTTATGGAAAATTGTATTTGTATTTCAATGATATCTAACTCAGTTTGTTTTACTCAATTTAATGGTAGGAAACCTAATGGAAAACTCTTCATTTTAGAAGCTCTTATCGGGGATGGAAATTGAATATTTAATGTTGAAAATATAGTATCTTGAAGTCATACTGAAAGAACGTGAGCATTGCCCCAAAGAGCATCAACTAAAGGTTGAGATTTACCGTTCTTGGTGATCCAAATAAAGAACGACATATTAGTTGGTCGACACAGTAAAAATTTACGAGATATGAAAAAAGGTGAATGAAATCAATTTAATAATAAAACTGGGAGGTTAGGCAAAACACATGTAGCTGGAAAATTAGTTCGAATATCAGAGTAAGCGGAATTTATTAAGGGTATCGGTAGGATAAAAGCCGACCATATCAAAATATTGGAAGTGTTTAAATTCATATTCAAAGCTCTCTGTAACCACTTGTGAAAACACAGCTGCCGGCATCTGATACAACAGATATCGACCACCAAACTGTCGGAATAAGGGCTAAGAACTCATGTCTTCATTAATAAATACCTACCTTGCAAGGCTGACTGTAGCTTCTTTTTATAATTCAGTGATTCTAATTTTAGTAAAACAACAGTTCTGTTCTCTTAACATTCTACCGTCTTTATCTTTAACTTCCTATAGATAGAGCTCAAAATCAATCCTACTGCTCGAATAAAATCCTTCTCCAGTTCCGTACTTTCGAACTAAAACCGGCTTCTTAAAATATTTCTCGTCTACCCAAGTCTGCATTTGCAGCGTTGAAAAAGGCCCATGAATTTCTGCATCTGTTTCTTTCCATTTATATTCCCAAGTAGTTTCTTCTATTTCGGGTTCTGTGCTTTGTTCTTCTTTAACCCGTTTTTTTTCCTTGTCGTCAAAGTCATCTGCGTACATATCTAGCGAATCACTGCCTGCTTTGCTTGTGCTTGCTCCTGAGCCAATACGGCTTTTAATTTTTTCGTATGGCTCCTCATAAATACCCATGTTTCCGGTATTAACAAGGATCTCGTGGGCCAACTCAGAAAGTTTTGTTATACTCTCAGAAGCATCGTCAACGATTCCAGCTTTCTTTCTTCGCAAACGTTCGAGAGTTGATAGCTTCAGTTTATCTTTTCCGAATCTTTGAAGCGTTTTGGTAATGGTCTCATTAGGTTTCATCATTTCCAAGATTTTTGCATACGCTTCTTTGCTATTGAAGACTTCTATTTTGGACTTATCCTCGTCAACTGATGTTGAAGCTTCTTTTTTAGACTTTATCTAGAAATATCGAAAAGTTAGTAATATCTATGTTTTATAGAAAAATATCTCACTTTCAACCAGTCGATGTTGTCCAGCCAATTGTCTTGGATTTGATTTTCCTTTTTCCAGTGATAGTGACCAGATTTATCGAAGTAACCTTCCTCCAATTCTTCTTTCATATTGAAGGGAGTGATTTTAACTTCATCTTCGACTCCAGCTATACCATCTTCTTCACCCTCGATATCACTTTCGTTCATAACATCTCTTTAAAAAAATGTCTATTTATGTATTTATTTGTTAAAAGGCAACAATTTGTTCATTTTAACGTACTCATCATCTTTGTCGTCTTCTTCATCCGAATCTAGGGTGTGTTTTTTGTTCGCAATAATTTCTATTTCATCTTCGGCTTTACGTTTAGAAGACATTATTAATATGAATGTGATATGTGAGTTTATTTATTTATTATTTTATGAAAACTTGTGAATAACAAAATTGTAAATTTGCTTCCCTCAAAGACAATTCTGAAGTTAGTCTCGGTTTGTAGTTCAGTTGCTTCTCACAGTATCGAAAGGTAATAAAACCTTTAGATGAGCAGAAAAAAACGAATTTTAACATTTTTCACTACTATTTTTATTATTATTATTTACTTTTAACGACAATTTAGCTTTATCATTATTATTCATATAAATGGATTTAAGCAGATACATTCATGTAAATTTAATAAATAATAAAAACGACAGTTTATTTTGTGTTTTGACACAAACTAAACGATTGCCTTCGCAACAGTTGAGCTGTTTTCTATAAGAGCAAGGGAGAGAAGAGTGTGAGCATGAGTAAAGAGTTGCCAGTGCGCGGTTCTCTTTCAACTGGTGATTAAACTATTTGATTTCGATCACAGTTGCCAGTGCGCGACTAGCCTAATATTGTAAGGATAATGATTGTCATAACCCATGGGGTGTATCCAAATAATAAAAAAAAAAGATATGATTGAAAAATGTAACCTCATTTACGGATGTAGATGAGCTGCAAAATAATGAATAGAGAATTCGCCCATGTAAGAAGTTAGCATTGCCCTGCAAAAGGAAGAACGATTTAGTATATTTGTTGTTTCATGTTTCGTTGACGTTTTCCTAATCGGGAGGGGAAGGAATGAGGAAATCTTTACTTGTGCGGTAGGCGCAACGCTTGTCATATATTAAACAAATTGAAACCTACTTTCTTTTGAAATCAACCAAAAATTCTTTTATATCTAAAGAAACTGTAAAAAGTCGAAAAACTAAGAACGTTATAAAAAAATGTCTGCTGAAAAAAGTAAGCCAAAAGGCGATTTAGGGCTCTTAGAAGAAGACGATGAGTTTGAAGAGTTTCCAGCTGAAGGTATAAAATTGCTTGTCATTGTGTTTTTGTTCTTACATTTTTGTTGGTTAACATAATTTCAGATTTTAATGTCGCCGAGGAAGACGATAGTGCAGTTAACGTTTGGGAGGACAACTGGGACGATGACAACATAGAAGACGACTTTAATCAGCAACTCAAAGCCCATTTAGAAAAACAAATGGAATCTTAAAATAGCGATATGTGCTTATAAAAATATAATATGTAATTAAATAAAGTATTTGTAATTTAACATGTCTGCTCAGTTATTACTTTCTTTTTATCTAGTTTATTAATAATTAAAGATTTATATTACTAAAATTCGTATACAGTTCCAATCTGCAAACATAAAAACTCTTGCTAAGCAGAGTGGCCCAAAATGCAGTCGATGCTATTTGTTTATGCGCGTGCACAGGAATTTGCGCAAATGTTAAAATATGTTGCTCAAATCATTTGCGTTGTTAGGGTCTCTAACAGCCCTATTATAACTATCAACTAGATGCTTGATATATATCAACAAATTGAATGAATTGGCATTATGACTATCAACTATCAACATTTTTTATCGACTGAATTTTATTGGATTTTATCATTACTGTGAATGACTTTTTTGATAGACATGGTATTAGGGATATCAACAAAATAGATACACATCAGGGTTCGGACTTAGGTTTTAAATTTTCGAAGTAGATACGGAAAAAACTGAAGTAGATCTAAAATTTTCGAAGTAGTTTTAGGAAATTAAATTATATAAACATAACATATATAAGTAAATTCTGATTTCAGACTTTTAAAAAAATTTAATTAAATATAACTATTTTAAAGTAAATTTTCCATCAACGAACTTGTACGAATTTTATCAATTCAATAGGTGGCTCATAAATATCTTTACGTTTTTCTGTAAGTGATCTCAAAAACATTAAATTTTCTACAGTGCTTACGTTTAAATGATTCCTAAACTTGTTTTTTATGTAAGGCAGAGTGATCAGCGCTGTCTTTAAATATGTTGGTTTAGAATTTCAAAAAGAAGTAGATCATAAAAAAGAGAAGTAGGGAAGTAGATTAAATTTTTTTCTCAAAATCGAAGTAGATCTACTTCGATCGAAGTAAAGTCCGAACCCTGATACACATCAATATTTTCCTATCAACCACAAATTCTTGATTGAAACGTAAACATACAAATTTATTCGGGAACAAAATAAACAAAACTCATTCGCAATGAACTTTTTGATAAGTAGATATTCACAATCGATCTAAAATTACCAGTTGATGTTAAAATATTCATTTGTTTAACAATCGAACTTTGTTGAAAATTACTTGTTATTTATATTTAAATTAAGTATTCTGAACTTTGTTTGTTTATAGAGAAAATTTTTATGTTGTTCATTCCTATTGAAGCTATTAAACGAAAAACACATTAAACTTACCCCCCTATTATGGAAGACAACTCAACTATAGTTCAGTTGTAATTCTAAAATTGGTATTATCGATCACAACCAGTTGACTGTCAAAGCACAACCAGTTGTCGATTAGCAGACAACTAACAAAATGGTCGACTTTTCAGTTGTCTCTTCGTATTATGTAAGTAAGTTGAGTTGTGCTTCAGTTGTAATAAGCTTCAAAATCAGACAACTGGTTCGAAGCAGTAGTGTAGAACATTTTAATGAAAAAATCTGCATTCGGATATAAAATATGGACACAAAACAGTAAGTTAAACAACAATTTTAATAAAAATAGAATGTAATGAGTGTATTTTAGTTTGAAAACTACATGGCCATCACAATTTGAACGACTTGTTGCTCTATGTTAGCTGAGCATTTATCCATTTTCCACAAATGAGTTCCTCAATCACATCTACCACTTTTTTAATACAACTGACACACAATCGATAGAGTCAATCCTAAATCATTGTCACTACACTTTTGGCAACTTCCTTCGCTCATGAAACTAAGAGCAGTAGCAAGTTTAACAATTGGTGGAATCGCTGAGGAACGTTGGTTGTTTTAGGAAAACTATTTCGAATAAAAAAATGCATACTTTAGGAATAGAAGTGTATGTATTTAATGTTGAGCAGCTGCTTTTGACAGCAAATCGACTCCTAAAAGACGGCAACGTATTTTTTCATTACAATTGATTTTAGTTGACTTGCATAATACGAAAAATTGGCCTGGTTGCCTAAGAGTTGAGTTGTGTTGATGACAACTCAACTAAGTTGAGTTGTAATCCATAATAGGGGCATTATATTGTTTAAAAGAAAAGCCTTTCAATTTATAAGGAATCAACAGTTGATACCCATAATACCAAATTATCAACGATCTTCAATCGCTAATTTACTTTCTGAAAGTTGAGAACTGCCGATAATGCTAAGGTCTACATACCTCAACAGTTCCGACGAATTTGTTAAAAATAGTACCCACGATATTAACGCCAGCTCTACGCACTCTCTTCTCTATAACGGGTTGACGGCACACTGCCATTATTCAATTGTATAGGTATGCTAATTATTACCAAACCTTATTTTCGGAACCTAAAACGATTCGCTTCAGCCGTAATAAATAACGTATTTTTCTTTTCTATCACACCTGATCCTATCAACTTATCTCCTGGATAGCGGTATTCAACAAAATTTGCAAACAAGAATTCGTTCAAATGAAATTTAAAAAGCTCAGTTTGCACGATATATTCTCTTAATAATATTTTTATTTTATTATCATTATCATCTTAAATACTTTCATAAAAGAGCAATTATAATAGTAATAATATTTTGTTTCTCTTAAAATATACAAAATTTTATTATATGTGTAACAAAAAAAAAAAACTTTTTTTTTTATTATTTTGTTTGTATTTATTTTAATTTTTGTATTTGTGGCTAATAAAACTATATCTTGTAGTATATGAGAAATCAATTTTTTAACGTTTATCTGACGAGGAAAGACAGGTCTCAGGAAGAGGCGAAAATTAAACAGAAATGTATAAAAAGGAACTTAAATATAAGAAATCTTATTTATTAAAAAAATACATAAAGTGGACAATTAAAACTATTAGAAAGGAAGCTTTATACTCCCTTAGTTATTATAAATAAAACTTGTATCTGTATCGTGTTTTGTTATATTTTCCTTTTCTCAATTTTACACTTCATCTGTATTTGGTTTTATGTTTTTTGTTTCGTTTCTATTCAAGAATCAGTGCAGAGCAAGATACTCGTTTACAATGAGATATTATTTTTAAAATGCTTGGCAGTATTAGCAAGGACATTGTTCTATAGATGCCAAAATATGTTCCTTAGTTTTGTAGATCCGGCTAGAAGTGCAAAAATGAATAAAGAAACTGCCCGTGATGGTTTTCTTCATTAGTTCCACAGAACTCGTCTGGTATGGAGAAAAGAATCGGATGGTTCGCATATTACAAGAAATAATCCGCTTGCGGTTTTTTCGATGGTATACCTCGACTTTCTTGTGGGGCAGCTTCAAAAATGATAAAGTCTCTGTGAAGGAATTCGTTCAGTTCTAGAATTGCTGCCACGTTTCCACATCTGAAAAAAAATAATGATGAGTTTAAATCTAACTTTACGGAATTTCAAATAAAATACAATTAAAAGATATTCAGCCCTATCTTAAAGTATGTATGTAATTTTATACATACAAAATGCAGCGATGTAATATTAAGATGGACTAAGTATTTAGGTTTTCTTCGCCGATGAAAAAAGTTTTTTACCCCTTCTAATCTGGCTGTTATATATAAAGCCTTTATATTTCCGAAACCCATATCTGGGCAGGTGCTCCAAAAACCCACTTGAGTCTCTTGGACAGAATTTAAAAGAGTGCTATACATATACATAAATGATAGGTGACCGTTGTATAACTGAAACATTTGTATCTCTCGAGCACCGCCGCAATGTTTCATGTCTATCATTAACAGTGTTCTAGTGAAATAGCCAGTTGAGGAATGCAACCCTCAAATAATTCAACCGTAATACCCGTACTTCTAGGAATGCTCATCAGTTTACCATTGAGACCAATTTCGGACGTACTGTCAAGTACAGAGATTCTTTTTTTGGCCACACTACACCCGGTTCAATATTTCCCACTCATTGCAATGTTCAGACATTCAAAACCAATGTGTATCGGTATCGCCTTTCTAATCCTATCCTAATCATAACCCCTTGAGTACTCGTATAATACAAAAAAAAAAAAAACACTAACAATTGCACAAAAATTAATATATTGTTTGCAAAACAAAAAAAAAATAATATTTTCAATAAACAACTTTTAGCAGAACGATTCAACAGCAGTGAATCAGAATTTGTTTTTTTACAGTAATGGTATGTTTAGAAAAAAATTGTCAATTCGTTGGGATTTTTACAAATGAAACTGTAGTTCTTTGTTAGCTAATTTGTTTACTCTCATTTTCTTTAAAGAATAGATAAACACATTGGCGCAAAATTTTAAACAGCCTATTATTAAGGTATTAGTATGATACTACTTAAGAATTTGCTAACTTTATACATAGTAGTTTACTATCTCATTCTTAATTTTAAACATTTCCTAACTAGTATCGTACTAAAAGAATTTTCTTAATAAAATGCTTCTGAATGAATTAAAATTTTTATTGAGTCTTTAGGTGTCTTTTACAAAGTTGTTTCATCTTATTCTATCTTTAACAAAAGTACAAAAGTGGCTGTAACGTATGGCCTTCTTTAACAATCTTGCTTATTTAAGGTTAAGCCTCGTGGCATGTCAATTTTTATATAATAATATAGTTTTGTTCTGCTCGTGCTCAAGGGCGAGCGTTATACATATGCGTGAAACGGAAGTTTCGTTGACTATATACATATTTACAATTTTATAAACTAATACTAACTTAAAAACTAAAGAACTAAAAACTAAAAAAGCGCTGCGCGCTATATCTTTTTTTAACATATAATGTTGATATTTCTTGTCTTTTTTTTTTGAATATGAGAGCGAGAACGCTCTTTATGTTTGAATATACGATTGGTTCACTAGAGAAGTGATAGAGTGAAAAAGATAGTCAGATATGAGCGATAGCTCTATACTGCTTACATGTATACATTTAGGATGAGTGAGAAGATTATACGGTTACACTAATATCTCATGACAGAGATAATAAGTTGAGATTACATATTGATGATGTATTTTTTTTTATCTTTCTTTTTTTTTTTTTTTAAATAGAACGATAGCGCACTATGCAAATTAGGCATATAATTACTATTATATCTTCTTCTTCCTTTGATTCGGCGCTGTTATGATCTCGATGTCGAGGGGATCATAATTCTCCCACGTATCTGCTTCACACTAGTGATCCGCCTGTGGGGTTCGCCGGGTTGACCTCAGAAATCGGCGGCAAGCATCCCGGTTTTGTATTTTTCCATTTCTGAGGCCAACTGAATACTGGTGTTTTTGCATTTGTTCGTACCAGGAGTGTTTAGGCCTACCTTTCTTTTTATTCCGAATTGGAACGTTGTATGATATTGCCTTTTTGACGGGGTTCTCAGGATCTCTCCTTTGAACATGGCAAAACCAACTGAGTCGGTCGTGTTCAATTTTTTGGGAAATGGTATTCTTAACATGAAGGCTTCCTCGGATCTTCGTACTTCTAATTCGATCAAGCTTTGTAACTCCTGCTGTCATACGAAGCATCTTCATCTCAGCTGCCGTTAGTTTACTCTCATACTTTTTGTACATTGTCCAACATTGTGAACCGTATGTGAGTGCTGGACGCACAACTGAAGTGTAGAGCTTTCCTTTCAGCTTAGGGGGCATTTTTCGGTCACAGAAGATAGCAGAATTTTCCCGCCACTTCATCCACCCTACGCTTACGCGATGATTAATATCGTCATCACAAGTAGCTTCGTTATTTATCATAGACCCCAGATATTTAAACTTTTCACACTTGGGAAGCACTACTCCATTCAAATAAATGTCTGGAATAGGCCTGTGTGGATCAGAAAATGGGCAGCATAGGTATACTGTCTTTTTCGCGCTTATGCGGTACCCACTTCCTTCTAGAACATCCACCCATACGTCAAGTGCTCGTTGTAGGGATATCGGGTCTTCACTTATGATGGCTCCATCGTCAGCAAAGAATAACTGATGCACTTTTGGATCCGTCACTTTGCCTTCAAGCAGGTAATCAAGAACTGTAATAAAGAGCAGGGGACTCAAGACACTTCCCTGGTGTACACCTACTGTGATTTCGAATTCTTCGGTGACTCCAGCTGCGCATCTTACTTTAGTAACTGCTCCATCATACATGTCCATAATTATCCGCACATAGGTTTCTGGAACTCCTCGTTGCCTGAGGGCCACCCATATTAGATCTCGTGGTTGCCGATCGAATGCTTTTTCAAAATCAACCAATACGACATGCAAATCCTCCAAAGAATCCCGATGTTTTTCCATAATTATTCTTATACTCTGGATTAGATAGATAGATAGATATAGATATTTTATTAATAATTCATTGTATATAAAATCAGTACAAATTTTTTCACAAAATATTAATAATGTAATTTAAATATTACAGTATTATTGGCATAACATTTATTGTTGTCTGCCAGGTTGGCTAAATATATACTAATATAAATCATATTATAAAATTAATAGAAAGATATCAACATCGTAATTTTTTTATTTCGTATTCCTAATATATCATTACTTTGTATAATATTTCTAATTATTAACAAAATTCATTGATTAATAACTCTCTATACTTTAAACAATAATTTAAAAAACTGAAAAGAGATTGAAAGTTTTTGCCGTTCAAAATCTCATAGAGCTCTTCAAGAGAAAGCACACTTTTATCGAAACATACAAGTCTAGTGTTCTTGAAAACTGGACATCTGGCAATAAAATGGTATGTATTTTCCACTTCATCTAGATTGCAAATTGTGCAAATACCGACTGTATCTTTTTTGAAAGCTTTAGCGTTAATATTGAGGAGCCCACCCCTAGCTTTGAGAACTAGGCTAACCAAATGGGAAGAATTTTCGTCGACAAAGTATGGTTTGAAGTTGTAATCAAGGTGAGGATATAAATCATGGAATTGTGAATTTCTGGCACTACTGATGTTATTAGTGGTTTCGGAATTTTTCAAGCTTTCTAGAATATTCTCATGCAGATCGATCAAGGAAGATGAAGAAGTAAATGAATTAGTATCTATAACTATATCTAGGTCACTGCATATATCTCTCCACTCGCGGGCCCAGTAAATGTTTTCAGCGATTGTCTCCTCCGCAAGGATCCTAGTCAATCTGGATCTAGGAAGTTTAAGTGTTTTTCTTATGTAATTAAAATGTAGTCGTAGAGTTTGAACAAATTGAGAGTGAAGGCCAACCTCTAAATGTAACATATAGTTGGGTGTGTTACTGGGGAGGTATAACATTTTTTTAATGAAAAATCGAAATAGTTTTTCAACCTGTTCAAATCGCTTGTAGCCCCAAACTTGAGCGCCATAAAACATAATTGATTTTGCTGCAGTGTCAAAAATTTTAAGTTTTTTAGAAATAACTATTTTGGGGTTTTTAATGTAATTAGACCAAGTTGCATTAATTGCATTCTTTGAAACAACAAGCCTAGAGTCGAGATGTTTATTAAAAGACAAATTATAGTTAAGTAAAACACCCAGATATTTATATTGATTTACAATTTGAATGGAGTTATTCCCATAATTCCAGTTAAGATTTTTAGAAATTCTTGTACCATCACGGAAAACAACAATTTTCGACTTATTTAAGTTGATTTTCAGACTCCAAAGGGAGCAATATTTGAAAAGATGATCAATCATACGTTGCAAATCGGCAGGGCAGTCAGAGATCAATACGAGATCATCTGCGTAGAGTAAAATCTTGATAACCATATTCGCCATAAACACCCCACCGGGCATGTCTTCATGAAGGTCATTCAGATATAGAGCAAATAGAAGTGGACTTAGCAAACACCCTTGCTTCACACCCTGGCTAACCAGGAAAGGCTCTGACAACGATTTTTGATCCCACACCCGACATGTTGTGTTCTCATATAGCTGTTGCAGAATTCTGATGACCTTTGAGGATAATCCGAAACAGGACAGTTTATAAAATAATGAATTACGTGGTATTAAATCAAAGGCGCAGGAAAAATCCACAAAGAAAGTGAAGGTTTTTTTTTTTTTCTTGTGGTTAAGGTGTACGATACTTGTGAGGTTAAAAATATTGTCGGTAGTGGAGTATCCTTTACGGAAACCAGCCTGGTATTCACTGAGGATACTATTACAGTCAATCCAGCTATTAATCCTATTAAGGATAATGCCAGTGAATATTTTATATATTGTATCAAGTAGCGAAAGACCTCGATAGTTCTCAACACTATTGGGATCCCCCTTTTTGTGTAGCGGAATAATAATCGATTTTCGAAAGGAAGAAGGAATGCATTCAGAGAGATATATTTGATTGAGTAGACATAGAACTTCTTCTAAGAAACAAGTTGGAGCATTTTTGTAAAATTCATAGCTAACTCTATCCTCTCCCGGCGCTTTTTTATTTTTTGCTCTTTGTAGTACATGTAACAGCTCCCACATATCAAAAGGAGAGTCAAGAAAATTATCTATTTTTTCTGGCATGGCCCAAGAGAAATGATGCTCATTTTCAGATACAGAAAAAAGTGACTTGAAATATATCATAAAGTCTTGGCTTTTCAGATTACCACTTGGTTTTGATTGACATTTCTTCATCGAATTAGCTAACTTCCACCAATCACTAGCATTCCTAATTGAATTAAGCTTTTCAATGCTTTTGTATGCGAAGTTAACTTTTTTATTTTTGCAGATACGTATGTACCTAGACCGTCTCTCTATGTAAAGTCTTTTATAAAATTCGAAATTATATTTCCGGTAAAGATTGAGCTGTTTTAACATCCTATTTCGAGCGCGGATACATTCATAATCAAACCATTTATTTTTTGGAATAAAGCGTTTACAAGCCCTACTCTTACCAGCCGCAGTGTTAATCTTGTACAGAAGAGAGCTGACTTTTTCTTCTATTGACATACTTGAAAAAATATAATGGCAATTAGATAACCGACTGAGAGCAACTACATATTTTACACGATTATTATCGGACCAGTAGAGTTTTTGAGGGAGTACCATCTGATTAAAGTCCTGACTATGGGTTGAGGGGAAAGAAAGGCGTAGGCTGAGGGGCATGTGATCCGAATAAGCTTTGCTTGGTATAGAGAAATTTTCGATCAAGGGTAAAAAATCGAACGAACATGCACAATAGTCTATGACTGAACTACCCGAGGCACCACAGAAGGTAAACTCACCATTCATATCGCCAAACATCCTGCCATTGATGATCACTGCACCTATATTTTCAAAAAGATCAATTAATTTCTTTCCTTTAGTATCTATTGTTTTATCTTTAGATACTCGTATCTCAGAGGCAAAGGGAGCACTACTCAATAAACACTTATCAATAAATTGGGCCTCAGCCGTGCGAGCATTTAAGTCGCCAAGTATACAAAATGACTCCATATTCATATTATTTAAAAAACTTTCAAATTTATCAAAATCAGCCGCCCAATTTGTTTTGTTTGAACCATTTAAATATCGAGGTACAAAATGGAAATTCGCATCACCAAATTTAGCAGCCAGAACAACATTACCAGAAATTTCAAGAAACCTAAACGAAAATTTATCTTTTAAGCTTTTTTTAAATCCGAACAAACACCCACCAATAGCATGGCCAGCACTATGAAACTTTATAGCATCATCCCAATATAAATGAAAATCACTAAAATAAATTGAAAAATTACTTCTTTTATCATTCAAAATATTAGTTTCGTACAAGAAAAAAATATCGAATTTATTTATATAATATAAAAAATTACTAAAAATCAGTTTACTCTTTAAGTTTGCTACATTATACGACAATACCTGACAGACATTATTTGGTTGCTAATTTTTTAGTTGATCACTAGATGATACTTGCAGCGCAGGAACTTTATCATTAGATTTAGGCGTCTCTCTAACAATTATGTCATAAGAGAATTTAGCTTTTGTGACAATCCCTCGGAGAAATTCGACGTCCTGGATCTTTGCACCTTCCACTTTACCATTGTTCCAAGTAAACTGAATATCATTAACGTAGATGCAAAATTCTCCGAAACGAACTTTGATTTGTCCTCCTGCTTTTGCTATGTTTTTTCCTAGGGTACGTAATTGGAATCTTTTATTACGTTCATCAGCAGTGTAGTCTTTTTGTACAAAGATGTTAGTCCCTTTAAGGTTCTTCTTAGCTGCAATTATACTGTTGACTTGTAGGGCTGAGTCCAACGAGAACACGAACAACTTCCCACCATAAACCGGTCGAGATTCCTTAACGATTGCTGTGGTGTTCAGAACATTGAAGCATAGATCATTGAACTCGGCAACAGCTGACTGAGTGTTTCTGTTACTTAGCCCGCTGACAACAATGTTTGCCCGTCGAGATGATTTGTCAATTAACTCCAATCTATTTTTCATTGCCTGTAACTCTTCTTTAAGCTGTGTGTTCTCTGAACGCAGGTGCTGAATCTCCATTCGCAGAGGCTGTAGGTCGTCTTTACGTGCGACATCATGCAGTTTCAAGTCCAGTGCAGCGCTGAGCTTGGAGTCAAATACAGACCATGAGAATAGATCATTACTGGGTGCAGGCAGAGATAGAGCCGCCTGGGTAATATTATTAGCCTGGTTGTGGTTCGGTGTTGAAAATGACATTGTTGTTGAGTTTATTAATTGTTTTTTTGCGACAATGGATGCACTTTGGTCAGGTGAAGTTTCTTGGTACCCGCGCTTTTTGTGAACTTCCATATATTTTGGGGTTATGTTTAGTCGCACAAAAACTTTTCTTTACTTTCGTCAAAACAACACTTTTTCATGGATTATTTCATTCAACTCGGAAAAACAATCGTCTAAAGTTACTGATAATAAAGTTTTATAATTTTTTATATACAAAATAATGAATTTCTTAGGGATTTTTTGCAGAGCGTAATTAATTTGACGTGTGATGTTTATGAGAACAGAGTTGCCAACCTATACTCTGGATTGCATCCGTGGTTGACTTACCCCCGACAAACCCGCACTGGTCATCAGATAGCCTAATTATTTTTCGCAGTCGGCTACCCAAGACTCGCTCAACGATCTTCATGGTGTGTGACATCAGCTTAATCGAACGGTAATTATCACAGCTTCGAGTATCACCCTTTCCTTTATAGATTGGAAGAAGGTAACTTTCCCTCCACTGATTAGGCATGCGATCACCTCGTATAAGTTTGGAGACAAGAATCATGAGCCATCTAAACCCGATGTCTCCCATCTTTTTCCAAAACTCTGAGGGTATTTCGTCTGGGCCAACAGCTTTTCCCTTTTTGGAGTATTTTACCGCCTCACTAACTTCTTCGACTGTGACGTCGGATACTTCGCTTAAGTTAGGTGAAGCTATTGGAAAGTATAGCCTTGGAAATTGTTCGTTTAGAAGTCCGTCACAATACTGTCGCCACCTGTGAAGAATTTCGTTGTCTTCCACAAGTAGTTGGCCTTGAGCATTGTTAATGAACTTTGGCGAACAAATCTCCTGGGCATTTCTTCTTCTTTGAGCGGCTATTTTGAAGATACTATTATATAATAAAGGAATTTTCACATATCGGTTACAATAATGTCACTTAGTTTTGAATGTTAAAACTTAAAGATTATAAAGGTCTTAATCCTGAGCGCCACAAGTTGGTAAGCAGCGGTCAGTTTCCGTTTATCGGGATTCATCCAGTTTTTTAGAGACTTGATTCTCAGTTTTTGGCGACATATTAGGTCACCCGGTTTAGTAGTATCATCAGTCCCAGACCCAGGATTGAGATTTGGTTGCTGTTCGGCAGACTAATGCCCGCAGAGCTGTAGTTGCGGATTTTTTTTTAATGTGCAGGTTCGCTTCCTGCAGGGAATTAGCCACATGTCGGCGTCATCGATTGTTGTTCGGCGGACTGTTGCCCGCAGAACTGCAGTTGCGGATTTTTATTAATGTGCAGGTTCGCTTCCTGCTGGAAATGAGCCATGTGACGGCGTCGTCGATTTCTGTGTTGTATAAAACACTGTTGCTTAATGCAAGGCGTTGGTGGGTTGCATCAAGCTTCCCATTTCTGGGTCCTCCTCCCCTAGTCAGATTTACACCACATAGAGCTTGTGCGCACTTTAGGTTAAAGTGATCCAATTTTTTCAGCGTAATCACTGCACCATCCGGCGATGAAATTAATTTTGGGTTGTTAAGGAAGTTCGCTTTTGATGTAAGCGAATACTATTTCGTCAAAAGACATGTTAAAAACGGAAAAAATTTAATTTAAACCGCGACACGTTTTTACTTTAGGTTATGTTAATTTTATTTTTTGGAGAGTGCAGACGCAGAAACACGTCTGCACTCTCGGACACTCCAATCCAACCAACCAAAATGCTTCTGAACACACCTAAAACAATGACATTTCGTGTAAAAAAGTAAGTACACGAACCTTTTTTGATGTTTGCAAATGTCAAAGAGTCATATGAAGCTAGCACGATATTAAAAAAATAAAGTAGGTATTCGATGATTTCAACTTTAATAAAAGGGCAGAGAAAGTATGATGCTATATTCGATTAAAATTTGCAAATTCGTTGTTTTAACCTAGTATCATACTAAAACAGCTTTAGCATCGTACTAATTCAATTAAAATTTTGCTTGCGCCATTGTTATTTATAAAACTTTCAGACTTAACGAAAGCTCGTTGAGAAATGTGTGAGTGACAAACTTTTAATTTGTATGTATGTATATCCTTACACTATAGATCCTTATACTGTATATTTTACACTATATATCCTAAGGAAACTGAATTCACAAAAATTACACCAATATCTTAATTATTTTCTTATGTCGTTTTTTGTTGTAGAAAAGATTTCAAAAGACTTGTTTATGTTGTGTTCAAAAAAAGATGAGATAACAAGGAGAAAGATGCGATCTTTCTAGTTTAGGAAATCTGATCTGCCTTCACCCTACCAAAGTACATAAATAGAGTTCCATGTACAATAGAAAATATATTTTTTTCAGTGAATTGAATAGTGTATTTGGGTGAACAAGTGTTACCGATACTACTGAAATATAAACCGACCAGCTTTGAAGATAAAATTTTCTATTCCAACATATTTTATTTAAAAGATCAACTCTGTATTTCGAGATGAGAAGATGTGAAAACATTGAATGAGAAACGATATTGGTGTTTACTTCAGCCACTCATCTTTCCTATCCTTCTTTCTCTTCCGTAACTTCACGCCCGCGCTGTGTTGAAATATTTAAAGGGTAATCATAATCCCTTGAGCGTGAGTAGATATAAAAAAAAAATAAAAAATTTGAAGTAGTAGGAAAAAATAAAAAAAAAATTTTTATGTCCCAGGTGTTTTTTTTTTTTTGATTGATGTATGCCAACACTATTTTTATACAACTGCGAACGAATTAACATAAGAAAGCTGGTTTCAAAATTTAAGGTGAATACCTTTAATGAGGTAAAGCCTTTTCGATTCCATTCCGATTCTGTGCACACAATGTGATTTTGAAATTTGTATTGTATAAAAAAAAATATCTTGGGAAAACTTAACAAAAATAAATGATGCTGATAAAAACGAATTACGATAATCATTTAAACAGTTTTTAATTCAAGACCAATGTGTATCGACACATCTTTCTCTCCCCCTAATTTAAAAATAACTCGTGTTGTGTTAAACAACATTATAAGGATCTCTCAATAAACCCTGAATTAAAAAAAAAAAACTAATTCTGTTTAATTTCGACTATATGGAGTGAACTTAAAATTGTTTTTATAAAAAAAAAATACGAATATGAAGGCTGCAGGATCTGATGGCTTATTAGCAGACCTCTTTAAATATGGATGTGATGTTTTGGTTGGGTGTCATAAAATCATTAACAAATATGGTTCGAAAGAGCCATGTCCGATGTCTGCACCGTTAGCGGATTGACAGCTATCGTGTATCAAGCAACATCCCTTTATGTATCGAGAGCTTGTTAAGTATGTAAGTATGAACTATGGAAGAATATAAGGTTCTGAATGGCTTTCGTCCAAAAAAGGTGATATTCGGGTCTGAACGGATCTTCGGGTGTTAATGGCTCAGGTACCGAGTTGGTCTTTTTGTCCTTTCTCGAGGGGTTTGCTTTCTTGGCGATTTTATACGTCTATTTGTTATTTAATTCACGGGAAAGAGAACAAATTAAGAAAGCATTGTCAAAATATGGCCAAGCTTTAAACTTATACCCACTTAGGCTTTACCATTCCAGTGCATTTCTTCTAACATATTTATGAATTTATGTAGCATTTCATTAGGCGAATTTAATATATTACACTATTCTTCGATGCATTCAAATTCGCTGCTTGGGGCATCGAATTTGGATTTCCACTTTATGACTATATGCAAAATTGATGACTTTAGGTTCTATGGTAACTTATAGAAAGCTTACATTAGATTGAGATTTTAGTTGAAGGTTTCATTTCTAATCTGAACGTTCGTATGTTTTCCCTAATGAATGAGTTATATACCCGTATAAACCAAAATCATTTATTAAAAATATTTTTAACTTACCTATAACAGTAATTGGGCGCTGACCAAACGGTTAAAACAGTCTCATTGAAATGCCACTTGAATCCTTCCATGACCAGTTGATGGGCTCGACATATCATATCAATGTCATTAGTTCGGTTGAACTGGGATACGACGTCCGATCCAAATAGATAACCCGCACCCCGTGGCGATACACCCCATCCCGTCTGATCTTCGGGATCACTCCAAAGCAAGTCACACATAGGACCATCGTGCGGCACTTCTTGCTTACGATCTATCGTGCGAATTTGATCTAAATACTGAATGGAAGGACTAAGACCACCGTGTACACAAAATATTTTTCCATCTATTATCGCCGAAAGACTTAAATAATCAAAGATCTCGGTACAGTATCGCCAAACAGCTGTTGATCCATATTTTCGCAGGCATTCGTCGTAGAATCCATATACCTGGGTAATTTGTCGAGATTCATGATTGCCCCGAATTAATGTAATTCGATCTGGATAACGGACTTTCAACGCCAACAGAAGTAGAAACGTTTCTACACTATAATATCCACGATCGACGAAATCTCCCATAAATAAATAGTTTGTCTCAGGCACATCGCCACCGACTTTAAACAGCTCTTTCAAATCATAGAACTGGCCATGAATGTCACCACAAACTGTAACAGGAGAGTCGACACGCTGGACATTTCCTTCTTCGACAAGGATTTCACGAGCTTTTGCACACAGCGCCTTTACTTCATTCTCCTTAATGATTTCACAGCGTTTAAGCTGTTCTATCTGTCGATCGAGATCGCTGTAGTCTGTCATTTTGTTTGTACTTAGTTCTGTGGTTATTTATGCGGTTAAAAGAAAATATTCTCTATATCGAATTGTATTTAGTGGTTAATGGTGAAGATTTACAGTCCAATAAAGTTAGGTCGCCGTCGGTGTGCCTGCCCCGTCCACCAAGGGGTCTGCAAAGAATTCTACTTTTGCGTTGGTTTCTGCAAAGAAATAAATATTTTAAGTACAGGAAGTACAAGTCAAGCTAAACCAAGATATACAGTTGAGTGAAAAATGTCAGTTGAAGATTGTCCTCATTTGTAATGCTCATGATGTAAACAGCTGACTATCCAAAAATCGCCGTTTGACCGGCCAGTCAAATGCTAGTTGATAAACTTTTGCCTGCTGGAATCTGGTTACTCCATTGATAAGGAAAACTTGAATTCGTCTAGCTGAAATTACAAGTACCACTTGGTACGCCTTCCCGAGTCCTATTGATTTAACTAAGGTATGTTGATGAAGGAGGAAATGATAGGCGATACAAACAAAATAAAAATCTCCTTTCTGTGTTGATAACCCATGTAATGTACAAAAAAATGTTAAGAACCTTTTTATCATCATTTCTATCCCTAGAAGTACGGTTATACTTGAATGAATTTAAGTCTTTGCGGTTTCTACAATAAGCTTTCGTATTGAATGCCCTTAACTTGAATTCTTTCAATTGAAAGATTCGAACATAAGGACAGTTTTTAATTAGGGTGCTGCATAAATAGAGATTTGTGATTCTTGAAACTTTAGACTAGTTCAGCAAGATTTATCAACTAAATTTAATTTAATTGGTTTCCTGCAATGACACATAATAATTAGGTTACCGAATCAAAAACAAAAAAGAATCCGACTTTTTAAAAGAAGAGGTGCTCAAATTATTATTAAGGTTTTAATGAAACAGACTCATCATTAATAAATAATAATAACACAAGCAATAATTAGAATTAAGCCAACCTAAATAATTGTACTAATCCTTTTAACGGATGATTTATCTTCACAAGGAGTTCAAGTATGTACCGTGGAAGATTAGTATTAAATGACCAAAATATATTTCTGAACTTAGCTTGTGCTGGTGTTTGGGGACTGCAGACACACAATGTTATTTTTTTGAAACAAACCATAAACAGTATACATTTGAGTTCAGATTATATCTTACGTCTAAAAGAATAAAATTGAAAATAGAAAATGACGTAATTAAAAAGATCAAAAGTGTTTTGAAGTGCATATGATATCAATTAGTTTTTGTTTCATTCAAAACTGTTCAAATTTTAGATATTACAAAAAAAAATAAACAAGTTTTAAAATACTCGTAGTTTAAGCGTTGTTCGAATTAAATTAAATCTTATTTGTTATTGACAAAATATTTATTGTATCCCAATCCCAACACAGAAAGAAGGCATGACTTAATACACAACGATGGCAAAAATTTGACGACAGAAAAATAAAAAAAATAAAGACATAAGATAAAAAAACTTTCGTTATTCTTTTTTTTAATTTCAAGAACTTCAATATTTGTTTTTATTGCATACAATCAATTCTTCTCGGATTATTTACATGCATATTCAATAACATAAATGAACTTAGAACTGTATTTTATACAAATCATTTTTAATCAACATTTATTTTATTTTCTAAAATATAATCATTATGTTTTATCTAACCGAAATTAGAGGATTGATAAAAATAACCAAACAAGGCCAAAATGCAGAAATCAAGCCACGGATAAATATTCGTCTTCTCCTTTTATTCTGAAGCTCTTATTGTAAAGTAAAACAAATGCTTAAGTTAATAATAATTTATAATAAGTGTAGTTTTTATAAGAGATTATGGGATGACTTCATATTTTTTTTATAAGGTTTCATTTGATGGTGTGAACGATTTAAATAAAAAAATGCGATTTTCTTAAAAGACATATCATTTTAGCCTGATTTGGACACTTAACAACTCCTCGCAAACGGATGATTTATGAAAAAATAAATTATTCTCATTTCCTTTTTTTTAATATTATTCCTTTATCATTGCTTTAGCACTAATAGGGTATCTCTCAATTTTATCTTGGTTTTTTTTAGCAACTAAACTACATATTTAATATAACAGTTTTTATTTACCTATATAATAGCAAGCATTTATGTTATTTATTGTTTTTTTTTTCGTTTTAATTTTGTAATATTTGTTTTTTAATTCATAATAATAAATTATTACATTTCTTTAAAGTGTTTGACGTTTGTGATCCATCACTTGTTTTAAAAGAGTGCCTTTTGTTGGTTTATGTTTGTTTTTTTTTTTAACTTTATACTAAAGTATTTTATTTTATTTTTATTAATGGGTATGAATGGCTCTTTTTAAAGAAAATAAAGAATATTTAAGGACATGAAATTATATACATAAATTTAGGCTACGAGTGGTGTAGTGCTGTTTTACCCATATTATTACGAAACAAAAAACGCAATCAATAACGAATTTGATGTGGTTTAAAAAAAATATATAAAACTTAAGCAGCGTTAGCAAAGGCATAGTAAAAATTAAGTGCAAATAAACACAAGTTGCGTTATAAGCAATTTATTCGGTTCGCATAAGGTTCTCATGAATCGAATACTCGTGTGAGGGACTCATAATAAAAAGGCACATAGCTGGAAACTCTTGAGCGAGTGCGTCTAATAAGTGTTCATTCGGTAGATCGCACTCACGAGCAGTTATGAGGTTGGTTACTGCTTCTTAGACTCTTAGCAATTTTGAAAAATATTGGAAACTACCTAAAATTGTCGCACTAGTCGGGATATGAAGGCTTTGGAACGAGACTGCCTTAAATGACAAAATTGATATTTTGAGTTTTTAGTGTTTTCTTTATGTAAGCACGACAATACTTAGTAGCAAGGTATTTAATAGAATTTTCTCAAAGTATTTTAAAATTTAGAGTAAAAACATGATTTAGACAATATTTATATTAATTATTTAACTTGAAGAAAATGTAAAGTAAAATACTTGTTGTTTTTTTGTATTATTTGAAGTTTTGTTTCTCTATTGGTGGTAAAATAGTAAGTTGATGGTAAGCAAAGTGATATCTTAAGTAATACTTTTGTATATAAAACTTATAGTATTCTCATAAAGACGAAAGATTGGGGCGACATCTTAAGCATAGCGTTGGTACTTGTTAGATTTGTTTCTGCTAAATTTAATAATAAAATATTCTCTTTTTTACTACTTTTTTTGTATCCTACTCTCCACTGTAAAATCTAGCGCTAATTTCAGCGCCATCATCATGCTAGAGTTCGCAATACAAAATCACGCTCCATGACAATACTATAGGTTATATATACAAAGATAAATACTAATATTCACGAGCGGTCAAAGTACGACCATTTGAATGTAGAATAGTCTACGGCAAAGTTTTTAATCATGGAACACATACGTTTATACCCTGTACGCAGTGCGCAGAACAGATTTTTTAAACACATCTAGTGCTTCTTCAAATCGAAAAGTAAATTTCTCTTCTTAGGGGCCAGTTATAGCTCATCAGAAAAGTCCATCAGAAAAATTGAAACAATCGAAATCTGAAACATTTTTCTAATGGCCGGTTATAGCTACCAATAATTTTACGTCAGAAAACAAACAATTTTTTGCTGTCATATCATCAGAAAAAATTTTTCTGATGCATTCGGAACAGAAAAAAATCGGAACACAAAAGAAAAACGAAATGGAATATATTTTGAGTTTTGGCAATCAGCTGTTCAGAAAAATTAAATTCCATTAGAAAAAATATTTAAATCCATTTTCTGAGTAAATTTAGCAACAAAATGTTGTAATTCTTTTTGTAAAAATTAGTCCAAGCAAGTATTCGTCTTATTGCATTCAAATTTTACTCAAAATCGAGTTGTAATATGGTCAAATTTGGAAGACAAATTTTTTTCTGATGGACTTTTCTGATGAGCTATAACTGGCCCCTTAGAATCAATTTTGTATAGTACGACAACTACCCGATTCTGTATTCTGGACACAATATAGTTGGCAATAGATTCTTTGTTTGTAAATTCGGTGTAAGGTATCATTAGTAAATTATTAAGCTTAAACTGATAATACAAACAAATAAAAGCATGGACTGGTAAGGTTACAAGATACCTAGGAGTTAGGACACGCAATAGTTTTTAAAGTATTTTGTTACATTCAAAAAATCATGTTGGCAGCTTTTAAAATTATTAACGGAATGCTAGCGAAGTCCAAGGCAGTATATGAATAAATATTTTTTTTTTGTATTCTTAGAATGTTATAGAAAAGGAAATCAACACAAAATTATCATAAGCATGTGAATTAAAAATAAAAAACCATTTTACACATAATCGACATAATAATATAATAAAATGCAAGTATTGTTTAGCTTCTACTTAGTTTGCGTAATGGCATTATTCAATTTTAAATCTATTTCTGGCAATCAATTTGAACAAGATGGATTCTTATCTTTCTTCAAGTTCTTTCGAAGTTATAGTTATATTCGGTTTATAAAGTGTTATATACTTAGGTAATGTTTTCTGAACTTATCTTTTGTTATATTATTATCTTTTGATTTGAAAATAAAACGTTTGTGAATTTTTTTATTTAACAAATATATTTTCTTGTTCAGGTGGTAAATGAAAGTAATTAAAACGCCATTTTTATCCGAACTTATAATGTTCGTTTCAATTTAAAGCTAAGCAAGCAGTAGTAGCCGTATTTTATTATCGCTAATGCATATGTATCATCAAATGAAAATAAAACGACAGGGATCAAAGTGTTACAAGCCTATATCTTTTTTTTGTCTTTTTTCTATACATTAATCTAACAAACAAAATATTAAGTAATAGTTCAACCATTATGTAAGGGGTGCTAAAATATAAGAATAATAGCCATCTTATCGTCAGAGTAAAAACTATTTTTTGGATCATTCAATGTGATCATGATATAGAGCAGGACCTCGGTTTTTTGTTGTATTGCATATTTTTTTATGATTTACATATGTGTTATGGATCAAGCTTGATAAAAGAACTAGCCAGTACTGCGGCATACCTGAAAAAATCTTCACGAACCATGGGAAACTTTATTTTTTATACATACTAAACAAGCATTACAAGCTGTATTTAGTATTAAACATATTCTCTTGATCAGCAATTAATGTTATTTCTTCTTAATTTTTAACCTGCTATTTTTTTTTTATATTTTAACTATCCTTAAAATGTTTGAGCACAGTGTGAGCGTTTAGGAAAGTTGGAGAGGATTTAACAGGAGATACCAATACAAATTGGTTTTGAATGTCTGAACATCATAATGAGAGGAAAATTTTGAGGCGGGTAAAGCATTTCACATTCTTGTAGTGCGGCTAAACAAAGAGATTGAAATATTTCTGTTATGCTTCTATCACCAATAATTTTTTAAAGCTCTTTTTTGCTCTATCCAAGAGCCTCAAATGAGTAATTGGAGCACCGGTCCAAATATGGGAATTATACTCGAGATTTGGACGAATATACGCTTTATAGATTACAGCTTGATCAGGAGAGTTGAAATTTCGTGCATCGTCGAAGAAAATCTAAGCACTTAGCAGCGTTTTTGTCGAAGTCGAAATCGTTCTACAAATACAAAACTTAATATCTTTTTCTGTGTGAGTAATCGGCTTTTTTTTTATTTTATACGTTTCTATTCAGATTCTTAGCTGCGTTCGAGAGAAAAGTCTTAGGCTAGCCGCGCACTAGCAACTTTTAGTTGCGAAACTGCTTGGTTCGAGCAACTAAAAAGTTTGTGTTTTGACACAAACTAAACGATTGCCTAAAATAAGTTCGCCATTTTATTGAACATATAATTATCTGCAAATTCACGGACATTCAACCAAACAGTTCATCTGTTTTCTATAAGTAACCAAACAGTTTGGCAACTAAAAGTTGCTAGTGCGCGGCTAGCCTTAAGGAGAATTGTTGGCCCCATATGTGAGGAAGGACGATTCCGGAGACGGTACAATCATGAATTGTACGCAATCTACCTAGAAGCAGATATCGTGACAAAAATTAAGCTCGGTAGACTCCGGTGGGCAGGGCACCTAGCTCGCATGAGCGAAGAGGAACCTGCTCGGAAAGTTCTTTGTGGTACATTCTATGGTAGACGACAGCGTGGTAGACCATACTTGCGCTGGAGAGATGGCGTAGACCAGGACGCCCGAAGCCTTGGGGTGCGCAACTGGATGGCGTCGGCTAGAGACCGGGATAGATGGAGAGACTTGTTGAAAGAGGCCAGGACCGAAACCCGGTTGTCGAGCCGATGATGATGATGATTCAGATTTACTAAAATGAATGCTTGGGATAACGAAACGAGGATTAATTTGGATAGTGCAGCGCTGCTATACGTTCCAGTCTGTCATTTCCATCCAAAAGGAATTAAGACGGCACTCCCCCGAGTATAGGGACCATTATGAGGCTGGTAAACATGTTTGCCGGTTAAATGTAGGTAAATGCAAACATTTCGGGTCGAATCTCAACCGCGTAAATGCGAGTGCGGTATTTTACACAAAAAATTATTGAAATGGCCGAAGAAGACAAAAACAATTATGATGAGACTCAATTTGATCTAAAGGCAATATAAACAAGCAAAATTGCCGTATATAGAGTGACTCTAATCCAGAAATGCTCCATGAAACGGAACTGCGGCTAGAGCGAGTCACTGTGTAGTGGTGAAAAGTACGAAGAAAAAAATTGATATCTAGATAACACTTGCCCCAAGTCCACTTGGTCTGACAGCACCATATTTTTTTGTGTGGGGTTATGTCAAGTAAGAGGTGTACAAAACTAAACCAAGGAATTTGATTGAATTGAAGTAGTCATCGATTAAAACACGATAATTGAAGTGATCCCGACCTCAACCCTTCAGGCCGCAATGAATAATTTTCTGGTCAGGTGTCGTTGATGAGTGTGGAGGTCACTTACGGTATATCATCGTCAAAAACAATAATATATACAAAATAAAATTTAATTTCCTATACAACAAAACAAAAATATATGAAATACATACATATGTATGTACATTGATTAAAAAAAAGTTATTTGAATTTCTTAATGTATGACGATTCGTGTGTCCCCAGTTTATCTTTTTTCTTTCACGATATCTGCGAGTACTTGTTATTTTGTAAATTTTTTGGGGGATAATTCGTTAGTTTTGAAGATTTCTCTGATTCACATTTTTTGTTTTAAAACCAGTAATAACTGGAAAATGTTTTTCATTTTCCTCCTTGTTTCAATATTGTTCAGAGAGAGAAATACTTAAATAAATAAAAAAAAGTTTGTTTAAAATGAAGCTAAAATCGACCTTAATATTCAAATTTTTTTCCATATATGTACTACTAAAAAGTACGATCAGTTTATCTAAATCTGTGTTATTATAGAAATCCACTGGAAAGAAAACAATAGACATAAATGGATCTGATTAAAAAACACAATTTGTTTTTTTTTTTTTTTGACGTGCGCCTTTTCCGAAACACATTATTTTTTAGGAGTTTCAAACTTTGTGACGTTTGTCGTTTTTGCATTAGTGAACACATTTTTGAACTTTTTTTTCCAAAGGTTCTACCAGACGAGTGCGTTCTAATGAGTGTTGTCAATAATAAATTTATTATAGCTGACTTTAAAAAAAAGATTTCATAATAATAAAGTAACGTAGAACAAGTATACATATATTATTTTTTTTTTGTTTAAACATTTTGTTTAAACATGCAAATAATTTAGTATGAAGATGCGACAATCAAGACGTGTCATGGACAATTTAAAAATTAATGTAAATTAAATTCATGTCTTTCAAGGTTTTTCTAGTAATTTTCATTTAAATATTGAAAATCTATTCGTCTATTAGTATTGTCAAACGTGTTTATTAAATATTTTCCTGCTCCGTCAAATTTTAGTTTTGATTTACATATTTTATTCGTCGTTAACAGGTTTTACATATGTAAATGTATCACCGAACCAAGTTTTATAGCTAGTTTACCAAATTTGTATCCATCTTACAAGCCGGTTATCTAAATGTGTGACAATTTAAAAATCCTAAAAATATTTAAAAGAATTCAGAATTACTTTCGAGTTTCCATTTTTAATTTTAAAATCTCATCATTTAGAGAAAGAAAAGATAAAACAAAAATAAATATAACTTTTTTTAAGGTATGCGTGTGTCTTCCAAAATGTATTGCAGTTCCTATAAAGGCCACATGTCTATGAGTTTCAAAAGCAAACAAAATAAAATCCAATCATTCGTTAAAAGAATATTTGTATATGCATGTTATTGATAAATTTATTACAATAAAAAAATACTAATATCAAAGCCAACAAAAATATAAAAATAATTTTTTCTGCTAATTGCAGCACATCTTAACATTTCAACAAACAACAATTTAATTTTGTTGACTTTGTCTTAATGCGGTTTAAGAATACAATTCAAATATCACATGCCTCGCTTCGTTTTTTAGCACCACACCACCACTCTCAGATGTTCGTATAACATTATTTATACATATATGTACCCTTATAATAAAAAATGATTGATGATGATTGAATTTGCCATTCGATGATCAATATGCAGGAAGAAATTAAAAAGTTAAGTTTTAACACCTCAGTGGTAAATACATAGTTAAGAAATAAATACAAAAAATATATATGCATATCGTACTAAAACTAACTGTAGGACTAGACTCGATGAAAAATAAAACAGTATTTTCATTAGCAGCAGTGAAATTAGGGCGGGGGGGAGAAAATATGTTCAAAGTTACAAAATTTCAATAAAAAAACGTTAAACAATTCATTCGCTAGTTAAAGTGTTAGTTGGTATACAAATTGTTTTTCTTTTCACAAGCAAAAAAACAAAACTTAATAGAATACACAATTTTCGATTTTTTTCTTAAGGTCACATTGTCAAAAAAATAAACAAAATTTCTCTTTTTCTCTTGATTTTTTTTATAAGTAAATAAAAATATATGCAGACATGTATAAATAAAGAAAAATGTCACCGTGATTTTATATCCACTCTGGCAATATCTGTAATAATTGGCTTAAGAATAATAAAAACATATTTATAAATATTTCGCTGCGAGCTATCAAGAAGAGCAACTAATGGCCTAGTTTAATTTGTTTAACGATAATTTAGTCCGCGATTTATACACATAGTACGATATAGACCTAAAAACGCCATCAAACATATTAATTGAATATTCCTTTTTTATTTGTCGTCCATCCTTAGGTACGGACGGACAATGCACCATCCATTTTGAGGTCATCGCTACAATATGAATGAATTTAAAGCTTTTCTTCTTTCTAATAATACTTGGCATAGTATTGTTGGTCGGTGTAGAATAGAAATAGAAAAAAAAATAAGGAACACAAAAATAAGCACCATTAAAAGAAAAAGAAATACATTATGGCTTGGCTGTAATCGGCCACGGTGTGTGTAAACAGAAATATTACTTATAGAACTAAATTTAGGCACTTTAGGTCACGGACTGAATTATCTTAATTTAAGTTAGAAACCTCTGTGACTCACTGTGAATCACAGAACAGATACTGCCAGAGCCGCAAAATGTAATGTAAAGGGTATCTTTGATTTGTTTTTTGTTTTCTTTTTTGTCAGTTTTATACGGCAAATTTTAGAACATAAAAAAAATATAAAGTGTGTTATATGTACACGATATGATCGAACTTAAAATTAAATATAGGTAAGTGCAAATTAACTATAGCCAGCCGCCCTTGCGACCAAATAGTAAGGAGCTTATGGAACCAACAAACGATTGTGCTGCTGTCTGGCTCTCAGAATTGGCCTTTTTCTGTTCAGCTTTCTGTTGTTGTTCGACCATGCCGAGATCTGGCCGAACAGCTCGTGACCCACTGCCAGCGATTGTTCCCAGGTCGGATCGTTGTTGCGCTGTTCCATTTTTGAGGTTTCGTCGGGACTTCTGACGTTGCATCTGCCTGATTCGACTGTCTGTAGGTGGTGATGTGTTGAGAACTTTTGTAGATCCTGCTGTAGATGTCTTGATTGCTGGGCTTTTATCTTTATCAGAGTTGGTTTTATCTGTTTCGATTGTTGTTGCACCAATATTGCTCGACTTATTTCTAATAGGATTGAAGGCTGCTCCTCCCCTTTTGTGCATATCTGCCATACTTGTATCATCAAAACTTGAATCACTGCATACACTTTCTGTAGTACTACTACTAGCACTTGATGAAAAATGCCTGAGACTTGTAAGTTGAGCCATTGGACTTCCTGCACTTCGACTGGCAATACCTCTTCCGAGATGGTGAATTTCATTAGGCTGAGTTGCAATGATATTCTCCAGACCTATGCTCTCGAGTTTTTCGATCAATTTGAGTGAACGCAATGCTCGTTTTTCTAATCTCGACAGCATAATTCTTTGCTGTTGTTGTTGCGTTTGGCTGGCACGAAGCAAATCACCTTTGAATTGCCGCTTTATCATATCTGCACCACTGGAAAAGAGCCCGAAACGCCGCTCCTCGGGAGAAATGGATCTTTCGGGTGATCCCACGGGGCTGTTGCAGGGAGTCACTGTTGGTGAAAAGTTTGGCCCAGCTGGTGTACTTAGAGCACTGGGAGTGACGGCCCGAATTCCACGTTCGTTCAGTACTGATGCCAGACTCATATTTAGTGAGAATGTTGAACACGAATTTCTTCGCGACCTGCCCCGTTCTGGTGTAGGTGGGCAACTTGGTTGTCTGGAAGTCGAAGCTGAAGCCATTCGTGATGATATTTGAGACTGAGACAAGAAGGATAAATCGTTAAGTAATCCATCGTCTGGATGCATGACCATGCTGTTTGTGTAAGTGTAAATGCTACCGCCGGGTGTTTCAAATTGCTTGCCGGGCAAATCATCGATATCTTCTTCAACGTCTGAAAGTGAATAAAGAACCCCGAGTTCTTCTAGATTGCGACCACCACGTATTGTCACCCCTGGTCGTTCTTCTAACAAGCCGCTGAAATTTGGAGTTGCTAGTCTGGACCAATGATGCAGCGTTTGGGACCCTTCGATAGGTTTGACTATTTGCAACTTATCCGGAAGACGCCATTGTCGATTGGAGAATGACAAATTCGATGAAGACCCAGTCGACATAATGCTGTCTGGCGTCCGAATACCTAATGGCATACGAGCCGATTGATTTTCATCATAGTTGTATGTTCCAGGTGGGGCGTGAGATAGCATTGCGCGACGCGCCAGTACCTCGGCAGGAGTAAGTCGCTTAAGAGCCGCTTCAAGGTCTTTGGCTCCAGGGGCTCCTGGGACGCCGGGCGGTAAAGTTGGATATCCCTCGTCGCCTGACTGGTCCGATGACATACTTCCAGCCATCGATGCGGCACTGTCAAAGTTTGAATGATACCCAGAGTATCCGCCAGCTGGGTTCGTATAGTTCATAGAAGATCCTATAAATGGCATTGCTGAAATTCTAGGTCCTGACGTGCAACTGACTGACATGGCACCACCGCCCAGTTGTGACATTCCGCTGGCAGGGTCTGTATAGTTGCCGCTTTTTGAGGCGCAGCGCACCGTTTCAAAAACTTTCTCGTATGGAGACATCATTGCACCAATACCGCCTACATTTTTAGGAATAAGGCTACCACTGCGATGATCACGCACAATGCCTGAATCGATACTGTTCTCCGAGTATAGAGACGAGTCCATAAGTTCTGACTGCAATGAGTCCGGATGTGGTCCGCTCATTCCGGGCAGTCCAGCCAAAAATGAGCTACGACCATGTAAATGCAGCTTTTTCTGATGTTTTCGCAGTTGTTGTTGCGCTTCTTCAAGTAAGGTTATCACTTCTTGGTATCGTTTTTTGAATTCTAATAACTCGAGCGCCAAAAGATTTTGGTTTTCTTTGGTTATTTCGAGCAAGGACCCTTGCTCGCTATTATCGTGAGCTAAGCGATGCATGTGGACTTCCGCTTCTGCCAATCTGGCAGTCATATTCGCGATTTGTTCACGTTGCAGGCGATTTTCTTCTCGATATTTCTCCACCTCCAGACTGAGATTCTCAAACTGGCTGTGCGACGTATTAAGCTCCATAGTTATATCTTCCATTAGTTTGCGTTCTCGGGCCTCTACTTGGTCTGTTTCGTCAGCAAGTTGACTCACTTCGAGTTTTAACGAAGTATTTTGTTCCTGTAGCGTGGCAATCTTATCCTGAAGCACATCAAGCGAGACGTACGCTTGCGACCCGTTTGCTGAAGTGTCATTCCCAGTTTCATCATCTGTTAAAATTGCAATTAGTTCGTTTTTCTTCTGTAGTTCGTGTAGTAATTGTGCTCGGTGTTCGGAGGTTTGTTTTAACTCATTTTCCAGCTCTGCAACTCGACTTTCCAAGAGATTATTTTGTGTAAGGAGCTCTTTGCCTATTTGAACGGTCAGCTCCAAATCTTTTTCTTTCTCTTCGAGCAGACGTGTTACGGCTTCGATATCATCGTACGATCGGGTCATTTGGCTAACTCGTTTTCCACATAGAAGAAAGTAGTTCAATGTTTCGCGAGTTTGATCCTTTGTAAGGCCCAATCCCTCGACGGGGATTTTAAGTGCAGGTGCGGGTACAAACCAGTCTTCGTTTGAATATCCTGCAAAATCAGTTAGCACATCGGTTCGTACTTTATATTTAGGAATTTTTTCTTCCAACAGGGAAAATATTTCGACTTCAGGAAGGTTGTCACTGTTGCATATGTCAGTTATGCATCCCACGTCTATGAAAGACGACGAAGCCGATTTTTCGGTTATGAATTTTATTTCTTTGTATTTGTTTTGGAGACGTTTGTTGGACGACAAATTTGGTAAATGTTTATCAAGAGTAGCCAGTGCCAAGGGACTTAAAGGGGGCCTTGCCCTACTACTTGTTGAAGCGCCATGAAGCATCTCTGCACAACGATTAGAGAAGAAAGAAAAGTATTCCACTTAGCGAGATTTCGGTCGAAATTTTTTTTTGTTATTAATATGAGTTTAATCTAATTTTTCGAGTGCAAATAATTCATTGTGGGATCAATGTTTTTATTTGTATTCGAGAAAATGTTAAATTATATTTTTTAGTTCAAGTGTAAAATGAGAATTTATTTATTTAATATTAGATAATTAAATAAAAGGAAGAAAGTGCATTACTGTGTGTGTGTGTGGAGATCAGACCCCTCGGAACATGAAAGGAAAGAGTTATATAGCCGTGAAGGCAAGATTCTAATCCAATCAAGCCTTGAAAAAGTGACGTATTGTACTGATGGAGCGTTTTTCTAACAAAACTTAGGTCCAGTTTTTCAGTATGAGAACATCCCAGCTTCGAAGTTAAACTCGAGTTAACGCACCGAGTTTGGTGAATTAACTTCCGAATCTCCAATGATCTAATCTTGAAAATTGAACCTAAGCAATTAAAATACTAATCTCAAGGAGACAGGAAGAAATAAACATAAGAAATTATAAACCACACCTCAATGTCCATAAGGCAACCTGGCAGTCTTAAATTTACAACAAATCACCGTCGTCAACCAAAGTGATCAACAACAAAAATACAATGCTCCAGTGTTATTTTAAAGAACAATAGTTCCGAGAAGCGATCAAACGATTCAGTTATCCAGTGATGAAAAGAGCAAACTCAAGAGAATAACAAATACTGAAAACAAAATAAAGAGCAGATTGAAATTTTCATTTATTTACGTTTCTCTTTAGTTTTGATTATCTCTGCTGCATGTGCTAAAATATGTGCAACACAGGTTCAAAATTGTATTCTGAACACGAATTTAAAGCAAATTAAGGCAAAATAAAAACGAGCAAATCTTCACTCAATTCAAATAAAAATTTAATTGGCTGAAGATCAAGCGCAAGAAAAGCCATATGATAAAATTTGTAAAGAAAAAATAAAAACTTGTGGAAAACATAAAATATAAATCGACGTTATACAGGATAACTGCAATCGCTCTGTGCTGGAGTCACTGAACATCTTTGTAGCTTAATTAAAATAAAGATAGTAACTAATTTTTTTAAGACTGATATATTGGAACAATATCAATGTGTTTTAATTTGATGAGCTCAATAATCTCACGAGGAATCTTATTTTGAGTACATTTATGTAATACAAAAATTCTAATAAATTATTCAACTCAGAAAAAGCGATTCTACTATCAAGAAATTATGTCCTAAAATATTAAGATTGGTATCAAAAAAGTCGATAGGAAGGATGAGACTAAAACCAAAATAATACGAATACCCTGAAAAACGGTATGATCATTTTTATGTAATTATAATTTTTCTTAAGTTGGGTAAGATATTACCCAAAACCCTTTGAAAATCAAGGAATGTTAATGAACCAAGAAGTTTAATCGATAATGTCAGTGGTGAAAATGGAAGTGTTAAAATTTCTTGGAGAAAAAGCCAGACTCCAATGTAAATGTGAAAATCTGTCAAACTTTGTTAATTTTCAGAGCAGTTTGACCAGAACATAATCTTATATTTCAAAAATGAAATTAAAAGATTGCAATACTTTATTACAACAATATACATACATATGTATGTACATTATGAAATGTAGGGTCGTTACTAATGACAACGATTTTAATCATAGCCTTGCAGGCAAAAGTTAATAGTCTCACGAGCGGACAGGAAAAGTTGCAAGTTTAAAATCTGAAAAATTATCATACATGTATGTACGAGTATGCATGTATGTTTATACATATTTCAAGTCAATATTACAATACCACTACTATACTGGTATCAGAAATTCAAGAATCAATCCCAGAAACTGGGGTTAAATTTGCAAATTTATTAGAATCATCAATAAACTTGGATAATATTTGTAATTATTTAATATACATCAAAAACTCTTACTGGGAAATACAAGACAAGGGTCGGGTCTAAATTTTAAGGTTAGTTCTATTATCGACTATGACTAAAAAATTAAGTTTATTTTTCATTACATTTCTTCTAAAATAAATGTATATATTATATTTCTGGGTAAAATAAAAAGTTAAAAATTTGTAATAATAAACTTAATGCATGTTAAAATTAATCATGTATTCAAAGGAGTATTAATTTATTTACGTCATTTCCGTGCTAAGTGAACTAACGCCGCCGGCTTACACACCGACATTTCTCTAGAAACAAGAAAATTCATGCGAGTTTATTCAATGAAAATACATATTATCCTGCTTCTTACTAGGTATCATTGTATTGTAAATTTAGTAGATGCTATGAGCTTTGACACACAAATCAAATTTAAAAAAAAAAATTAAATGTTGTACATTATGTATTAATGTTATCTAAAATATTTTTCCAGTTCTCTTTAACGACTGAATTTATACACATGTATATCCTATTTTAACTTCGGTATTCTGGATTTCCTTTAAATATTCGAATTTCGCAACTTTTGAAATGTCCTTTCACTAACTAAATGCCGTAATTCAATGGTAAGGAGAGAAAGAAATCGTAATTTCAATCGGTTTAAAGTCAGTTTTATACAAACTTGATAAAGATGACGAAACAAGCCGACACAAATAAACTGTTGCAAAATTCTTGTACATAAAACTTTGTTAAGTTTATAACAATTAAAAATGAATAAATATTTGTATTACGAAATTTATATACGGATATCCACAAATCACATACATAAAATATTATGTTGTATAACCAAAATGCAAATAGTATCCAGATGAAATGTGCTGATTTAGTTGCAAGGAGTACACAAAGGTGTATCTACTTACCAACCCCGTTCAAATCATTATAAAAGAACAAAGCCACAACAGAAAAGTAGATTCTGGGTGGGGGTGTTTTGGTTGGTTTAAGGCCAAGGCCAATGAATGTTATTAATATTTATGCATTAAAAGTTACAAAATAATCTTTACACACTTATTAGATAGATGATCGATAAGATAATGCAAGAATAAGACACTATCTAAGAATAATTTTATTCAATTCTTTCAATGACGTAGACGACTGTCAGCCGTAAGGAAAGCTTTGCTCTACGAAGCTTTGATAAAATGACAAAATTAGGCAAACACCCAACAGCGCCGAGATTACGACGACAGAAGTTTCGATGTAAATTCAACACAAGAACTATAAAGTTCTTAAAGCTACAAATAAAAACACTGAAAACTAAAAAGAATGGAATTATCTAATACACAAAATTGAATATTGTGAGTAGTTTTAGACAGACAAACATCTCATTTAATCGTCTAGCTTTTCACAGCATTTTCAACACGCGCACTGATGAGCAGATTGTTTTTCACACTTTTTTTTGCAAATTTCAAAAGTAACACACAAAAATATGCGGACAAGAAACAGTTTTACATTGTGCAATACAGAGTTCTACTTACATTAACAAACAATTTGTTTTAAATTTCAATTAACTAGACTAAGCTGTAATTAAACTTTGTTCGGGCGACGTACAGAGATAGGCACATGACTGCTCTAGACGGACACCAACCGGTAATAACGTGACATGGAATAAACTTCCAATGGATACTCGCACAGAAGGCCACTTACAGGCATCATAAACAACAATATTAAAGTCAAGAATTATTATCGTTTCGAAATATTATTTTTGCGAAAAGCACAACGCATGAGACCGACACCGATCAAGACAAAATAAACAACAAAATAAAAACCAGTACTAGTCAGTCACTTTCTTCCAAGAGTACAGAGATAGGATAGGTAGACAAGTGTTCTCAGTTTCGAATCGAAAATTATACACGGAAGAAAAAGCTCAATTTTTGAGTCAGATGGTTTGCACTGGTCGCAAAAAAAATCGATGCTTGCTTCATGACACCAACTCGCACACATATAAACAAATAAAATATTCGCTATGGAATAACTTGGCATAATTGCAGAGCAAAGACCATCCCTTCAGCGACTTTGGCTATGCAATGTGTATACTGTGCTTCGAACTGAGAACAAATTGCACCATTCTAACTTTCAAATCACCCAACCCAAATGGAATATGAAAATCCAAACCTTTCATTCACATTGCATTACTTACATTACAAAAAAAACATAACACAACCAACAACAAACTACCCTATTAATTTTGCCTTTGATTATATTTTTTTTTTTATTGTTTTTCTATTTACCAACACGTTTTTTATCAAAATTTAAATTGTGTGTTACTTAATCACCAAAAAATATAAATGAAATTGAACTTCATTTTCCTAAAAATATAATCAACTTGCTTCCACTTTGCTCTCCATGGATGTGTCACGATTACTGAGAGCTGCTGTCAGTTTAATTCCCCCTGTCACATGATTCACGTTTTGTGTACTTAGTAAGTTCATTGTGCAGCGTTCAAACATATAAACGGAGAACAGGCAGGCCAAAGAAAAATGCGAGAATGACAGATAGTTTTTATATAGGGTGTGTCTTTTTAATATTTTCTAACGAAAAACATGGATACAAAATTGTTAAGACAAAGAAAACTGGTTCTACACTTTTGAGACTCGGAAAATTTCTTTCTACCAACACATTGCTTTCTGTTATTCTACAGTGACATCAAATCATTGTTACAACAAAACTCAGAAACATACGAGTATGTACATATGGGATATAATGAAATAAAAATGTAGATGTATATTTTATTGATATCAAATGCATGTAGATTTAGATGATAAAGATTGTAATCTAAATATTTCGTGGGCTTCAAATTAAAACCCATCGTTACAAACTTTTTTTTTTAAACTATGGATTACTTATAAAGTTTATATATTTCTCGGAGCTCACTTCAACAAGACAACCCAATATTTTTGTTCTGCGGATTTTGGCACCAAAACTTGGGACATTTAGGTGAGGACTTAAAAATATAAATCTATTTATCACTTTCCCTTCATTTTTGTTGCTGCATCCCTTGATGCAATCGATAAGGTTGATTGACTGGTGTAGAGTGATTGTGTATGTACATATGTACATTTAAGTGATCAAGGTACTTGAACACAATTTTGAACATTTTATTGAAATAGGAAAAGGTTCATAGTTTTCAAAGTATTTTTATCAGAATTTCAATGGAAGTGTAAAATATTATCAAAACTCTTTAAGCATATTGGCTTCTGATAAACATGTATGTACATATGTACATATATGTATAAGATATAGGTATACTATGGGAGAAAGTTTTATATTTGAAAAAAAAAAAAAAAAATCGATCTGGTGATTTTGATCAAACTTGACATTAATATTATAGAAAATACGAAAAATGTGGGTCCCGCAATTCTGTCTATCTGTACGTGTCTCGAACCTACAATCTAAGCCGCTGAAGCGATTTTCGACAAAGGTTAAATCCCTAGATGCGAAATTTATTTTTTGTACCTCCAAAAATAACTATTCATGCCATTCATAACTTGTTATGAAAAAATAGAACAATTTTTTTTATTTACGATTTTTCTCACTATCGGCTCTACCGATTTCGACCGCATTTTTAAACAGTGGTTCTTTTTTTGGGGTCGAAATACTTAAATTGGCAAACCAGAGAAATGTGAAATGTTAAAGAAATCTCTAACGATTTTTGTTTTTAAATATTTCTTGCAAAAACTGATATTTGTTACAAAACTCATTCTATTCACATCATTCTATTTTTAAGCTCAAAAAGTTTTAGGAGTCGCTTTAACAATTTAAAGAACGGGAGTTTTTCATCCATTTGAACATTTATATAACTACGATTTTATTACATGACTGTTTTTGGAAAATTGAAACTTCCGAAAACTACTTTTTTTTTTCTTTAGAAAAAATAATGATATTGCAATTTCTCAAGCAAATATGAATGCATGCAAGAAAAATTTCAAATTTCGTGTCGTAACGGTTTAAAAAAAAAAGTTTGTATATATAATTTTTTTAAATGTTGATACGCTAATTTTTAGTTGTTATTATTTTGTAAATGTAAGTAAAGTCTCAAAAAAATCAGCGGCTCGATTTTAAAATATCGAATTTTTTTAAAAACTTTTTATAACTTTATGTAGGTATACAAAAAAAAAATTAAAACCGTTATGCTGATAATAAGAAAGTCAAAAATCAAAAAAATGCTGAGTACTGTTAATAATGCCTTAACTTTAAATTGTCTTTTATTGACTGATAGATCGTTTAAAACTAAGCAACAAAGAGAAAAATATGAGCTGTTTTCGAAAAAAATTTAATTTGATTTTTAACATTTTTGTATTATTTTCTCAAAATATTTTAGATAGTTTAAAAAAAAAACTTTTATAGACTCTGTGGTTTTCGAAATACATATGTATGTATGTACATATACAATTCTTAAACATTTTTTTTAAATCACAAAAAAATTCAAAAATTTTAATACCAAATACTTTTAGGAGCTTAAGCATACAAAAATTTCGAAATCAGTTGCAACGTTTTTGATAAAATCAAAAACATAAACTGTTTCTATGGGAGGTACCATTAATAACCATCTAAGTATTATTTGATCATATAATATATTATCTAATTATGCGAGGAAATTGGGCTTAAGGATTAGTGAAGAATAATGTAAATAATTAAAACAACTAATTCATTCTTTTTTCCGTAGTTTCTACGGTTACGATTTGTTCAGAGTTTAAAGTTTATTTAGTCTTAAAAAGAAAATACACATTTTAATAAATACTATTGTTTGCATGTCAATTAAGTCTAGCTTTGTAAATTATTTTTAATAGTAGATAGTTTTTTTGAAATTAGGTGCCAACCAATAAATCAAAGCCCTTTTATACGGTACCACGATATTGGATTTCCGGAAGACAATTACAATCTACTTGATAAGAAAACCATTTATAGGAATGGCTATTCCACGTTCTAAGCAAAATAAACTCAAAAACATAATAAAGTCTCTTTTCTATCTTTTCTACTATAGTCAATTATTATACTGAAGAGAAAAATGAGTTTTATAATGAAATTTTGAAATCTGCAAATGTATAAGAAACCTCGTCGTTTTTGTTTTGTTAAGGTTTCTTTAAAGAAAGTCATATTTTAGTGTATTGTTTCTCTTTTGATTGTTTTTGCTTTATTTTATAAAAAGAAAATGTTATCAGGATGTCACAAAAAAGTAAAAATGTTAAAAAAGGTGTTCGCATGAGTTTGACAAAAAAAAATCTTGAAGAAGTTGAAACTTTTCTAACTGCTTTAACAATCCTGATGAGTTTTGAAAATAATGCGTTTTATTTGGTTTCCCTTTAACGGACAACTCCCTTAGGCGAACAAACATTTTTGCACCATGGCTGTCCGCTCAAGGCAGATTACACTGTATAATTTTCTAATACTTCCAGGCACTATGTTACATGTACAATGTACATCTACAAATAGACCTAAATATATTTATGTTAATTCTTATTTCAAAATGTCCATAACGTAACTAATTAAATTAATTTTTTGGTCAAACGATTCTTAAATAATATGTACATATTTCATGTACTTCAATCTTTTTATAAATGTAAAAGTAGTATATAGGCTGTGTTTAACAATGTCGCATCTTTTGTATATCACCCTCAATATTTTCACCAAATCAAATATTTTTTAGTCGCTTGCACAAAATTCTTTATTTTTTGTGTTTTATTTAAACCATCTTTAGTTAACATAAAATTGTTTAAATATAAGGTATTTCCATTACTATCACGAAACTAAACAAAATATTTTCAAACATGAAAGTCCATTATACATATCAAAAAAAAGTATGACAATTTTGTGTCAGGGTTGTATTTGATTTCCCTAGTTCCCAAATAGCTCACGTAATAGACACAAATATTATCGCTTCTGGAGTTATAAATATAGATTTGAATTTATGAATGAAATACTGACCCACCTAAATCAACACGCATAATAAACAATTAAAAAAAACATGACACGGTTCGTTTTGATGTGAACAAACTTAAGATTTTATATATTATTTAATTTATTTGAAGACAAAAATAACGATAATTTTTATTTTTTTGTCTGATATGAATGTGAAGAACTAATTCTTTTAAAGAAGTAAATCACCTTTGACTCATAAAATGTTTGTTGTTATTAAAAGGTTTTAACCTAATAAATAAACAGATAATGATCACGATTTTCAGTCTCGTATAAAGAAAATTGATTTTATTAATTCCTATGTCTACTAGAAATTAAATCAAACGCAATAGGGATATTTATGGATTATCGTTTTAAGTATCACATAAAACTTCAGTTTTATTATTTTTCGAGAAAAATACGGTTTAGTTTATTTAAGGGATCGGTAGAACTTTTTTCATATTAGTCTATTGTTGTCATTATAAAATGATTTACAATTATTTTTATGGTATGTATGTATGTATGCTCGTATATTCATATCTGCATAAACATTTGGTCTTCAAATCAAAATGTCACAATTCTTTAATAATAAAGTATTAAAAGTATCATTTTTTTTATCAACATGCTGGAATATCAGGGGCCCTACTATGTATCTCGATTCTACAATAAAAATGTTCGAATTCGCAAAACTGCAACTCTGTAATTCTTTAAGAATGTTTTAATGTTCGATAATCGAACAGCTCGAGTAGTGCCAACTGTGTTTTAGTGTACTTTACTACTTTCGCATAATAGAGAACCACCTATCTCGAAAGTTAATGTCAAAACAAAGCGAAATCGCAAATAATCATTCTACAACAAATGTGAAATGTGTTTGCGAGCGGTTCGAGTGAAGAATTTTTTTTTTTCAGAATGTAAGTAAATAGAACTTATAAATTAATTTTATTCAATATTTCAAAGAATTAAGTAATATGTTTATGTTTTCTTCGTAGGGAATCATCTAAAATTGCAAACACGAAGGCGTCACAGTTTGAGATTCTGGTGCAGTACATGGAAAAGCATCCAGATTTGTCCAAGGGATATTTAAGAACACTCTGAGCTCCATTATATTAGATTTATCTCTAATTCGCCTTCGTTCAATTTGTTGAATTCGTTCCGGATTTTCATCTAAACCTAACCAAATCGCGACACTGTCCATATTTATTTATTTTATTTATTGTTTCACTATAAATTCAGTTTCCACAGCAAATATTGTCTATTTTTTTTTGTCAAAAATATTCGAGTCTCGTTCGAAAATCGCAAATTTGTTGGCAAATAGCTTGGCACTACCGGCATTCTATTCTATTTCCATGCGTAGTACCATTTGAAAGTAGAATCGCAAATTAGTTTCGAATAGAATCAAAAGTAGAATCGAGATACATAGTAGGGCCCCAGCTATTATAAAAGTTTTAATACATAACCGATTGAATCCATTTAAATTTTCCTAACATGGACCCCAACAGTAACTTCATATAATCGAGCTTAGATACAATCGACATCGGAAGCACCTTTTTTGGTTAAATCGGATGTCCTGAAATCTTTCGTCAGATTTTTCACTTGACAGAAAATAATTATCGTCGGCAGTAATTTTTTTTAAGAAAAACAATATATCAATAAATTAATATAAATAGACGGATATTTTGAACACTTTTATGAGTTGTCACCAAAATTTAGACAGAGGAATAATTGAAACTGCCCAAGGAAGAAAAAACAGCAAAATAGGTGCTGCTGATGCTCTATTGTTCAACAGTGAGAGTCTTCCAGAAAAACATCTAGAGGATATGAAAAAAGCAAGTCGTTGATAAAATACAAGGATACGTACTTGGAATGACCCAAAATACAAGGTTCAAATATGATAAGAAGTAAAAAACTTCACTCGGCACGGGTGCAGATCCATACATGATTTTAGAGTTAAGCGCTTCCTGATCTTCACTTTCCGAATCAAAAAGTATCATTTTTAATGCAATTTCAATTTACTTAAAAACTTTATGTTGAAGAATACCAATTTGACATTTCATCTTATAGATCGCAATGACATTTTTCTTTACTTGCATAAAAACCCTACAATATTTTTAAAAACAGAAATTGGAAGAGTATTTTTTAGAAGCTACTAAATAATACTATAAGTTGTGACTAGTAAATAATAAATAAATAAATAAATTTACATTGGCGATTCGTTTGGGATTTTGACTACCCTTAAAATGTGCGAACGTTTAGAAAATTTGGAGACGATTTAAAAGGAGATACCGATGCATTGGTTTTGAATGTCTGAATATCATTTAATAGGAAGGAAATATAGAGTCGGGTAAAGATTCTACATTCGTGTAGTTCCGCTAAAGAAGGAATATCTGAAGTTGCGCTCAAGGGTGAACTAATGCGGGCCACTGTTTATAAAAAAAACGGTAATTAAATCACTGTAACGAGCTTCAATTGGTTAAACGATTAGGCAGAAAGCCTCCAAGATTCAATGTGTTTTCACAATGCACCAACTCATGGTCTAAATGTGTCGGCTGTTCCGCTGACAATCTTGTCAATCGAACCTAGCCTAACCTAAAATGAGATTTTTGTTTGTACCTAGGAGCTTATGAAATATAAACTCTCGTAAATTTATTAACATAAGTACATGAAAGTATGAACAATCAAAAAATACTCTGACGCCCTTTTTCTAAATTCAAACATTTTCAAATTCTTTCCAGTAAAAAATCCTTAACATGTGCAAAACTCAAAACTCAAAACAAAGAAGAACACAAATGGACTTATGAAGCCAAAAATTAAAAAAAAAAAAAAAACAAGTAAGTTAAAGAGCATTGACCAACTTTTTTCCATCTCTCTAATGTCGTTTTTCATTAAAATCTTGATTTCTGTATTTGCATAATTATCGAAAATAAAATTGCCACCAAAGAAACAATTTTTTCTTTAACTCAGCCAAACAGGTAAAGTTATGCCTAATTCATGTGTCGTTATTGATGAAAATATATTATCACTTAAGACATACCCAGTCTTAGCTTCAGACCGATGCGTTACTAATCTCGTTTCTATTCACAAAGAAAGTTTAAAAATTTTCCACAAAATCAAACAAAAACAAAAGTATATACATACTCGTACATACATACATATGAATTTGATTTAATCTTCTTATATAAGGTTCATCTAGTTTAGTTTTATTATGGGTCTAATATTTCCCCCTCATTTATCTTTAATGTCATATTTTTTTATTTCTATTCGTTTGTTCTACCGGTTTTTATAAAAACACCACATTTACAATTAATTAGAATAAGTACAACCAAAATTCAAGATACAAAAAAAAAAAAAGTAATCATTAACCCGCCTGCGTTTATTGAATATAATAGATTTCATCTTTTAGGCATTATTTTTTTAAACCCAAGATGCCTAGTGACTTTCACTAGCAACGCCACTATATACTAACAAAGTACAAAAAAAAAATAAATACATGACTAATGTGCATTCGCAAAACCAATTATTTTATTTAAACTTTTTTAATTTACTTTTTGTTTTCATTTTGTTTTCTATTTCGTTTGGCTGCCGATTACTTTTTTTGTATTTTTACTTTCATCCAAAGAGATTATCAATGCCAGAGTTGAAATGGCAAAATGTCAAGAATTTTGTAAATCATTCTACTTCAATAAAATAATAAATAATTAGTTACAAACATTTCAATCATTACAAGTGAATGGATGGTGTGACAACAAGAGCAAACAAAATTCTGACAGAGCTCCATTCAAAAAAAATTAAGAACCTTATAATCTAAGCCCAACCTTGAGATCAAACAAAATATGTTTGCTGTGATATTTAAAATTCAACATAAGTGCATGCATTGGTGAAATGTTGAAAGCCTATGGAAGAATCACGAACTTTGTTATCTGTTGTTTGCCTAACATTCTTAGAGTTCGACATTAATTTAATTTAGATTTAAAAATATTTGGATGTAACCAGATGATGAGCAGGATGAGAGTTCCCTCGCATGGCCTCATCAAAGCGCAATGAGAATTGAATAGTGGTTTGCGGTCAACATTCTTTTCTTTTTCTTTTTCAGATTATCTCTAAAATTTTTTTAAAATTTAAATCATCAGCGCAAAAATTTAAACAACATATTACGGTAAAAGTATGATATGTACTACTAAACAATTTGCGAATAGTTTGAACCAGGTTATTAACTTTTTTTTTTCTAATTTTCTTACTGGTGCTAAGGCTATTCTTTTAAAAACAAATGACAAATGATGCAAACAACTTTTGGCATTTGCAAATGTTAAAGAATCATATGAATACATACTAAAATAATAAGGTAAGTTTTCGATGATTTTAACTTTAATAAAATTTTAGAGAAAATATGATGCTAAATTCATTTAAGAATATGCAAAATTGGCGTTTTAACCAACAATCATACTAAAATAGTTTTAACACCGTACTAATTGGAATAAAATTGTGCGACATCGAATTTAACTTTAGTTATGTTCTTTTTTATTTGGCAATCCGAAAACCTTCTAGACTTTTCTAAAAGTGTTCACTTGGGAAAAAATAACTAAAAAGAAGAAAAATTTGCTTCTGCATTTAAAATCAGAATCGAAACCAGAAGCACTCACACATTCATCAATTCATCACACGTCAAACTCAACTGTTTTGATTTTTTGTATCCAAATTGTGGGAAATGATTTTCTCTCAACAAACATTATTCTTAATTTTCAAATGGATAACATTATTGTCCACATTTGATGTTTCTCTGTGATGATGTTTGATGTTAATCTGTTTTAAAACTATCAAGATTAAACTATGCTGTTTAAAAGTTTTGCGCCACTTTATCCTTTTAGTTTCGTACTAAGTGCATGTTTGTTAAGCTTATTTACATGAACTGTCAGTGTTTTAGGCGTGCTCTGCTGGAGTGTAAAAAGTTTTTAAAATTAAGAAAATTTTAGAGTTAACACCCTAACATTAGTCTGATTTAGATGTTGTCCCTTTGACGGTACATGTTTGATTTTTTAATAGTTTAAACGATTTGCTAATAGTTCAAATATATGTATTTATTTTTTGGTTTAAATATATTTGCTCTTGAGTTTGGGTTAAACTCATGTATTTGCGTTTAGGTAAAATTTATTTGTCATTTGGTTACACTTATTTGGTTAATTTAATGTGCGAATGCTACATAAATATATGAAGCTGAAGATCGCTGCATACGAATTTACTTTTTCATTTAGTATAGCATATCTCGATAAGTATGAAAGATATTGGAACATTTTGAACGCCAAAATTTTTGTTTTCGTTTTGTGTATCTATTTTCCTTTTTGTTGTAATTTGTTGTTAGACAACAAATGACTCAAGAACATGAAATAAAAGAAAAAGAAAAAACATCGCCCTTAGCGTTTGGAAATTCTAATTTGTTCATGTGCCGTTTTTTTACCTACGATTAGTTGATCCAAAGTTATAAGGGTACAAACTTTTTTTTTTATTCCATGGTTAAGAAAGTTTAATAAAAAAAATTTAAAAAAAAAAAGAAGAAACATCGCCTTTAGAGTTTGGAAATTCTAATTTGTTCATGTACCGTTTTTTTACCTACGATTAGTTGATCCAAAGTTATAAGGGTACAAACTTTTTTTTTTATTCCATGGTTAAGAAAGTTTAATAAAAAAAAAATTTAAAAAAAAAGAAGAAACATCGCCTTTAGAGTTTGGAAATTCTAATTTGTTCATGTACCGTTTTTTTACCTACGATTAGTTGATCCAAAGCTATAACGGTCCAAACTTTTTTTTTTTTTAATTTCATGGTTAAAAAAGTTTAATAAAAAAAAAATAAAAAAAAGAAGAAACATCTTCTTTAGAGTTTGGATTCGTTCATCCAGAGTTATAAGGGTACAAACTTTTTGTATTTTTTTTTTTACATTTCATAGCTAAAAAAGTTTAATAAAAAAAATTAAAAAAAAGTAAGAAACATCGCCCTTAGAGAAAGGTATGTTCTACATATTCTACATAGAGTCATTTTCATTTTATTTCTAAAAAAAATTATTGTGGTCTATATCCTCTCCTAAAAAAATTTTAGTCTTAAAAGTTTTAAAACTCACTAAAATAAAATATAACGGGACACAATTTAAAAAAAAGTAATGGATATCGCCCCTAGGAAAATTTGCGCCCAAAATTTTGGCGTTCAAAATGTTCCAATATCTTTCATACTTATCGAGATATGCTATCCTAAATGAAAAAGTAAATTCGTATGCAGCGATCTTCAGCTTCATATAAATATGGGGTATTTCACGACAAAGCTCACATTGGTATCCAATTATGAAAATAAATAAAATGCACGACTGGATCGCACGAACTTGCTCTTATGTAAACGGCTAAGAATTTCAAAAATGAATTTTACTAGAGAAAAACTGTTCATAAGCATAAAATTCATTTTTTTCATTGACTATAACAACTTCTTTAGTAGTTGGAGGTAAAAATAAGATGTCATGTGATTCAAGCAAATACTGGTTTATGCAAGAACAAAAATTATAAGTCTTTGTAGTGGTTTCTTAAAAAAAATAAGATTTTATACACAAAATTTTTAAACATTTTAAAGAAAAAAATTTGCTACGCCAACTCAAAGTTTTTATTATCAAACGAATAAAAAATAAATAAAAAAAAATATAAAGCCATTTTTGAAATATTGAATTTTCCAAAAAATAGATTTTTTTTTTTAATTCAAAAAATATTTGTTTTTTAAGTTTTGAAATGCAATGTTTTTTAAACTTTTTAGAAGCATCTCTATAAGAAATTTCATTAAAATTCGTTATGACGATAATGAGAAATTCAAAATTCTAAAAAGTCGTTCTATGGTAAGTACAGTCAGTAAAATACAAATTTCAATTTTTTTTTACTAAATTATAGGTCGCAAGAATTAAACGAAAAAAAAATTTTATCAAAATTCTCGGAACCGTTTTCGAGAAAAATACTATTTTGGAAAACCATTTTTTAACATTTGTTATTTTTAGGTAAACCAAAATTTTTTTCTCAAATCTTATGATTATAAATTAAAAAAACATTTATTTACCAAGTTTGAAAATCGAGCATGGGGTTTTCGAAATATTGAGTTTAAAAAAAAATTATTTTTTTAATGCAAAAAATAAGAAATTTAGATATGTAATAATATTCAAACCTTGGAGAAGCTTTAGCATAAAAAAATGATCAAAAAATCAAAAACAAAAAAATGGTTCTGGGCTACCAAAAATAACCTTTTTTGGAAAAATTTTTTTAACCATTACCTACCTAGCGCAAACTAAATGAAATTTTATAATTTTTTTTTAAATTCTGTGGAAAAAAAAACATGTGGTGGAAAAAATTAAAAATGATATCTACCAAGTTTAAAGAAAATCGGCCGAGCCGTTTAGGCTGTAGTCGAACAGACAGACAGAATTGCGAGACCCACTTTTTTAGTCTTCGCTATCATGGTAATGTCAACTTTGATCAAAATCTCGAGTTCGATTTTTTTTCCGAATGCATAACTTGCATTATAGTACCTATAAGTCGTAAGAAAAAATAAATAAATTGGAGGCCATGACGCGGCGGCTCATAGAAAACATTAACCTAGTGACTTACAACGTTCAACCATTTCTATGTGCGTGTTTGTAGAAATGGAGGGGACCTACAATTTTCTGCCGTTTTCGAACGGTAATGAGCAGCACTTTTCATGACATGAGATACTCTTGGAGTATTTGTCAATTACTCGCAAGAGGTAGTACACCTCTGAAAAACAGTTTTGCAGCGGCTGAGAATCGAACCCAAGCCCCCCTGCATGACAGTCCAATGCATGAAATTATGAAAATAACTTAATTGAATTTAGGTACCTTCTAGATAAATCCGTAAGAATAATGTTAAGAGTATTTTAGATGTTCATCAAAGATTTACAGTAATTAAAACTTTTTTGAACGCAACTTTGCTTTCGATGTTAAAAGCACGGCACGGTCTTTTTTCTGCTCTGTTCGAAATAAAAACGAATTCGATGTGTTTAATAAATGTCGCGATCCTTTTGTCTTAAATATGATAAATTTCATTTTGGACTCCCAAGTTCATGGCATACATATATGGTATTTATAATTCTATAACATTGTTTTAAATTAAATTCGTAAACATTTTTTCTTGGAAAGATATTCGCGTGTCCCACCCCTTAACAATTTTTTTTGTATGAAGACAATCATTTTTGTATTTTAATTTTTGTTACCATAATTTAAAACAAATATTTATTAATACGTAATTTTTTGTTTATATTCTATTATTTAATAGGAATGCTGTTATATCTTAATTTTAAGACCCTGGTGATAGGAATTAAATCTCTCGAAATATATTGGTAAAATAAAAATACCATTTTATTGACCTTAAGAAGCAAGACAAAAATAAAATATAAAACAATCATTTTTATTCGCTCTTGTTATAAAACCTAGGAATGTTTTGTGTAAGAAACTAAAGAATCTAAATAAAAATGTGAAACTAATTTGCAGTTTCTGTAAAAGCATACCCTGTTTGGTCAGCTGTTTTGTCAGCCCAATCGAGGCAGAAAAAATACACATTGATTATTTTCAAAATAAATTAATTTGGCTGTTTCCATTCGAGAAATAAAATTATTGGTTCCAAGGAATAGGTTTTATACAATAATTAGTGGACAATTTGTAAAAGAAAACAAAAAAAAAATATTTTAAAAATGTCCCACCCGTGACGGTAGATAGAATACCCTGTGAGTATATCATGCATTAAAATATAAAATGTATATGGATACAGCTGTGTTCAAATTAATAATAGTGTTGTTACAAAACTTGCCTAAGCTTTTTTTGGGAGATGGTGACAACTCGGGAGCAACTTTTTTCTAAAGGTATGTATAACGGGAAGTTAGAATCAAAGCACAAACAATTGGCTTCAAATCGCACAGACATTTGCGGTGTTATGCATTCACTTAGAATTTTTACTCCGAAGTAAGGTGTGAGTGAATTACAATATTTAAAAATTCTCAAAAAAATTAAAAAAATAAGACCTCGGCTTATCTGTGATTGCTGTCACTATTCGTATGCGCTTATTGCAGAATAAATTAAATGCTAGAAGTCCGCGAAAAGTACCAATGTTGACAAAAAAAAGTATGTAGCGGCGCGCCTACACTTTGCCAGATCTCATGTTAACTGTCGTGTAAAAAAAAATTTCGAAGTATATTGTGGACGGACGAGAGTAAGATCGATTTTTTTTGTGGAACAGGGTCGAGACAATATGTCAGATACCCACCAAACTCTGTATATAAGCGGCAATAAAATGATGATTCACTCCTATTTTCTTGAAAGCAGCAGTATGTAAAAAAAAATCTTTAATTATACCCCCCTTAGTTAAGTTTCATTAAAACCTCGTATAGTCTATAGGGCAAATAAAAATATATAAATAGGAAAAAATGTTCATGACCCCAGCACTTCTCACAATCAACAATGCACGCGTTCAATTATTAACATTGCAGACCATTTAATATAGCCATAATTACACTGTGAGGTTGTAATCAGCTGAATAGCAAAAAAAGGAACATAACTAAGGTGATAATGAGTTGATCATTTCTTTTCTAAGGAAAAGTTTTTTGTTAATTCGAAAATATCGTTATCCGACGATTAGGAGGTGTTTTCCCAACGATTACAACGATATGAATTTTATAAAAGATAATATAATTTTCAAGAAAATGAAATGAGTTTTCTACCGAATTCTTATAATTTAATAAAGCCAATATTTTAATTCAATATGATTGCCTCATTTATCAAAGAATCAATCATCAGTTCAAAGTTTTTTTTTTCAACCTTTTGTTAATTATAATTACAATATTTTTTAAAGTTGGCACAAGCTATACGGTCGTATAGCTAGTATTTCAATTGAGTTTGCAATTTATCTAAATGACCATCTCAAACGTGTAATTGTGGCTTGGACACAATCTTTCCTAAGAATGTATGTAGATATTTACTTTCTTCATAGAAATACTAATACATATAACAAAACTTATGCTTATTTTTCAATATTTACAAAATATTATGTTGTTCTGAAAATTATTCACTTAATTTAATTTGAATAACAAAAGGGGAACTTGAGTTAAAATGATACGACACAGTCAGTATTTCATCTGCACTGATATCAATGGAACAAATGATATAGAGATAGAAAGTTTCTTTAAACACAAAAAGTTCTACAATATGGGTCAGTTTAATTCGAAAAATTACATGTTGGCCATTGATCATATTTGTCATAAACATGAATATAATTCTAACCGTTCAGACACGCATAATAATTTGATAGTAGATCATTGATCTTTTACGCATCAAAAGAATTTACACATTTGTTTTATAACTATGACCTCAAAAACACCTTGGATACTAAACCGTCAAGACACAATTTCGCGATAGACATCAAGTTATCAAGTAAAAGTACAATTCATAAATACACAGTAAAATAGATAGCTAACCTATTGCCTAATAATGCCGCCGTAAAAAGTATTATTAAATTATATAAACAGAGGAAAATCCCAACAATCTTAAAAGCCGACGAGACAAATTGCAGATATGGTATGCAAAATAAAGCTTTTTTTACACATTAAGGCACTTTTCCATTTATTTATTATATGGATTCAAAACGAATGAAAATAATTATTCTTACCACGTCGAAGACACATCTTTTCATTGAATCGATTGAAGCTTCACTGTTTTAAATAAATTTACTATACCTTTATTAGTATACTCACTCCTTTTTCTAAACAAAATATAAATAAACCAAACGGAAGCAATGTATATTGTGAAAAATGACCTAGACCTTGTTGGTTGTGTGGCAATTATTTAATAAAGTCGCTTCTTGTTATTATGAGATCACTTGGAGCAGAAAAGCTTTCACACTCAACTTCAAGCGGGACAGTAGCTTTAGTGTATTTTTTATCATTATTTGATAACAGTCGATATCAGAAGATGATTCAATTTAAATGCTAGTTATTGGGTTGCGTCAAGTAAATTGGTTACATCGTTCTTTGCTTATAGTTTATAATACACACCCCGGCCGGCACGGAAAATCAGGCGGTAATTTATTTTAATTATTTTGCATATAAAATATAAGGAATGCCGCGGTTAAACAGTTAAAATTTTAATGGAGGGATGCAGAAGTCTTTGTTTTACAAATATCATTTTATCCAAACGTAGTGAATGATTATGGAAGTCAAAGGCCACAAATATATTTGAGCAAAACTTTGTTTAGCTGATTTTATGTTTTTACTAAATAAATACTGTCAACCAGAGTTCGTTCTCAATTGTTACAATTTTAAAAATAAAACTTTTTAACTTTTTTTTATCAAAAACCATACAATTTGGTATGACTTTTTTTTGAGGCGGTTGAGTTTCAGGGTAAGGAAACGTCGATCTTAAGAGAACGTGGAGGAGTCGTCCAATTATCGCATGGTTTCTTCAAAAGTTTAAAGGAAATATTTCACGTTCGAGCAAATGCTTCGAAAATTGCTTCATAGGTACCTTTTTAATACAGGGTACCGCATAAGTAAGGTTATGATTTAATAATAATAATAATTTTTTTGTTTGCATATTTTTTTTTCAGAATTCAGCACAGAAAAAAAAACCAAAATTGTTCAGACACAAAGATCATATCGAAATGTCTCTCATGTTCGAAATGGGCCCAGCGCTCCAACAATTTCGGTTCGATCCGCGTGCTGATGACCACGTGCAGTTTGAAATGGATTGAGCATTGCTCGGGTGCAATCAAGTATTGAGGAAAACCCCCAAACTTCCACCAGGCACCAGAACGTTTTCTCAGCAATTGGTGATGTCTAGACGGTTTTGAAAAGAATTTTTTATTTTTCAATATAAGATTGAATTGGTTCACGAGATGCAAATGATCCACAAATCCGCATTCGGTATGCTCGGCGTTTTCAAGAATTGTTCCGAGAGAATAACGAGTTTATTCACAAACTCATAATGAGCGATGAGCTTCATTTTCACCTCAACGGTAACGTGCATAAATAAAATTTCAGAAAATGGGGCATCAAAAATAATTATTGAACGTCATATGCACCCACTTAGATACAGAGTTTTGTTTGGAATAACCTCAGAAAGGATTTTTCGAAAATGACGAACAATTTGCCAGAGGCAGAGAATAAGTTAGAGTTATGGCACTATGAAGATGGATCCACAAACCCACAGCTTATCAAACTATGGCTCTCCTGATTGTAACTGGCTACCGCGTTCGCCAGATTAAGGGCTTCAGATGTTTTTCTTTGAGGAAACCTAAATAGGAATGTATATTCCAATAAGCCAAGAACCGTGCAAAAGCTAAAGGCCAATATCCAAGAAGTGAGGGCGCTGAGACCTGAAATTCTAAGAAAAGTAATGGAAAATGGTCTGGAAATGTCATTTGTTATTTTAAAGTAAACAATGGGCACCATTTGAGAGATATTGGGACCAAATTTTAAACGGCTTAGTCTTAAGGTAAAAACTTGAAACTTTAAAGCAAATTACTAACTCTACTACTAACTACTTATTTTAAACATTTTCTAACTAGTATCGTGCTAAGGTTACTTTTAATTAATTGCTTCTGAAAACACCTAATAAAATGACAGTTTATGCAAAAAGCTAAACAAACCGACCTATTTTGATGGTTGTAAATGTCAAAGATTCATATGAGATTAGTACGATACTAAATAGCTAATCGATAACTTTAACTATAATAAAAGGGTAGAGAAAGTATGATGCTGTATTCGATTAAAATTTGCAAAATTGTCGTTCTAACTAAGTTTCATACTAAAACGGCTTTAACATCGTACTAATTCAACTTAAATTTTGCGCCATTATCTTTAAAACATAATGTGACAAACCTTAATCTAAATTTTAATTAATACCAACGAAAAATAAAATCAGAATAAAAAAAGTTATTCACGAAATAAATCATAGTGTTACTTATGCGCCTGTATGGTAGATCCTTTGAATTTCAAAACTGAAGTGTTCTTCGCCGCGACATTTTTTAAATTCTTTTAGTTATACTTTCTTTTATTGAGAATGTCGGCTCAATTTTTAGTTTAGAATTGCAGTCAACAAAAAACTACCGAGTTAAGAACACACATAATGTATGTAGGTGCCAGGGACGAAGCGTCCATATATTGAGTGGAATGAGTGCTTCCGTTGAGCCATTTGAAAAAATCGTACCTAGCAAGGAATTAAATTCAAAATTCCAAATTGTATTAATATTTGTATTATATTATTTGTATCTATTAATGAATCTTCATTTACTCTGTAAATTACATTCCAACAACATTATCATCTCTTACTAAAATTACTAAAGGAAATCAAGATCTCTCTGGTTATTACAACTTAAAATGTCACACTGCAAACCAACTGAGAATGCTCAACATCACTCCATTATTTATAATGCTCAATCTCATGAAAGTTCTTGCCAAAATGCTTAACAGCTATACAATTATACATATACATTCCTTATTATCGCCTCCTTAACTCAATTTCAAAATACCCTTTCACTCCAAGTCAACTGAAAATTATACCTACAACATCACTCACCAATATTCACAAAATGCTCAAACAACAATGATTCTCAAACAATAAGAATGCACAACAGCTGGGAATTCCATTATTTCGCATACTGAACTTAGATCTCAACCCAAAGTCAAAATAATTGTGTCTCGTTTCTTGCCTTTTGCCCAATGTGTGAAGAATGAGTTGAGTGAATGCATTACGAGAATTTCCTACAAGAAATAGGTAGATAGAAAAACAAAGATGTATCTATTGAGTTACTTATTGTCTCAAACTGATAATGAGTTTAATTTCATGGACAAAAGGGGTAGAAAAGTTTTATTTTAATATAATGTGTTTGCAAATTTAGGTGCAATTCATAACTATCAGAAAACAAACATATGTATGTATATGAATTTAGAAGGTTGTAGTTTTTTAATTATTTTCGTGGCGATAAATACAATCCACCTGTTTTCTTTTTATTTTTTGTTATTATAAAAAAAAAGTGGTCTAGTATTTCTAATATTCATATCTGAGGTTTCTTGACATTCCAGCAGAAATATAACTAAAGGTTATTTTTAATTATGAAAATTTTAAATCAAAAAAAACTTCAAGGAAACTTAAGATTTTTAATATCCCGTAATAATGGCATCTGTAGAGAGATCATATTCATGTTTTAAGAGAATTAAATATTTTTTTAGAAATAAATGTGGACAAGAAAGGTTATCTACTCGTAGCTTAGTTCTCATCAAATCGTACTTAGATAATTTTGCCTTAAAAGAAAAAGGATAAATCTTTGCGCAAGGGATCAAGCTCTTTTTTTTTAATTAGACCTTACTGTGATATATTATTACTTATGTATATTATTTTATGTGTATTATCATTAAGTGGAATTTAAAAGGTTGGATCTCAAAGGTCTTTCAGTTTTGGTTTTATGTTCAGTGCTTCCGCTATCGAAAAAGTCATGCCTCGTGCCTGGTAGGTGCTTGAATACAATCACTCTGTCAAAGTGAATAAACATACATACAAAGTGAATAAAATTAAGCTCGATATAAGCTCCTTAAATTTTCACGGTCGTTTTTTTTGACAAAAGAAAATCTGATTACCATTTTGTAAAACAACAATCCTGAGAAAATTGATCAAATTTCATTGGAAGTGTTGTTATGTATTATTTCGACATTTAATTGTAATTTAATTCAATGATAATTTTTGTTTTCGTTAATAATGTTAAAATATAGTTCGAGTTCATTAAACTGTTTGAAAAGCGTTCCTTATCCTTAAAACTGTCTTCAATTTTTGTTTTTAAATTCATTCAGAAGCATCGTACTATTTTGGGTAAGTCTTGTTTTATTATTTTGTATACAAACAAAACTCAACTGTATTTTTCCAATATTATGCATTTATTATTTATTCGATATTTTAAACAAAATTCTATTGGAATTACAGCTTGCAAAAAATAGCTTGTAATTAATTATGCCTAGTTCCTTGGGAAGAAAGCCACTTTATTTGTGATCTTATGTGTTCGCAAAGATAATTTCCTGGGTTAATTTCATGTGCCATCTCCAATGGCCAAGGCCAGTCAGTCAGTTCGACGAGTAGGGATTCGAGCAATCGGATCTTTCCTTTAATTTGTGTGAATTAAAAGAAAACAATTCCAGAACGATCATGAATTTAATGAAATGAAATAAGTCGAAATTCATTGTTTTGATAATTATTATTTGGCGTTTTTAATCCGTTCATCGTGATGAACGATATATTTTCTCTTTCCGTCCGTATAGAAAACTGATAGCACCGATGTTTTATAGAATCTTGAGCACGCCACGTACAACTGGCACGAATCGATGTTCTTGGCTAGAGATGTCAGTGGCTCTGGTGGCGTTGTCAATTGTGGTAATTTGACCTATCTGCTCGCACGACGGTTTCAGGTAAGCTCCAATTGAGCGTATTCAATTAAATTAAAATTTTTTTTTTGAAAAATATGCAGAATTCAATACGGAACTTGGTATGAAAACAACAACGCGGTAAAAAACCTTCTTGACATCCCAAGAGATGGTACGATCAAAAGATATAACTTGGAAAAACTGAGTTAAGTTGCAAAAAAGACTGGGTAGGCGAAACAGTAAACTACAGTCTTAAAGAAAATTCCATCAAATGGTACTCTGATGGATCGAGAACAGCTGAAGGGACTGGCGCTAGAGTTTTTGGGCCTAGAACTTAACTCTCCTTACCGATGGGACAGTCCACTAGCATATTTCAGGCAGAAGTAAATGCCATAGCAGCAGTGGCGTAGCGTACCATCTCAGCGCCCGGGGCGGGAGACCCATTTTGCCGCCCCCATTCAATACTAAATTAAAATTAAATTTCGAGACATCATTTCACAGGCAATGAAGTATCTTTTAATGAAAGTAAAATAGAATTAGCGGTTTCATAAACGGATTTTACGAGCCTTACGAATGAGGCTCGTGAGACAAAGCTGCATCTGCGGATTCATCTCCGTGCATGCGTTTTTTCCTGCCAATTGTACTCGTTTTGAGATCGATTCCGAATTTTTTCCAAAAAGTCTTAGAAAAGTCGATTGCGGCTTGGACGAATCGGTCTCTGCTCTCCACCAGGAGAGCTTTTAAAACGCAGAGTTTCTGAGCACACTTATCCACACTCAGTCCACATTGCTGCAGGCAAATCTGTGAGTCATCTTCAGGTAGCTCTGCAGCTCAAAAGCCAAGAAAAGTGAGGAAGTTGAATGACTGCATGACTGTCAGAAGAAGACTGGCTGCCGATCCGTCAATTCTTCCAGTACCTCAAGAACTTCCACAAACTTATTTTTAAGCGTCTTTACAGCTTCACGAGGTTCACTTTTTCTGCAGGCTTGTGACTAGATGCTTGAGATACTTCTGGTGAGTCGACTTCGTCTTGACGCTGCTCTGTGGTGGGACCAGAACGACTTCCAACTTCGACGGCAGGCACGTCTTCTTCTTCTGCCCGTAAAATAAGTTATGCATTCCCATGAATATTGGCCGGAGGACAATTCTAGGCCACTCACGATTGTAGATGGAGGAATCTTACTTACATTGGAATCACTTCCGCTGCTGCTGGATGCCGCCGAAGACGTTAACGTAGCTTTTGAACCAGAACTAGACTGAAATATTTCGCGTCTTCGCATCTGCTTCTTTCTTAGCCTTTTTCTTGCGGTATTCCGTGCCCCTTCCTTTAACTCTTTTCATTTTCAAAAACTAGTTCAAAGGTTGAGTGAAGTACTAAGTGCTTAGTTTTAGAAGATTCAACAGTATTTAAACTATAAACAACACAATCGAAATAACTTTCTGTGATGCGGGAGGGTGCAAAAACATTGAGCTGGCTGAGACTAGAATAACGTTTCCGTCGAATCCTAGTTATCTTATCATATCTCGCATTATGTTTCGGAACACTCCCTTTCAGTTTCGCGAGTTTCGGAACGTTTTGTTTTAGTTTCGCGATCAGCGCGACAATACGGAATGCACTCTTACGGCCCTACTCACCGTCTACGAATTCAGGATAGCGGTCAACGACGAACCACAGATAGGGTGGCAAATTTCAAATTTACATCATTGTTGTTTGTTGACTTGTCAAACGATCTGTCATGAAACATATGATTTCTACTCTACCCGCATCATCGGCGACATTTTGCCGCCCCCCTAGGCCTGCCGCCCGGGGCGGACAGCACCCCCCCGCCCCCCCTACGCTACGCCACTGCATAACAGGTATATGAGCTGAAAGAAACCACCACTTGCCATCATGTCACACAGCCAGGCTGCACTAAAAGCACTAAGCTCCTACACCATTAGTTCCAAACTTGTTTGGGAGTGCATGATAAAACTTAATGAACTGGGCAAGAATAACACTGTCACACTTCATTGGGTACCAGGCCACGTTGGTGTCCAGGGCAACGAAGAGGCAGCAAAAATAGGTCCATCGACACCCCTTACAGGGCCAGAGCCCTACTGCGGAATAGTAGAAAACGTGATTAAAAATAAAATCAAAACAGAAGAGGCAAAAAGATCAAAAATCTGGAAAGAACTCCCTAAGCCGAGGCAAGCAAAACTTCTACTCAGGGACTACAACCGAGAGCGTACTCTAACCTGCATCAGCTTAAGTAGGAACAACCTTAGGAAAATCACAGGGCTTCTCACAGGCCATTGTAAGTTGAGAAGACACCTCAACATCCTCGGCCTAGTGATCAACGCGTCTTGCAGATTCTGCAACATTCTCGAAAAGACAGCTGACCACATACATACTAGGGAAATGTGATGTACTCATGCATCAAAGACATAAGAATCTGGGCAAGCACCCCATAAAAGAGAGTGAATTATCCTCCCTTAAAATACTCCAAATACTTCGATACCTTAAAGGAACAAACAAGATAAGGGGCACAATAGATCTTTAGGTCGCAGTGTTTTTATACCCCCAATTTATACATTCATTCATATGAAAACAACAAACTGAACCACAAATTTTAGTCGGTCATATTTTTTCATAACTTGTTCATACAAACTAACAAACTATGAACACAATGACAAAAATTAAGGAAATCGTTATTTGTAGAAATTTAAATTGGCCTATCGAAATTTGAAGTCCTTTTTACTCGAGAAAAAATATTTTGTTCATAAGCTTAACACAAGTTTATAATTGTTTATAAACGGCAAATGGTTGGCGATTGTGGTAAGGACCGGTCAAGATTTTTCAAACAAGAAAAAAAATTCGGTAGCAAATTTTTAACACCAGTTTTAACAAAGCCATCTTTATAAAAAGTATTTGTCATCGTTTTAAATTCTCGTGATCATAAAGTCCGACATCGATGAAGAGTTTGGTGTCAAAATCTAGTAGACTATTGAGAAGACGACTGAACGATGATGTATGAACGGGTTTGCCGTTTGCTATTACTTAATAAAATAAAGATCATACATTTTGTCAATAAGTACGTAGTCTAGACCGACCAATTAAAGGTTAACTGGATTGGAGCAGATAGAAAAATATTTTGCAATATTTTGCACTTGTGGGGTCCAGGTGATCCCAGCGCTATTTAATTTACAATAAAACATACAATTTTCAAAAAATTGGAATTGTGGCTCCATCTGTTATTAGTTGAAGCATACCTCTTTCCCCTGAAACCCATAGTACGATGATATGCACGCTAGTATCGTTCTGGCAGTCGTTGGAAGTGGTGTGGTGCCATTTAAGACCCCAGTGTGGCAGTTATGATTATTTAAGTAATTTTTTTTTTTTACTCTGTTTTGGCTCTATTTCTCTTAAATAATCCTGAGTATAATATTTTGACTGCTCAGAATTTTTTTTACAACGTTTATAATATTTATATTAGTATATCTATTCGTTACCATTAGATGGCATACAATTTGTGCAATAGGACATTGCGACAAGAAATGATCGAGGATGATTGTAACAATGGCGTTGCTGAGAATACTTCGGATGCTGAAGTCGATGATGGTTCTCAGTCTGAATTCAACGTATCTGATAGTTCATCTTCATCGGAGTTAGATGTAGAGATGGAAGACGTAACTTTCGATCCACGTATTTTACAGTCTCGAGCACGCGGTCGACCTACGTCGAAGCTCTTCAGTTTTGCATTTTACATTAATTGGAGTAAACAACTAACAGTTATGTACTGCTGCTCAGGAAAACTGTTGCTACAGGCGCCTGCCTGGCGACTGAACATACCCTAAGCGGAGCAACGGAGTTGCGTGAGCGGGTGTGAGCCCCGAAAAGGGAGTTAAAATCCTGAAAACCCGCGAAGCGGGCCAACCAAGGTACTGTTGCTCAAGACAAAACATTTTATGTTTGGCCTTAAGTCACAAACAAATTTGGCCTTTTGTCACTTGGCCTTATGTCACGGCACCACACACCACACACAATAACCACACCAACGTGAACGATGGCTCTGTAATCACAGGTACTTTGCTTGATCTGAAATAGTACATAGTTTGCTTCAGATTTTTTAATATTTTACAAGCAAACTGCATGTGACCACAGAGCGCTCTGTGGTAGCATACAGTTTGCTCTACAATACTTTCAAATTCGGTGAGCAGAAAATGGCTGAGCATAGACTAAGGAGATCTGTGCTGATATACAGTTTGGCAATACGCTGCCGGGTCATAGACTTTCCAGGTAACTGTAAAGCTGACGAACTTGCGAAAAATGGAACAATTTTACCTTTGTCAGATAGAAAATCTAACATAAGTATACCTCTAGCTACTTGTAAACTTATGCTAAAGCATGATACCATAAAGAAAGCAAGCCACAGATGGACCAGCACCTCAACTTGCCAGTCCACACAACTAATTTGGTCATTACTTGATGCTAAACGCCCAAAACAACTCATTTATATTGGTAGATTGCACATTAGCTCCGTTATAGTGTTATTGTCCAGTAAGAACTGCCTAATAGGTAGACATGCTCTTCGACTTGGCGCTCCCGCAAATGATTTTGATGAAGAAGAGGAGTCTCTCACCTTCTATGTTCTTGTCCTGCCCTAGCACAAAGACGTAGACTCCACTTGGGAGACTTCTACTATAATGATCCTAGTGATCTAAGAAATTCCAACATCTACTGCCTCAAACGCTTCATTGCTAGCTCCAAATCGTTTACGAGTAAGGGAGATCTTTGGAATCCTGTGGTATCACAACGGACCAAATTTTGGTCTAAGTGTGTTGCAGCCACCTAAACCTAACCTAACCTAATAGTAATGGGTCCAAACATGATCAAATTGTAGTACTTCCAATTTAAAACCACATTATCGCCTTTTAAAACAGTTCGATTTTTGTTTATCCAATCTTGCTATAGGATTTTCATTCAAGAATTTAAAAACCATATAATGTAGTATGTATGTACATAAATACTAGTTAGCGACTGACGATTGAGATATTGGTTTTGTGGTAAAACCATCTTATTTCATTGTTCCCGTGCTCACACACATGACTAACAATCAGTTAAATGATTTATACCTTTTTCATTGCCTAAGATCGTCTTTGTTCAATTATGTATATGTTTAGCTGCCTTGCACAAGTCTTTAAGGTATTCCTTTATTTAGACATTTCGGTTTTTCATATCGTCACATATGTATATATACCTATACGAACTTTAAAGAGAGTAGAATTATTTCAAACAATTGTGTACAACTTTTGAGATTTCCGTGCCCATAAAATCCATAGAATAGTTTGTAAAATTAAAAGCCTACCTATACAAGCATGTACTTTGTCTGCAGGAAAAAATAGTTAAATATCAAAAGAAAGGATCCTCCTTTTGGATATCACAAACCAGGTAGTTAAGATGTTTGAAAGTATGAAATCGGAAGATAAATAAAAGAAATTCACTAAAAATCCGAATAAATGATTTCACCATTTCACTAGTACATATTATGACTACTACTGCACAAATGCATAATTTCAGAATGTCTACATTAAAAAAAGAACAGTAGGAATTTAGTATTCGTCAAACCTGACCTACTTGGAAATGACAGGACGCATACTGCACAGTTGAATGACATTAAACAGAGTCATCCTTGGTTCCACAGAAAGTTAGGTTATGTCCGCGATGTTCAATCAACTAAAACTCCAGAGATTAAAAGATTTTGCTTTCTTTTCAACCCAAGGAAACCTCAAGAATTTCATCAGTCACTTCACACTCCAATGCACAACAAAAAAAGAGATATGTACATATTCAATGAAAAAAAAGTTCCTTCTTGAATCAGTATCACGGCGACGCCGCCGCCGCTACCATCTAAAGATCTTTATGAATAATTTAGACTTTTCCACGCGCGTAATATATACGTTAGGATGAAAAACAAATAAGCAACAAATTTAAAAAATAGATGAAATGTATAAATAAAACAAAAATAAAGCCTTACGTGACCAACGAGACACCTCTGCCGCCCCCTGTTCAACTGTTCAATCGAAATGGAACTGGTAGAGTAGCCCCCGCGACAAATTGACAACACAGCAGCAGCAAGTAGCAAAAGCAGCACCAGCAAAAACGACGAAATAAAAAAACCAAGCCAAAAAGGGGTTTCTTCCGACAATTAATTTTCTTTCAGTAAATGTTATCCAAAATGAGAGATCAATGTATCATTTTTTTCTCAATCAAACTATTAGCCTAATTTTGTATTTGTTCTTCTTTTTTTTTTGTTGCTTCTTTACATCACTGCACCACTGAATCATGAGTGAAAATTTTTCATTTGACATTTTCCATCGAAAGGTTTTCCCCATTCAATAATTTATATTTTCTATTATGCGTTACTTTTTTTTCTTCAATCTAATTACATCACACACAACTTACCTTGATAATAAATAAACAAATCTTTGTGTTGTTTTTTTAAGCCGAATTAGTTGCAAATTTAAACAAAAAAAAAAGTTTAATGTGAAAACTTTGATATACGGTGCAACAGAGCACCCGAATTCGTACGTAATTTTGTTTGCGACTGTGTTTAGAAATGAAAAATTAAAATGTCGAATGAAGTTTGCATTGAGTTGCGGCCATTTTGAAAATAAAAATAATGCGTCGAATTGCTCCGAATTTATATGGCGGCGTGCTTTGTTTGTGTTTTTTTTTTGGTTTCTAGCGGGAATATTATCGATAAATCTAGAGATGTGTCAATAAACAAGTCGAATGATGATAATGGATTTGTGGTGAAGTTACATGCAATGTTAAAATACCAAAACGAATTATTTTTATTTATAGGTCACTTTTCACGATCCACGTTTTTTTTGAAATCCATATCGAAAATTGTTATTAACAGTTATGAACAAAAGATAAGCCTGTCCATATAGAGGGTGGGCCTAATGTTCCAGGTCTTTTTTATTTGGTTCCCATTTTTGCGAAAATGAGCTTTGTCCGTTGGCATTTGACAGTCATGGGTGGCCGATAACAATTAATTTTATTATGGAACATCTAACTAGACCTACAGAATATGTGGTTCCAACAAGATGATGCAACATCCTACACAGCTCGTGCTGCGATGCGAACCTTACGCGAATTTTTTCCGGCCGAATAATGTGATGTGACATATGGACTGGCCTCCACGGCCCCCAGATTTGAAGAAACAATGATAACTCAGCAATTTTTTGTACCACATACATACGTCTCTCGCCAGCTTAAAAATCGCAAGGTAATATTAGCCGTGTTTTTTTGGAAAAGTTATCCGTAGTACAGTAGGATTTTATATGAATAACAAATACAACATCGGCAGTAGGATCACTGCCGATAAGGAGAAGTTAAATCCTGCTGCGGATAGAAGTTTGACGTTTATTCGAGTTTCGGTAGTGATCCTACTGTGGATTTTGTATTTGTTATTCATATAAAATCCTACTGTACTACGGATAACTTTTCCAAAAAACACGGCTATTGCTGTTGCATCGCTTAGAAGCAGTCTTTTGTATTAAAGGAGTCTTAGGCTATAGCCGCGCACTAGCAATTTTTAGTTGCGAAACTGTTTGGTTACTTATAGAAAACAGATGAACTGTTTGGTTGAATGTCCGTGAATTTGCAGATAATTATTATGTTCAATAAAATGGCGAACTTATTTTAGGCAATCGTTTAGTTTGTGTCAAAACACAAACTTTTTAGTTGCTCGAACCAAGCAGTTTCGCAACTAAAAGTTGATAGTGCGCGGCTAGCCTTATGAAATTTTTTTTTATTAAGAAAAATTAGTTGATTGGATGGTTCAAATATTTTGACGTTTTTATACAAACTATCGATAGCAAAGTGATTATTCTTGCCTTTAATACAGTCTTTATCAGAACTTAGTCCCGTGGTCACACAGGCTAGTACTCGCAAGCAAGTTGGGTATATACACTGCCAGTCTAATTCCTATTTGTGTTTTTAAACAGTGACGTAAGTGGCACGCCAGTTGCCATTATTTACCGATTTCACTTGGAGGCACACGCCACCGAAAAAATATATTTTGTTGCTTAGACTGCTTTTAAGGCTATTTGGTTGAATGTCCGCGCAAGTGCATATAACTATATGTTACACAAAATAGCGAACTCATTTTAGGCAATCGTTTAGTTTGTGTCAAAACACAAACTTTTTAGTTGCTCGAACCAAGCAGTTGCGAAACTAAAATTTAAATATGCGCGCCTAGCCTAATTCTTTACATTTCTAAACTACCACAACAGACAATACACACTCATAATTTGAAACTTCAAAATTTCAAAGGTGACAATTGATACGTCAAAATACATTTTAAAATGCCTTTAAGTGACCTTTAAGCCTAGTGGATGGCGTTAAAGTTAAGAGCCCTTTAAGTAACGTAACTTAAATGTGAAAATTCATTATAGATACCGATTTTATACTTAAGAGCTGTTTGGAGGTATTTTAAAGTTAAGCAACCTTTAAAAATTCTTTATAGATTCGGCTGTCCATCCCAACTAACAATTTTGCTTCCTATTTCTGAAATTAAAGAATCATTCGTAGCTATAGTGCTCATATAACCTTTCTTGCTGGAAGTCAAATAGTTATAGGAGTAAAAGATGATATAACACATCACCTAGATATTCTCTGGAGCACTTTGTATCACCTCTATAGCCGTAAAGACTAAATTTTCCTTTAATCATTCTATAATCATACTATAAAATCACATGGCAGTGTATACTCCAATAGTCATCCCAATGAACTGCTTTAAAAGTCATAATTTAGTATTTGTCATCTTTATAGAATCATTATTGGACAGTTTAAGTCAAGACACTATAATCATGATCAATTTTTCTGTGGGACTCTTATAGTGGTATATAGTTCCTATAGTACTGTTATAAAACTGTGCAAATGTAAGTGCACCACGTGCTTTTGTACTTATTAGGATGACTCAAGAGTACAACAACAAAATGCGTAATCTGAGAAAATCTTTATAAACGAAATGTAGGACTGTGTCGAATGAACTTATTTAAATGTAGACTGGCAATTTTAAAAAAATTAAGGTTTTTGGTGGAAACTGTCCACTCTTCTAGCAGCAATAAATAATAACAAAATGACATGTGATTTCTCAGAAAAAAAATTTTTTGAGAAAAACATTTGATACGCAAAATTTAAGTTTTTGTTATTGTTCGGATAAAAAATTGAAATTCAAAAAATATTGACCTGCTTCAAAAAAAAAAAATTTGACTTTTTTTTTAAACCAAAAAAATATTTTCAGTTTTCAGTTTGTATAGAAGTTTTTTTTAATCTTTTATCAAGCCTCTCTACAAAAAATGTTTTTAAAATCAGACAAGCCGATAGTGAGAAATTCAAAATTAGAAAAAATGGTTTTATGGCTGGCACAGTCAGTAATATCTTAATTTCAAAATTTTTATTGAATTATAGATCGTTAAAATTAATCGAAAGAAACAAAAAGTATCAAAATTCTAGGTGCCGTTTTCGATAAAAATACAATTTTTATAAAACATTTCTTGAGTGTTTGGAAACATTTTTCTTTCATATCTTATAGACTGTATTATAAAATTTCTAAGCTTTTAAAAAAATTTCATGGGGTTTTATTTTTACGAACGCAAATAGTGTCTATATCGCAAGATAAAAGTTAACAATGCAATTTATTTGAAAAAATAAATTAACTTTCATTGATAAAAAATTCGAATCATGCAGTATTTTAAGGAAAAAAGTATTTTTTACAATTTTTTTTTAGCGAGTGTTATGTATTGTGGATTGATTTTTTCTTCGCTATCGCTATCTTCTAATATTTTAGTCTTAAAAGCACCTATAAAGAAAACCTATGTGGCTTTATAGGAATTAATTCACGATAAAAGTGATCCCAATTCAACGCCGGTCTTACATATACCAGTTTGGCCGAGCGGTTAGCGAGCAAGAGATTTGGTGTGAGAGGACTCGAGTTCAAATCCCAGGTCCGCCTATTCATGTAAGTAATTTTTAAATTAATTTTAAAACTAAAAGTAGAAATTAAATCATAAACAATAATCAGCTCTTAAGATCTTTACAGAAATCATGCGGAAAAACCCGAAAAACATATGCAAGAAAAGCATCAAAATAAAAATGAAATCAAATAAGCACAAAATAAATATTTTTTTTTTATTTTATGCATACTCCTATAAGTATTTTATTCTTGTGACAGTAAATCTTCTTTTCATTGCCACTATCGATGCAATTGCTGCAATAAAGCATATATTAGCTCTATAACATAACGATAAGTATGTTCTTCGGAGTAACACAATTTACTCCATAAAGGTCCAATAGGAGTTAAAAAAAGTCGCCCTTTTAACTCTATGGAGTTTTATATAACCCTTAAATGTGTGCAATAGACAGTAACAAGAAGCTTCTCTAGATGAATATAGAAGTAAAATTGTTAGTTGGGATGTTTTACATACATATTATATTATATCAACAGTGAACGGAGCTCTTGTATTAAAAGTATAAATCGAAGTCGGTGAATGCGTTATCAAAAAGTAATAATTTTTTCTTACGAAATAAATGCAGCTCTGTGTTGGAAATAAAATTTTTTTGTTAACTGTTATACATATGACAGGTATCCATGAGGTGTCTGCGCCTGAGACATGCAGCATTTTCCCCTCCATTCAACCTCCTTGCATACAGGTCAAAATATCCGCCAAAAGTCGGGTTTTCAAAAGAAAAAAATTACAAGGAGAATTTCGAAAAAAGAATTTTGACCCCAACCCATGGGTTTTTTGATGAATCATGTTTGAAATAAATCAGTTTTCAAAACTATAAAAAAATCGCCAATTAAATAAACAAACATTAAAAGCATTTTTATCAAAAAGTCTCTTAAATTTTATATAGTAGAAACTATTGTTAACTGATATTTAAATTGACATTTAATGCCTTCATGCCTTCATATCTTTTTTTATATTATATATTGATAAATGTACCTATACATATGAATGTGTGTATGTCCATACCTAAAAAAATTAAAAAAAAAGGTAATTGCTATTTTTGTATATTTGCTGTGACGTAGTTGGTACGACACTAACTTGACGAGCAAGTTGTTCCTTGAAATTTTAATTTAATTTATCCATTTCACTTGAACGCACACGCCAACAAAAGAAAATATTTGTATTTATTGATGTAAAAGTCAAACGAACAATCAAACATTGTTGACGACGAAACTTTGATGACATTAAATGTGAAAACAAACAAAATTACGAACAGTCCCAACCACGGTAGCCAACAGACAGAAAACAAATTAACGAAGAAGGGAGCCAACGAACTAACAAAAAGAAAAGAACGAGGGTAAAAGAAAAACCGAAACAAGGATACAAAGGGCAACATCAATTTTAAAACGCGTTCAAATAAATGTAAAAGATTTAAATACAGAAAATAAAACAAAATGTCAATAATTTAGAATTTTTCTTTACTATCACAACAAACATTTCAATAAAAGCATCTTACAAGTGCAGCTGTCAGGCTACTTATTATCCAAATTGCCTGGTGTTGCGAGGCAAGAGGAGGTGCGGAGTCGGTAAGGAAGTAGGATGGGAGAAAGTAAAGGGTAGGAAGCTAGGAAGGGGATAGGTTAGGAAAAAGGATGGAATGTCAAGTCCCGGGGACGCGGCCTGCTTGCACATGCACGGCGTCAGCTCGTCGGACGGGGGGGATCTTGCCCCCGGAAACTTAACCTCGCCTGCAGCCAAAAACACAAATCAGGCCTGAGGGAACTAGGAAAAAAAAACCGGACTAGCTATGACCGCGGACGGACTATTGCCACATCAGGGCACTGCAGGTGTCATCGCAGTGTGGCCATTACCCACCCAACCTTAGGAATTCGTGGCCGTTTTTGAATTCCCCCAATATGGCGGATAGTCGGTTTCGAGTCAAACCATCTTCACCGAAAACTCAGCTAGCCTTGGCACCCCTGAAAAATGTTCTTCAAAAATTCATGTTTTGTTTACACAAAACAACAAAAGACGATTTTTTTCATACTAGGCGGATTGAAGCTAACTTTATTTTGATTTATTACTTTTAATTTTGCAATAGAGCCTATACGTAAACATTTAATTTTATTTTTATTTTTAGAGATAAATGCATTGACGCAAACGGAAAGACTTGAACTCAAAATTACAAATTCAAAAAATAAAAAAAAATAATAACAAATATGGAACTGGTCCCTTTCCAACAAAACTTTATAAAACACCCCTTTTGGTGCACTATAACTAACCTTAATTGACGCCTCGAGATTTTTCCCTACCTCTACAGAGCTCTTTGGAGGGGGTAGTAACAAAAACACACAAAATATAACCATAAAACGTTTGGTTTTCTGTATACGAAACGCGGGAAAAAATTGGAAAACACCAGAGTTCCACTTACAAGCAGAAATTTAAAAACAAAAAAAATTAAATAATCAAGGTAACTTATCAAAAAAACATTATTAAACAGGCTATTGTATGAATTTAAAAACTTCAACGCATGTATATTTGAATCCCACCGCAAAAATCACAAAAATTAACAAAAAAAAACAGGAACGGCCGGAACAACAGGAACAACAACGGTATGGATGACGAATTTTATGTTTAATTATAAGTTCACATTTATCAGAATGTGGTAAATTATCTCGTTCTTTTGATTTTCTTTATTTATTGTTTTCTTCGTGTATATTGTTTTACGTAATTTGTTGATTTTACTTTTAGTTCTTAATTTCGTACCTGGATAAATGTTGATTTTTGTTTTTGTTTTGTTTTCTTTCCAAGGGACTCACTGGGCTCGATAGGAAAGCCAATGCGAAATACAACATCCCCGGAACAATAAGGTACCGCGGTACTTCCAGATCCGGATCAACCAAAACCGGAACAAAAAGATTGTGGGTTTCACACAGAACAATAACAGCCGGAACAATCTTCGGAAACAACCTTCTATGGACCACAATAAAACTGAAGAAAAACTTATGCGGCGGCCCGTACTGTAGTAGGTACTTATCAGGGGCCGCCGAGAATTTACCTGAAATTTTAAAACTCCTTACTCACTGTTCAATAAAAATTAGTTTCTGAAAAAAACTCACCACTTTGAACGATTTATTATTGAAGATTATGGAATTTAAATAATTGCAGTCTATAGAGTTTGACGATAAATATATATGACACTATTCGTGGAGTGTGGAGATTCTATGGAAACAAAAAAACACTACATTCAATTCTGTTTCACCGGAATAGGTTAAAACTTTCAGTAACGCACCCAAAAACTACATTATCGAATTTCAATAATTTGTTGAAATCGAAATTTTAAAATAATACCCCGGTTTCGGCACGATTTTACTTTTTTTTTCAGCTTAAAAACTTTTTTTTCCAAAAAATCTAATCAGACCAGGTCAGGCATCAGATAGTGCCGAAAAGCAAACAAGAATGACAAATTGACAATACACATTCTTATGGACCAGTATCATCAAGCCTTCAGTAAAACCAAAAAAAACAACATCGAATGACTTTCATCTAACTGCAAAACATCATCCGATCCACATCTTTGGACTGCAGTGTATAGAAAAAAAATAATAACAAAAATACACCATGCATCTGTATGGGTGAACACAACAAATTTGACATCTATCTTCGAAATTCTGCGACGGGCACGTTCAAAGACTTTTGTCCCACCAGAAGTGTCTTCCATTTTGTCGACAGGTGGCGTTGTAAATTTTTCACGACATAAATTTGATTATCATTCGCGCAAATACCATCTTTTTCTTAGCAACTGTTTGGTTCGTGCAAGTAAAAAGTTTGTGGGTTGACAGAAAATAAATGATTGCCTAAAATGACTTCCCTATTTTATGTAACATATAATTATATGCACTTGCGCGGACATTCACCCAAATAGTTCATCTGTTTTCTCCAAGTAACCCAAAAATTTAATGTGCGCGCCTTCAACAGCTGGGCTACATCCAACTCGGCGGTCGTAACACTGGCTACTGGCTTCAGAACTTTCCATGCTAGTTGACGAGCAAGTTGCTTATGTTTGTGTTATTAAAAAATTTGTGTGTTTTTCAACTTGATTGCTAGTACCAGCTCGTGTGGCCTCGGGGTTTGGTAAAATTCAACTTCTTTGCCTTCAAGAAAGTAACCATCGTTATTCTATCTGTCAGAAAATAAACTGGTCCTTCACAGCCTTCCCCAGCCTTGGCTTACTTTTGGCTGTCCAAGTATTTTTCATTACTCTAACTGAAACATTTGTATCTCTCGAGCACCACCGCAATGTTTCATGTCTATCATTATTTTACCGCTATTTTTATAAACAGTTTACTATTGAGCCCAATTTTGGACGTACTGTCAAGTACAAAGATTATTTTTTTAGGCTACAACACAACATGAATGTCGAATGCTCAATGTTTCCCACTCGTTGCAATGTGTGGAAATCCAAAACCAATGTACATCGCCCTCCCCTTTCAAATCCTATCCAACTTTCCTAATTGCCCACACTGTGCTTAACACATTATAAGCGTATTCCTAACCACTAAAGTGCGTGTATAATATAAAAAAAAACTTGGTCGTGCGCTTCTATTTGGGGTGTGTATACGTCGTTCTGATCATTTTTAACTGCGTGCTTGGGGTAACGTTTGCGTCCTAATGGTCAGGAATGGGGTAGTGTAGATCAAAACGATGATATTCTTTACGGGCGTACTGCCACGCACTAGCTCATTGTTAGAGGTACATATTTGAAGACGGTATTGATGAGAGCACAGTACTTAACATTACGAATTTGAGAGTGCAGAAACCGTCAAGCTGAACATTTTCAGCTGGACGTCCTAACTTAAACTTTGTTTTCAGAATGAGGGACTTGCGTTTGCCTTAGTGGCCCTCCGCTTATGAGCACCATCACGACCGATATCTACATATATATTTTAGATTAAAAAAAAAGAGAAAGTCGGTTATTTCCAGTATATCAAATATATCAAGGTCAGCCATAAGTGATTTAATTTTAGTTTTTTTAACACGTTATCGATCTCATTGAAATTTTGAGAACTTTCAAATTTAAGCACAAACTTGAATGTAAAAAATGTTACTAACTTACTAATAAATACCGCCACCCAATTTGGCTGTGTTCAAATGGCTCCGAGCGAAATATATCTATTTGGGTATTCACGGTCTGGTGCACTCGCATAAGTGAAAGTGGAAAAGTGTAAGATTTTTTTTACACTCCCCAAAAAAAATATACAGCCGTATCTATACGATTTTCTTAAAGTGTATCTTAGAGGACTTAGTTAACCATACATAAATATTAAGTTTTCCTTTAAATGATGAAACTTCAATTCGTTCGTTGCCACAAACAAAAATTTCAATAATCGACGACAAAAGTATCGATACAAACACTTCAAAGGCGAAGCGGGAAATGTGAAAGAAAATTCTCTGCTCGTACATATATTTTAATCAATAAAATTTGTCTACATATATCTTAATTCTTTGTATTTTATAAATCTGAAATATCACAATAGACACAATACAAACTCTTAATTTGAAACTTCAAAATTTAAAAGATGACACAAAGTTAATTTTAAACTATCTTTAAGCGGTTGATGGCGTTTAAGTTAAAAGGCTTTTAAGTAACGTTACTTAACGTTACTGTATATTTCTTTTTGATAGTGCACGAAATCTTCCAAGACTTTGGCGCTTTAACTATGCCATAACCTCATTGCAAAAGAAAAATACAATGGTGTAAGATTTGTTATTTTGTTGAAATGTCAAATTTTGACATTTAATCTAGTGTTGCTATAGATTACAAAAAGTTCGTTCGCAATCTGATACAATAAAATAAAATTTTGCAATTTTACTAAACCTGAAGCACTACATCATAAAGTATATATTACTATCAGCCTTAATTAATAGAATTCGATAAGCGGGTGAATAGCTATGCCTGGAATACTCCTCAGACAAGCTACTGAGGATACAATTCAATAATGCAAAAAAAAAATTGCAACACTAACACACCGAATGAAGAAGGATCCGTGGAGAGAGATCACCAACAAGTATATTTATCTATTTGATTCTAAACAATTTTCAATTTGTTTTGAATATATTAGTATAACATTTTAGTTTCAATAACTAAAATCAACAAAGCTTTAGTTTCAATATCAAGTAAAAGTCATTTTATTTTGTTGTTAATCTTTATAATTCAATGTGATGTCAAAGTGAATGTGACAGTTCAATACTAAAATGTCCTTATGTAGGCACTATTCAACCTCCAAACGCGTTTAGCTTATAATGCCTCTATTCAACGTCACGTAAGTTTTATAAATAACGATTTCGCGTTTAGAGGCATTATAAGGCATTATAGCCTTATATACTCACTATAATAAGTTTATAAATATGGCTGATGTTAATATTTATATGAACTCTAAATTATAACCCATTTATTGTACGTAACCTAAAAAATAAAATGCAACATATATAGTCAGTTATATAAAGTCCATTTAGTAGTGCTTCATTTCGCTCAAATATTAAAGTCGTCTCTTAATTTGGTTGTTTGTGAGGCCCATAGTATTCTCATGAAGACGAACGATTGGTGCGACATCTTAAGCATAGCGATAGAACTTGTTAGATTTGCCTTTGCTAAATTTAATAATAAAATGTTGTCTTTTACTACTTGTTTTGTATCTTATCCTACTCTCCACTGTAAAATCGTGCGCTAATTTCAGCGCCACCAATCGGATAGCGTTAGTTGGGATATTAAAGTCGTCTCTTAATTTGATTGTTGATAAGGCCCAATGAGTTTATAAATATGGCTGTAGATCTTGAATATCCCTTATGCGCGAAACAGATTAAACCAGCAACAGCACCAGCATCGTCAACAGCAAACAGCACGCTGACCAGCAAACATTTCTCAAACACATTGCCACCAGCAACGTCACTTCATCTGCTTGACATTTCATATAGAAAAAAAGTTTTTCATTATGGTGCCACTGAACATTGCACTGGGAAAGTTAACAACACTGCACCAGCAACAGCAAATTTAGGACTTTGGCCTAACGACGCTGTTGGCGTTGCTGTTCTTATGTGTCTTGAACAAATGAAATACATTGGGGCAAAATTTTAAACAGTTCTCGTTTAAGGAATAAAACCGACTCTACTTAACGCAGTCGTTTAGCTTGGAGACTTGGTCTAACTTTTGCATAATTTTAAACAAGTTAGACAACTCTTCTAACTGATGTGGGTTTTACAACAGAACCTAAGCGAATTTGCGTTGAACAACCCTTAATTTGACAGATACATAACTCGCACAACTACAAAAACACAAACAAAAAGTAAAAAGAACAGACAACTTTAAACCAAATAATTTTTCGCCGAAAAAGTACATTTTATATACTAGGTGTGTTTTTTTTACAGGCTTAATAGGCGACGATAAAAAAACGCATCGGGGCATAAAAAAAAACTTGGCAGCACTGTGCTGTGGAATGACATTTTAAAACAAAACAAATCTCATCTCTTTCTCATATCTTCTATTAAACATTTTTGACATTTCCATCCTTCGTCGCTATATAAAAACATTAAATCGAAATGGAAGAGAATGGTGGTAAGTTCAATTTTCATTGCATTGTTTCGCATAATTTATTTGGTATTTTATTTTTCAGTTCATACTTATACTTACACCAATCGAGCTTTGGAACAGGCTGCCAATACGCCTACTTTCATGAAGAAGATGAAACAACTTTCCATCTCGTGGACACTGCTGGCATACAAAAACCACCACATCAACGTGGTCGCTTCCGTGGAAATTTGAGGAACTCAAGATTCATGCATAGAGGGATAGAGGACGTAATTCTCGTGGAGGAATGCAGTCTGGTATGACTACCCTTGGCGGCAAGAATGTTAAGTCGCGCGATAATCGTCGTGGAATGGGAAAAAAATTCGGAATGCGTAACGCTCCACCGAAAATCCGTGATGCAGAGTCCAATCATTCGACGTCTTTCAAAGACGGTTGGTAATGTTTTTGCCACTGACGCAATCTTGGCAACGATTATGTGCTGCACTCGTTCCAACTATTCTTGGGATATTGTTGTCGAGAAGTTTGGAGACAAAATCTTCATAGACAAGCGTGACAACACAGAGTTTGACTTGTTGACTGTAAACGAGACCTCTGTGGAGCCTCCAACCGATGATGATGCATCCCCCAACTCTCCAAGGAATTTGGCTACCGAGGCAACTTTCATCAACCATAACTTCAGCCAGCAGGTCCTGAAGACAGGCGAAAAGGAGCCTAAGTTCAAGTTTGAAGAGCCAAATCCATTTATTGGAGAAGACGAGGATGTGGAGATTGCGAGTGTCGGTTATCGCTACAGGAAATGGGGCTTGGGAGGTGGAATTGTTCTTGTTGCTCGTTGTGAACACGATGCCGTTTTGCAAACCTCCAACAATGAAGCGCAATTCTTAACCATAAAGGCTCTCAATGAGTGGGATTCAAAACTTGCAAACGGTGTTGAGTGGCGTCAGAAGCTCGATACCCAACGTGGAGCTGTTTTGGTCAAATAACTGCGCAACAATGCCTGCAAACTGGCCAAATGGACCGTTCAAGCTGTTCTCTCTGGATCTGACCAGCTGAAATTCGGTTATGTTTCACGTGCTCACATTCGTGATCCTTCACGTCATGTCATTTTGGGCACACAACAATTCAAGCCCCATGAATTCGCTACGCAAATCAACCTTAGCATGGACAATGCTTGGGGTATACTGCGTTGCATCATTGACATTGTCATGAAGAAAAAAGATGGAAAGTATTTGATCATGAAGGACCCCAACAAGCAAATGATTCGCTTGTACGATATTCCCGATAATACTTTCGAGAGTGATGGTTCCGAGGAGTGCGACGATGACAATGAAACTTTCCAACCCGTTTACTCTTACGGCAGCAGCAGCAAGAGGATTTAAATTTTTTACCGAGTCAACTTTTTTTTACTTAAAACATTTTCAATAAATAAATCAGAGCAGAGAGATCATAATTTTGTAAAGCTGAATAGTGAAGAAAGTGTTTATAGAGATAAAGAAGCATCTGAAATATATTATCTGTATTTGTATCCTGCGAACAAAACTTGAATTGATTATGATAGTTTGTGACAAAATTAATTATTCAACAACTTATATCTTCTTCAATAAAAAACATAATAGAAGAAAAAAAAAAAAACATGGTTTAATCAAGGCCGAGCCGGATGATGAATGACAATTAACAACAATCAATTGCCCAAGAGTCAGTTTACAGAAGCTAAAGACGTTTTGCGGCATAGTAACTTAAAGGATTGGTTTGCTGTGAATGACCGACAGTTTCCATTTCAAACAAAAGCTTAACCAGATTGCGTCTTACTAGGTCTCCGTTGGCCGCGACCCGCGAGCTCGCCGATATATACCTCAAACATCCTGGGAATGAGAGATCTGATCATAGAGGAAATATATTACCTAGAGTCACGACCGGTACCCCCCTTGCCTGAAACACCCTCAAATTTTTTTTGAGGTGAGTAAGAGAAAACTCTCTTAAATTCCCTATCCGTGAATACGTGTGAATGGTGGATTAAAATACAAAATGAAGTCAGTAGCTCAAAATTTGAAGTTTTGTTTTTTTTTGTGAATATCAAAATGACAGTTCTCAAAACAAATATTTTAGAATTGTAAGTAGACCTTGATTATAAATATTCGTGATAAACATTAATTGTTTTTATTCTTAGGCTTATGTTAATAACTTAAATTAGAATTAGTTCAACAAAATGCGCAAATAACCAACAGCGAGTAGTCTCATCAGACAGTAAGTGCACCTACAAAGACCATTCAACAACACCGACCAGCAGCGGGCATTACAAAAGCAGATTAACTCAACTCCCAAAATAAATCTTACCACCAGCCTAAATCATCCAGAAAGCACCACAATTACAAATGGAGAAGTTGATAGTCATGAGGATACAACCGAAAATAAAGATCAGCCAGATAGTTCAACGACAAGTGGTCAGCAAAAAGTACAACAACAACACGATCCAGAAGCACATAATCCTGGTCCGGAATTAGTCTCATCAGCAGTCACGGATTCATCTTCATCGCCGCTAAATCTACGAACAACACTGCATAATAATCCAGCCAAAAAGCTTGTTGAAATTCTATCGAATCCCAATTCAAATTTAAGTCATTCCCTGTCACGTTTATCCAAACATACACAGCCAATAGTATGCCTTAGTTCCAAAGAAGAAATCGTCAAGAAAGCTAGAGGGAGAGAGACTTTATTTCTCTTCTGCCACGTGAACTGGCGGTACAAGTGTTGGCCTATTTGGATCGAACCGATCTTCGTTCTACAAAACCCTAACGTACTTAGGAATTCTTCAGGCACTGTAAATAACTTTGATAATGGCCGATCAGAAGACGAAATCAGCTTCTATTGATATTTTGACTGCAATTGTCGAGTTTTCGACATTGGTTGTTCGCAAATACACATTGCAAAAAGTGAGCAGGACGGACGGGGTAAGTGTTGCGAACTAATACAAATATAATAGTTTTAAATGCATCTTTTTTTGTTTTTCTGCAGGGATGAATGCTACTTAATATAGCTGGTGAACAAATGTTGACTGATTCCGAACCAAAGAACATGCTCACCTAGAAGGGGGAATTCCTAAATTTCTCTTACAAGCATAGAATTCAAACCTTAATTGGTATAATAATTTTTATTTGGTTTATACAAGAAGCTTAATTATTGTCTTTATCGACAGCTCCACTTTTAATCAATACAATTGGTAATGGGCCACAAAACAAAGATAATAAAACGGCGCAGTTGTTGGGTCATTCTGTGTAGAACATCACACGTATCACATAAAGAATTTTGTAATACAAAAAGATCTCAAGAGAATACTAGTGCTTATGAAAAGCACACACACTTGAAAGAAAAATAAATGCACTTAAAACGCTTGTCCCGCCTGTTAATGACATCTATCGTTCGAAATAACGGAAATGATTTTCTAAAATAAAAAAATTAAGAACTGTTGATCGGTTGATTTTAAATCTAATTTTAATTTAGCTATCCTAATTGAAACTTGAATGAGTGGATGTGGTGTAAGTATATGCTGCGTACAAGTCAGCTACATATTTCAAAAAAAGGCAGCAAATGACAACATAGTTCATCGATCAGATTCAAAAATATGATTTTTCATGAAATTCTTGAAATGGTACATAAACCATGATGTAATTTCTGAACTAGTTGCTTCATTTTGATGATTGAAGCGGTTTTAGATGTTGATTTTAATCCTCTAAGTGGTTCTGAAAACGAAATTTTTATTGTAACAAGAACTTGAAAAAAATTTCATATGGGGGACGTTTCAAAAATTTCAATATGAATATGAAAATGTTGAAACGTCTTTGGCATGAATTTTTTTCAATATTCTTATCAGATTTCAAAATAGTTTTCACAAGCATCTAGAGGACTTGCATCAATACTCGAAACCGTTTCAATCATCCAAATCAAGCAAGTAGTTTGGAAATTACAACATGGTTTATCTACCATTTTCAAGAATTTCATGAAAAATTCTATGATTTTCTTAAAAGTGATCGATAAACCATGTTATCATTTCTGAACTAGTTGCTTCATTTGGATTATTGAAACGGTTCCAAGTGTTGATTTAATTCATCTTAGTGATTCTGAGAACCAATTTTAATTTTAACGAAAAATTGGAAAAATTTTCATATGGGGAACCTTTCAAGAATTTCGATATGAATATGAAAATGTTGAAACGACTCTGGCATGACATTTTTTCGATGTTCTGGTCAGATTTTAAAATGGGTTTCAGAATCACCTAGAGGATTAAAAACAACACTAAAGACCGTTTAAATCGTTGGAATCGAGCAAGTAGTTTAGAAAGGACAACGTTGTTTATCGATCACATCTAAGAAAATCATATGATTTTTCATTATATTCTTCAAAATAGTGGATAAATCTTCCTGTCATTCCTAAACTACTTGCTCGATTCCAACGATTTAAACGGTATTTAGTGTTGTTTTTAATCCTCTAGGTGATTCTGAAACCCATTTTAAAATCTAACCAGAACATCGAAAAAATGTCATGCCAGAGACGTTTCAACATTTTCATATTCATGTTGAAATTCTTGAAACGATACCCATATGCAAATTTTTCGAAGTTTTTGATAAATTTAAAGTTGGTTTTCAGTTCTACTTAGAGGACTTAAAACAAAACTCGAAACCATTTCAATATTCCAAATGAAGCAACTAGTTTAGAAATGACAACATAATGTATCGATCACTTCCAAGAAAATCATATAATTTTTCATGAAATTCTTGAAAATGGTAGATAAACCATCCCGTCATTTCCAAACTACTTGCTCGATTCGGATGATTTGAACGGTCTTCGGTGTTGTTTTTAATCCTCTAGGTGATTCTAAAAACTAATTTTAATTTAAACAAAAACTTCGAAAAATTTTCATATGGGCACCGTTTTCACAATTTCAATATGAATATGAAAATGTTGAAACATGCCTCAACGAAAATTTTTCGAAGTTTTTGTTATAATTAAAATTGGTTTTCAGAACCACTTAAAGGACTCAAGACACCACTTGGAACCGTTTCAATTAACCGAATGAAGCAAATAGTTTAGAATTTACAGCTTGGTTTATCGATCATTTTCGAAAATTTCATATGATTTTTCATGAAATTCTCGAAAATTTTAGATAAACCATGTTCTCATTTCTGAACCAGTTGCTTCATTTAGATGATTAAAACGGTTCCGAGTGTTGATTCAAGTCTTCTAAGTGGTTCTGAAAACAAATTTCAATTTTAACAAAAACTTCCAAAAATTTTCATATGAGGAACGTTTTCACAAATTCAATACAAATATGAAAATTTTAAAACGTCTTTTGTATGAAATTTTTTCGAATTTCTTGTCTGATTAAAAAATGGTTCTTAGAACCACCTAGAGGACTTAAATCAGCACTCGAAACCGTTTAAATAATCCGAATGGGGCAAGTAGTTTGGAAATGACAGGATGGTTTATCTACCATTTTCAAGAATTTCATGAAAAATTATATGATTTTCTTAAAAGTGATCAATAAACCATATCGACATTTCCAAACTACTTGCTTCATTTGGATGATTGAAAAGGTTTCGGGTGTTTATTTAAGCCCTCTAGGTAGTTTTGAAAACCATTTTTAAATCTGACAAGAAAATCGAAAATATTTCATGCCAGAGACGTTTTAACATTTGCGTATTCATATTGATATTGTTGAAACGTTCTTCATATGAAAATTTTTCGAAGTTTTTGCTAAAACTAAAATTGGTTTTCAAAACCACTTAGATGATTAAAATCAACACCCAAAACCGTTTTAATCATAAAAATGAAGCAATTATTTCAGAAATGACAGTTAGGTTTATATACCATTTTCCAGAATTGTATGAAAAATCATATGATTTTCTTTAAAGTGAATATCAAAAGCAATATCCATCACACAAATATAACTCTTTATTTAACTAGAAAAAGCAAAATTCATATTCGTTTTTTTTTTTATTGAATATATTTATTTTGCACATTTCAAAAGAAACATAATTTGAATTTAATTATCTAAAAGACACGAAAAAAATCTTCAGAAAAAGTTTTGTTTAGATCAAATGTAATATTGATAGTTTTAATGTCCATTGATTGTGTCCAGGCGTTAGAGTAACTTCCATTATCATAATTGATTTCCTCGTCATTATAGCACTCCAAATGACTTCGACCATTTATGCTATGTTCTTTTTCCATTTGAGTATCCAATTGTGGCTTATCTGCATCCATTTCCAAGTACTTCGTAATAAGAGCTTTTTGAGCAGCAATGCATTGAGCAATAAGATCTAGAAACATCTGGACTTCTACCCGTTTTACAAGATGAACATATGATGCAGTATCATCGTCGCTGATACCTTTTGTCCCACATGTCTTTTGTCCCATGGTAGGGCTGGTCACAACTATTGGAATATGCCATCTAAACGGTAGTAATTTATCGGGAAGATGCGATGAACACGACGATGTTGTTGGGAGATCATTTTGAATTAAAATGGAAAATATCACAAGTTTCATAAGTTTCATTTTGGTCGGTTATGTATTGTTTTTTCAGAACTATTTCTTGAACAATTTTACCATTTTATTAAGACTAATATATTCCAATCTGTTTTATCAAAGAATATTCAAACGTTCATGAAAAAAGTCTTTATCCTTACATTGAATAATTGTTTTTATTTTTTGTTTTTAAGTTATAATCAATACAGGGGTGCCAGCACGTAACTTGATACAATCGAGTCTAGTCGATGTAATCGAGTATAGGGAGTTCCTTATTTGATTCAATCGAATCGGAAACAATCGGCTGATCATAAGAAAGAACTGCCTGTTCTCGATTGTATCGACCTAACTTGATCGTATCAAGTTACGTGCTAGGGCCCCAGTAATAAAAGTAACAAAATAAACAACAAATACTTCCAATTTGCACCCTCGAAATAAATAGTGCACTGCACTGTAATAAATTTGAATTAAAAATAAAAACCTTTAACAATAGAAGCAAACAAATAATACAGGGTGGACCATAAAATTGAGCAGATTTTAAAACAATGTGGGTTGCAGAAACCTCACGTGTGACGGAACGTATGACATTTTAATAAGATAATGTAATGCCGGGTAGGGTATATTTTGTTACCTCGCAGATTTCCACTTTTCCAGACCTGACTGCCTTATTTTATTTCAGTTTAAGGAATAAATTAAGAACGAAATCAAATAAAGTTGCACAGTTCGATTTTCAATTCAATTCTTAAATCCGCTAAACTATATGACCCACATTATACAAATATACATTTAATAAAAGACGTCAAGATGATTACAAGGGCTACAAATATATAACTTTTGTGTTGTTTTCATTTGCTATAATTTTTCTAAGATTTATTTTTCAGTGATATTTTTTGTTTGGCCGAAACATTTCAAACCCTCGCATGTTTTAAATCGAGCTACGCGTTTAGATATTTTTGTAAATTTTTACAAGACGGTGTGTTAATGTTTTGCGCCTTTCTAAATAAGTCACGATCTCCAAATGCTCTTGATTTTGCTAACATTCCGTCCCCTAAAATTGAAAAAAGAAATAAATTAACAGTAATGCTTTTGTTTAACAATTCGATTGTTTGCACTTACTACAATTACGTTCTCTGGTACATGAATGCTTGAGATGATTGAGAAACTCTTCTTCGACTGATGCTTCTAATCGGCCAACAGAACCTTGTTACTCGGAATAGAAGTTGTCTTTTACATAGTAAGCTATTTTTAAGGCATTTGTTTCGCGTTTTACAGAATATTTGTGAGATTGTTGAAGACTATAAATCAGCCGATATGAAAAAAAATGACATCATGCTAATACCAATCAATAACAAAATGGGAAGAAGGTTGATCAGCGCTGACGAACTATAATGGGTGTCTCTTTCGCCCCTTTGTGTCTCAGATCGCTGAGGTCTTTGCCTGTACATATTCTGTTGTGGAATTCCTCCACCAAATAACATATTAAACAATTCTTCAGCTGTAACTTCTCCTTGGAAATCACGAGAATATCCAAAATGTTTAATATGTTCGTCCTGTGCCCGCTGCAGTGTTACTGCCACCTCTGTGTGGATTGAAGGGTTCGTTAATGCCATGCAAGTCATAAACTGCATTTTTCGACATCGGTTAAAACGGCTGCTGCATATCTTCAGCTTTAAATGCTTCAACGGCTCCAGGAGCCTTATTTTTGTCCGGATGCAATTGCAAGGCAAGCTTTTTTGATTTCTGAATATGTTGCTTCTTTGGTTCCACCTAAAACTTGATAATAGTCTTTGCATTTTTTGATTTTTTTAACTGCTTCCTGCTAACTGGTCATTCGAATATTCTGGTTCCACCGGCTTAGAGTCTGAGAGCTTGCGCTTGCGAACACCTTCAGATTGACCGTCAGCAGCAGAGCTCTTTCTGGCATAAGTTGGAAAGCTTTTTACTTTAGCAAGGCAATCTTTAGCTCTTTGAGGGATAGTTTTTCAGCCTGATTTAAAAACTTTTCAGCTTTTTCAATTTTCCCTTCGCTGAGTGCTGTTATTGCAATATCAATACAACGATAGGCTTCATCTTTATTTCCGTCCATTTTCTGATTTTTTGCTAAAAAGAACATCAAATAAAATGAGTTTTATTATATTATTATTATTAATTTCACTTACTTGTGTCTCCCGAGTTTCGTTCTTATGACATTTGTTTTTTTATCGATTTGTTTACTTGTCAACATTTGGGCTAAAATGTCTATATTCCGTGGTCAATGTTGGGCACTATACGCATTGAATTTCTAGGGTGCGCTTCTACTTTTGCTTGGAATTTATTAGTTTTTAAAAGAAATATAGAAAAATATCAAGGAATTTGTATCCAAAAAGCAATAAAATTAATATCTAATACAGTTTTTATTGATAAAGAGATAAAAAAAGCAAAATTGATAAAAAAATATTTGTATTTTAAAATTTTTGAATTTAACGGATTCGTTTTTTGAATATTCAAACGCACTTATTCAACTTTTTTGCGCATTGAGCAAAAACCCACAAAATTTGAACAAAGCTGTGTTTGTTCCCATTTAAAATGCATGGGGCAACTAACACATCTTTGGACTGTGGGTTTTTTCCTCTCAATTCAGCTTGTAGGGTTAAAGAGAGCAAACCCCCGAAGTCGTGACTCTAGGTAATATATTTCCTCTATGGATCTGATGATGAAGAGGGCAACGAGGAAAAACATGTTGGTTTTGCAGACGATGAAATGGAAGAACATAACTTTAACCAATTTATTTGTTCAACGTAAAATCTCACAGCAAAAAAAAAAAACAATAAAACAGATACAATTTGAGCCGTAATTAATGTTCGCTTCAGTAAAATGTTTAACAATTTTCTATAATTTTTATTGGAGAACTGATAGGGTCCGTGCTTGTCTTGGTCACTGGGTACACAGTCAAATGTTTCTTGAAATTCAGAACATTAGGTGTTTTTTTTTTAACAGATTTAGGAATGTAACCCTCGATAACATCTTCGCTAAGCGTTGGGGATTCATCGTTGGAATTGATTAAATCTGCATCTTTCTTGTGGCCAATCACTTGCACTGACAGCTTTCTGAGGTTATTACGTTCGTTATCTAAAAGGAAGTCAATCAGATCCTGTTTGGTTAATGTTTTAAGAATTTCTACCTCACGCTTTCTTCTTTCGAAGATATTCCTCGCACGAAATCTCGCCCCAATTTCGATTAACTTTTTCAGCGTGTGAAGCGTCTACGACCTGTTTGATTTTAATCAGCGATTCACGAACGTGTTCGTACTCTTCTTGGTCTAGATCGCTTAGAATAGTCATCATTTGCAGGCGGAATGCTTCAATACGTTCTTCCACGTATTGAGCAGTAAATTTTGATTCTTGACATTGCACAGTAATTGAATAGCCAGCAATGCCAGTATTTATTCTTGCCGAAGCTGAGACGTCAGGTTCATCGACAAACATCAACAGAAGATCGAGGATTCCTTCTATACGTAACGAACAAGGACCAATTTGGTAGAAGTTATGTTAGTGGCATTGCATTGGATCAAAGAAGTCTGCAAAAAAGTTATAATTAGGCTTTTAGTACAAAAAGAAAGATATATCAAATATGGCAATGAAACCATTATTATAAGGCTTTCAGAATAAAAATAGCCTTTTTTTTAATTTGGATATTTTTGAGCGCTCTCAATTATACAGTAATAGTTATTTTTTTTTCGGAAAAACGTTTATATTTTGCTAATAGGTAAGGCGAAAGGAGACGTTCAATAGTACCAAAAAGACAAGAAGGCGAGGGAATTGGAAGGTAAGTATAGGAAGGAGGAGATGCTATCAGGTTAAGAAAAAGACGAATGGAGGTTAAAAGGAATAAGCAAATGATAAAAATTTAAAATTTTTTTGAACGGGGAAGAGTGTATAATTGGGTTTTTGAAATGTTTTTGTGGAATTATCCATTGACACCACAAAGTGCTTCGTAAAAAAATGTTAAACGCATTTAATATATTTAAATATAATCGTTTTTCCAGTGTTTTAAAGGTAGTATATGTATATTTATTACTATTATTATATACATATTATATTTATACTATTATCCTGAATGCCTGATAATTGATTTTTTAGCATATTTATACATACATACTCACATCTTTGACTTTTTAATAATTTAAGGTAGTCAACACATACAATTTTTTAGTATAATTCTTCGAATATTCTTGAATTACTTCCACAGTTATTTCAGGCAAGATTGTAAACTTTTCTACAAGCGGCCAACGAATGTTCTCTAACACACTCAAGCGAATATCTCCATTGTTTTACTTGATCAAGAGCCTTACTTTTAGATGTTCGAGATAACCGACTTGAATCACTGCCAGGTGATGATAAATTCATTTTAGGTGTCTCTTGTTTTATTAGGGTTATATTTAGTTATATTACTTTGATAAGTTTTTCTGAATATTCTCGTTCCGACTGTTCGATAGCCAAATCATCACGATCGTGCATGTGTTGATGCTTGCACAAATCCGTAGTGATTTCTCCCACTTCCGTATAGAACTGAACGTCGACGTGCTTCTTCTTGCCAAACATAATCGCATGCTTGAGATGAAAATGCTGAAAGGCGCTCTTGATGTTGTTGTATAAAATGTCCACTTTGTCACCTCGCACTGAGACATAACGAAAACCATTTGTGTGTGCTTCCAAGCTGCCATTCATACGTTTGGTAACAATATTTGGACGAATGTATAAATCTTTAAGCTTGGGATTAGGATTACCCTTGTTTTAGGACATTACAAGAGTGTGTCTTGCTTTACAAGATCTTCTTTTTCGCGCTCTTCAGCTCCGCGTGTCTTAAAGCGTTTTTGGACCTCTTTGATGAGACGGAACGCATTATTAAGATTCGAATAGGGAGCTGAGATTTCACCTGGTTCTTTTGTGTTGGCACTGCGATAGGTTCTACAATTAAAAAAAAATTCAATAAATTTTATATGAATGAATGAATGAATGTTTTATTGAGTCTTTAAGTATCAATTACAAAGTCGTTTCATCTTATTCTAACTTTAACATGTAGGTACAAAAGTGGCTGTAGCGTATGGCCTTCTTTAACAATTACTTTATTTAAGGTTAATGCCGGATATACATTGTTCAAATGCATGACAAGCATATGTAAGTGTATTGGTAATTTGGGGTTGAAGTTGCATATACACATATCAAGCATGAGTCTTCAATCTTTTATTTTTACATCGAAGGTGTGGTGAGAGGACGTTGCGCTTTGTGAGTTTTTTTCGGCAAAATTGGGATTTTACGAATTTCTTTGGAATTTTTTTCAATTTTATGCGAGTAATTTGTTTTATTTTGTCTGTGCATTTCATCATACAATTTTTGTTTACTGTTTTAATATTTAAATCTGTGCTTATGTTGTGCTGTGTTCTCATCTCTTCAACGTACTATACGCAAATGAACCAATCAATGCATGATCAATCATCAATCTTGCATATACACTACTTCAATGCAGGACGCTAGATTGAAAGAAAATCAAAAGATTTTGATTTTGCTTCAATCCAACATCCAATCTATACGTGTGACTTTTTCACTAATACACTTGCACATGCTTGTCATGCATTTGAACAATGTATATCCGGCATAAGCCTCGTGGCATGTCAATTTTTATATAATAATATAGTTTTGTTCTGCTCGTGCTCAAGAGCGTTATACATTTGCGTGAAACGGAAGTTTCGTTGACTATATACATATTTACAGGTTTAATATACTAATACTAACTTAAAAACTAAAGACTAAAAACTAAAAAAAGCACTATGCGCAATAGGTATATCTTTTCTATTTTTGTATAAAATGTTAATATTTCTTGTCTTTTTGAGAATGAGAGCGAGAATGCTCTTTATGTTTGAATATACAATTAGTTCACTAGAGGAGTGAAAGTGAGAAAGATAGTCAGTTATGAGCGATGGCTCTATACTGCTGCTTATATACATTTTGAATGAGTGAGTAAAATATACGATTACACTAATATCACATGACAGAGATAATAAGTTTAGAACGATGGCTCTTTACTTATACATATATAATATACATAAATATACAATTATTAGGAGTGGTTTTAACACTGAAATTAATTCCGTTACTTGTTGCATTTGGTGGTAATTTTGTAAGCCCCAGTTGTTGGTTATCGCCGTAAGATCCTCAGTTCCAGACCCAAGTGAGATTTAGTTGTTGTTCGGCGGACTGTTGCCCGCAGAATTGCAGTTGCGGATTTTTTTTAATGTGCAGGTTCGCTTCCTGCTAGGAATTAGCCATATGTCGGCGTCATCGATTGTTGTTCGGCGGACTGTTGCCCGCAGAACTGCAGTTGCGGATTTTTATTTATGTGCAGGTTCGCTTCCTGCTGGGAATTAGCCACATGGCGTCATCGATTGTTGTTCGGCGGACTGTTGCCCGCAGAACTGCAGTTGCGGATTTTTATTAATGTGCAGGTTCGCTTCCTGCTGGGAGTAAGCCATGTATCGGCATCGTCGATTTTTGTGTAGTGTATTACACTGTTGCTTAGTCCACTTGTTAGGTTAATGCCTCATTTTGAGGTTCTACTTTTTCTTATCTCGCTGGGGAGAACTAATGGGCACTTTGTGTTAAAAGTGATCCAGTTTTTTCGTTGTAATCACAGCACCATCCGGCGTTGAGTTTAATTTAGGATGTTTAGGAAGTTCGCTTTTAGTAAAAGCGAATAAAATTTAGTCAAAAAAGACATTAAAAACGGAAAAAAATTAATTTAAACCGAAACACGTTTTTGCAAGAATTATGTTAATTTTATTTTTTGGAGAGTGCAGACGCAGAAACACGTCTGCACTCTCGGACACTCCAATGCCGATCCCAATAAATTTTATATTTACTTACACTTCTTTGTCAACGTCAACTGAATAAAAAAACAATTTTCTTCTTGTTTTCTTTTATCTGACGTTTGTATACAATTCATCCCTTTGGTAGCACAGTTTTAAGCCTCGATAAAAATTAAGCGCCGAAAATTATCGGGGCATCGCTGATGCCCATATAGGCTTAGTTGTTGTTGCATTTAACATGTGAATTGTTTGCAACAGGCATCGTTTTTTTTATCTTCGCCTATTGAAAAGGTAAAAAAAACACACCTACTACCTCGGTACAGATTTTGATTGTTTATAAGTTATTTACATTATTTTAGATGGAAATAAAGTATAAATCGCAAATTCATAGCATAAAAACTCAATTTGTTGTTGCAAGGTGCAGATTCATTTAGCTATACTCGTCTCGGCCGGCGGTGGCGGCGCGCGTGCATAAATAAGATGTGTATGTACCTACATACATTTGTATTTACAGATTTGTTCATCGTAGAGCACTTTCGTACGATTATTTCGAATTTATAATATTCAGTTATTCAGTCTATTTACAAAAAACATCTTTTAAAAATTGAATTAAACATCAGTAAACATTTTTTCTTCCATTTGCTTTGGTATGAAATCACCATTGTCAATATGGATAAAGTATACTTTTAAAAGATAAACTAGCTATTTGCTGCTGTTAAAGTAAGACGAGCTCTTTAACGTTAAAGTATAGTTTATGTCCTTTAAAATTAACAAAAAGTCGGTTCTCGTTTTATACTCAATATTTAAAGTCGACTCCCGTTCTAAAATTGATTTATAGTAGGTTTTAAATGTTTAAAATTTTGCGCCATTGGCTCTAAATTAATGGCGGCCGCTGTTGCTGTTGACGGTGCTGTTGCTGGTTCAATCTGTTCCGCGCTTTATAGTTTATGGGCAGTTTCAGAATTCGATATTGCTTACACACATCTCTAGAATTTTTCCAGCAGTTGTAATGTGTATCAAATACTCAAACCCAAAACCACATCCTACAACCATTAAATCAATTCCAAGTGGTATAAAGTGAAGACGACCACTCAAAAAGCGCATGCGCTTCTCCAAGCCCCAACAACCAACAACAACAATAAATAAATAAAATGCATGAACTTGTAGCATATATATTATCATACACCTTTCTTATTGGTGTGAATGAAATAACTGTATAAGTTGTTTTTTTTTTCTATAGAGATGATAATTTAGCCGAGTTTCAAAAGAGTATACAAGAAGAAAAAACAATTAGAAAAGAATGACGTCATGCCGACTATATCCAACAACCCTCCTTTATTTGATAGCACGAACGAAAAGGCAAAATAGTCTAACCAAACCATCTCGCATCTCTCCCGAAGCAACCCGAAACCCAAAAATTCAGAAAAGTCTGTGAGTGTGGTCTGACAAGTAAGGTACGTACCGTTGTTTTGATTGAAGATTAAAAAAAAGTAAAAACTAATAAAATAAATTAATTAATTTGAGAAATGTGCTGCGATTGTTAATAAACTAAAACAAAATACAAACAGACGAATTTTGACGAAGTTCCCACACCCAAATTGGAAAAAAACCGACCCTTTACGCCGCCACCTTATATATACACGTGTATGTATATTATTTTTAATAAAAGCAAAAAGCTAGCCCGACGGTGACCTTTCGATTTCGTTGGAATTAATTTTTGTAAGTTGTCACTGTCGGCTTCTGTCAGTGGCTCAGTGGTCGATTGGCGCGAGTGTAGTGCGACTAACCTAACTTCATTGTCAACCGGTTTTCTGTGTAATTTTATCATTATTTTGTTTGTTCCAATAGAAGTGTTATCTTTTCATATATTTCGCAGAGCATCCCCATCAAATTGTATTTTCTTATTAGCCTGGTTTTTTTTTTTACTTTCTGGTAATTCTCTCGTTGAGGATTCCATTTGTCTCCCTTTAGCCATTATTCTGATCAGAACACAGTGATAGATGATAGTTGATAGTGCGGGATCTTTTCACACCACCGAGCATCCATTTCTAACTCATCGAAAATTGTTCAATCAAGTGTGCTTCGCAAAGCCTACTTCTAGGCGTAGTATAAATTTATTTGATAATATTGTCAGAATTTCCAAAAAAAAATTAAATAATTTAAAAACTTATTAAATTTTGTATCGACTCCATACGCATTTTTTTTATTTTTAATTAATCCTTCTAAATATTCTATTGAGCTTGTATCAATTGAGTTTTAATTTTGTTGTGCCCTTGTGTATTTTTAGGTGCAGCATCAATTGAAAAGTTTGTGTTTAAAGTTTTCTTGTTTGTGCAATATTGTGTGTGTTCTTGTCGGTCTCAATAAAATTCAAAGGATATTCTCTAAACATAAAAAAGGATAAACACCAAAGGCACTGAAAATGGGAAATATTCATACAACCGGGCCAAATGAGGCACTTATTGTTTCAGGTAAGTTTTTTTTCTTTTTTAAACTGTTTATATATTTTAAAAATATGTACATACATATATGTATACATTAAAGTACATATGTATGTATGCATGTACAACTTTTGCCTGTTTTCCTTGAAAACCTCAACAATTTGCCCTTTTATCTCCATGCATATCTAGGAAGGAAAATCAATAAATTGCAAACAAAAATGACTAGGTATTCCCATTTTGCCATGTGCTTTTGTCCTTGGATGTGTAGGTGGGTACACAACACATACATACATACATTATTAAGTGCGTCTGAAAAGCGAATACCTACCTGTTTTTGGTTCCTTGGTTAGCGGGTATTTATTTATAGATATGGACCTTCGTTAGGTGCAAATTAAGCCATCCACCTTGTTTCGTTTTCATCCTAAATTCTACAAATTGGACTAAACAAAGTTGTATAGGGACGTTTTCCTTATTCCTTTTGGTGCACATTCCGAATTGTTAAACATTCAGGATAAAGTCTGTGCCAATAAGTTAAAATAGCTTAAGTCAATTTTTATCAGTTATCATTTTTCAGTTCGATCAAATAAAGTTTTTTTTTTTTTTATTGTTGGTGCTACATAACTTGTAATACCGTAGTACAGCTAATAAAAACATGTTTTTTAAACTTAAGCTTTTTCAAAAAAATGCTTTAAGATTTACACTGATATTTAATATTTTGCACTCTTATTTCTATTTAACTTTTTCAAAAAAATGTAAACAATTTTAAGTTACTATATCTACCTATAAGATTAAAGTGTTAAACCTTTAAGTGAATACAAGACAACGAACTAGAAGACGTTTTTTTTTATTCTTATCGAAGTATTTTAAGTACTAACGGTTTTTTCTCCCCATGCTCGAATTTCTATTTTCGTTTTTAGAATTTCAATCTGTGACAGGTATCAACCTTGGGCTTTTTAAATTTTATGTCGATTTTCTTTACACACAAGGGATTTCGATCCCGGATAAATTTTTTTCAATTGATGTGCGTGTTTCATACCTATACGTACATACATGTAAATCCCTCTTCAAATATGGATTTGAAGATTTTGATCCCTGTCAAGAAAAAATAGATTTTTTGGTTTGAAGGAATGCAAAATCTGGCGAGTTGATATGTTCCCGGATCTCGTTTTTCGTTCGTGTTTTTTTTGTTGTAACTGCATATCCGCGCTGGTCTGGTTGAGTCGTCGTTTCTGCTGAATTGACCTTCTTTTTAACAACTTGTTTAATAAGATCCGTTTCAGACAGAGTTGACCGAAAACACTTTTGGCAAACGTTTGTACTTTTGGACTTAAGTTTAAAAATTTTCGATTCCTTGGGTTTGTAGAAACAACAATTAGACCACATGCATATGCGTGTCGTAGATTGTAGTTTCCTAGTTTGGTCTTCTTTAGAAATGTTTGTCTTACACTTCATGCGACAATCCACTAGAGGCTTAAACTCTCTGGCTTTAAGGTACTAGTACGGTCTAGAACGCCAAAAAAACGCATGATTTTTGGGAATTTTTTTCTCGGAAACCTTATTAGGTATTAACATATTTTTTTTTAAATAATGAATACATGCGTCAAGAGTACAAAAAAAAATTTGTTTTTTTAATTTTCGAATTTTGGCCAAATAATAGAGGGACCAAACGTCGACTCATCAAAAAATACACTGTCCCATTGCGGACATTATAATCGTAGATGACCAAGCTGCACCACAGCTCTTATAAATGTTGTTAAACAAATAATAGAGAGTGTTGACAAAAACTGTTACTTTCCTCACACTCTTAGACTTCTCGAAGGTATTTGACACCGTCGACCACCATATCTTATACACTAAATTGAGGGATAAATTCCAGTTTGTTTGTCTTCAGCGAGACTTATTTTTTCGTATCAAGCTATCAAGCAATGGTTGTTAATAATCAATTGTCATCCTTCCTTTCACTGAGTCGCGGTGTCCCTCAAGGATCAATTTTGGGACCTCTTCTATTTACAATGTATATAAATGAGCTCCCGTCTCATTTGGTCCTTTCATATGTATCCTAATTACGTTCAGCTTCGATAGAGCTGTCCTCTCGGATTAATTGAAAATGGAACTTGTGAGATAAATGAAGATTTAAACGAGGTCCTACTGTGGTCACAATCTAATAGACTATGTTTGAGCAAGACCAAGTGTTTCATTATTTCCAGAAATCCGCTTTTTAAACTCTCATTATGCTTAATAGTATTCTGCAAACAAAGGTTTGGTAAATGGGTTCACAGTTGATCTTGTTGCCGTCACACTTCGATCACTGTAGATCCGTTTTGATACCCTAGGGATTGTGACTCCCATATATGAAATGTCTGTCGTCACATAGTCACCTGGTTGCGGAGAGATAGACGCTTTTTACGGGTGTGATTCTTTACTTTACCCTCACTTGAAAAATCATCCTTCCACCAGGCCCGTAGGAGCATTTGTCTTTTTAACGTCTGGTAGATTATTTTGATCAGTATTGCTGATTAAGTCGGAGGGGCTGTCCTGTTCCTCAAGAGGATCTTAGGGAGAGTCGGCTCCATCTAATGTCTCAAACTAGCGAATGCTAAAAGTATGAAAATGAGAGAAAATCTGCAAACAAAAAAACTACAATATTCAGTTTCCGATCTCACCTAGAACCTTTGATCTGAATCCATTAGGCTACTCTTACCTTGTATCTAGTCGTCAATTTTGTGTACAGGCAATTCGGTTGTGGAATTCCATACGCCTGGTAATAAGGATGATGGGATGTAGCACTCGGTTCAGGAATAGACTTAGGAAATACTTGATGATAAAGAAGTTATTTGATGATTTCTAATTTTGTTTTTGTTTTTTTTTTATCGCATGCAACTATTTTCTTCCCTTTCCTTTTTTTTCAAAATAGAACATAATTTTGCATTTTTCTTGTTCTTTTGTTTTAGTTATTAGTTATTGGTATCAATAAATGAAAAGAACCTTCTAAAACAATTATTTTTTTCAAAAATCAAATTTTAAGTTTTCGTATGCTATGTTTTTTAAACTTTTTAGAAGCTTCTGCCCGAAAAAAATAAAATTTTCATTTTTTAAATTTGTATCGTTATTTTTGGGCAAAAGAACTCATTTAATTACATAGTTCACATTTCTCATAGATTTTGCTCTGTCATATCGGTTTGGTTGAACAATTGGAAAAATTTAATTCTAGTTGGAGGGATTGAGAGTTGTTCTGGGAGCACAGTCTGTTAAATCGTTCCCTTTGAGGCATGCTCGTCCTGGAACCCATAGTAAGAAAAATTTATTTTTAGTCCTTGAATCGGATTTTAGTTCTATGGTCTTAGTGAAGTTTTGATTATTTTTGATTGCCTTGTAGGTATGTACAAAGGGTATCTTTACTCCGAGTGTTCTTTGCTATTGTAATTGGTATTTTTGTTGCTTTTAGGAATGCGTAAGTCTCCGTGGAATAAATTGAGAAGTACTTTGATTGCCTTGAGCTGTATAGAATGTCACCACCTTCCGATAAGATGCGAGTGCTGTGGCAGTGTCATATATGTATAGAGAAAATCTCATGAATCATTTCTGTATTTGTCAGTTATTTCATAGAAAATATGTGTATAAAGTTGTGGAACTTTTTGAATTTTTCTATATTGATATTAACGAAGTTAATTGGTCACTCTATTGGAAATTCGTAATCAGGGCTGAGTGGACTCTTTTGTTGGAAAAATGCCAATATTAATAGAAGCTTTCAGAACGATGTACATATGTACATACATATGTATGTATGTAGATGGTGGAGGGATATTTTGGTGTTTTTTTATGATATACATATTTATTGACATCTTCGATTTATTGGAGATCTGTAAGGTTCACAAGTTTTGTTTTAATCTCTTTTTATTTTACGAATATATGTGTATGTAGAAGCTTGCTTTTATAGGAAGATATATTGGACCATTGATTAGTTTAAAAAAAAATGGGAGATTTCCTTAGAGCGATTGTTCTCATTGGATTTAATAATAAAATTAATTTTGTACAGGCAGTGATTTATTTTTCATATTTGGGTATAATTTCAGTTATAAATGTTGGTATGTGGAAATGAATTTTTTCGTATGCGAAAGTGGGCACCTATTAAGCTGAATAAAAATAGATTTCTTTTACTCTAAACCAGCTATACTCAACGGCCCCTAGCTTATAAAAGCTGGCATGGCAATTGCAACAGTAACAAAATGTTTTGTCCGTGGCCTTATCCCAAGACTCTGCGGTAACTAAGGAATCTTATGAAATTTGCTATACTCTTGCTAAGCACATGAAACCATTTACCGATGCAGAAATTGTAAAGCAATGTTTTGTAAGTGCTGTCGATATACTTTTTGATAAAGTTAGCAACAAAAACGAATACTGTCTAAAATAAAAAAAAACTACAGCTGTCCGATTCAACATGTGTGAGACGTATTGAAAATATTAAAAAATATATTCGTCACAACATAATAGATAACCTAAAGAACTTTCAGATTTTTAGCTTGGCTTTGGATTCCAGCAAACGATATTTTCGCAACATCTCAATGTTCGGTGTTTGTTAGATATTGCACTGAACAGAATTTAATTTTTGAAGATTTTTCTCAAATTTCTTCCAATGAAAGGTCAGACCCGAGGCCTAGATTACCATGATACTTTTTCTCTATTTTCTATAGCATAATGAAATTGACATACAAAATCGTATGTGTATGAAGGGACGGCTGTACTTCCATGAATGGATCCGAAAATAGATTTATTACATTCTTTTGGAAAGAATACAATTTGACAAATTTAATTACATTTCACTGCATTATTTGTTCTTGCCAATATAAAAATCAAAGTTGTGATGAACGTTGCTATTGATATTATGAATTATATAAGAGCGAGAGAATTGAACCACAAAAAATTTAAAAGCCTTTTGGAAGGACTGGGAAGTGAGTATGGTGACGTATTTTTGCATAGCTCGGTGCGCTGGCTTAGCAGAGGAAGAGTTTTGGAAATGTTTTTTTCCTTACGCCACGAAATAATCCTCTTCTTACAACAAAATAAAAAGCTTACCGCGAATTGCAAGATGCTGAATGGTGTTGTGTTTTAGCATTTCCATGCGATTTCATCGAAAAACAGTATAACCTCAATCGGAATTTACAAGGTCAAAATTAAATAATCTCTTTTGTTTGAAGAAGAGATAAGTTTTTTTCATGCAGAAATACAAAATAAACAGCATCGAAATGTTTCGACTTTGATAATGGCTACAGAGGACCTAATCAACATTTCTGAAGAAAACTGCTCGACAATTTTAAATTACATAACAGCACTGTCAAAAGAATTTGTTATGATTGAGAAAAATAAAAAAATATTTAATGCTTGTCTTTAATGGAAGCAACGAACATCTCACAGCTGGCTTCTGTTTTAAATCAAGACCAAGCTAAGTTATTCGATGAGTTCATCGATTTCAAAAATGATTCAAACCTTGAAGTTCTATTTAAAGAAAAATGTATAAAATCTTTTAACATTATTTGGATCTACATATATTCGTTTGCGAATCTTCGTTTTCGCGAATGAAATATGCTAAAAATTTGTACCGAAACTGTCATGCAGCAACAAGCCAGATCTTTTTTTTTGTTTTGAAGTGTTTGAAAATCACCCGTATTCTGAAACTCGTATTTATGACTCGTATTCGACTATAGTCGTATGTTGGTATTCCAGAAGTCGTACATTCGACTTCACTTGTACTAATATCGGGAAACGCAAAACATCGCATACGACTATTCGTATTTTATCGTTATTCCGAATCTCGTATTCGATTTACTTGTTTTTTTTTTCGATAAAAATGAACAAAAAGTTAATTTAAGTACATTGGTACCTCTTGGCAAAATGGTTAGGCGTTAAACTGTCATGCGGAAGGTCTGGAGTTCGATTCTCAGCCGCAGCAAAAAGTTTTTCAGGAGTGTAATGCCTCTTGCAACGAATTGATAAATTCTCTAAGAGTATATCTCTTGTCTTGGAAAGTGCTACACATTTGCCGTTCGGAATCGGCAGAAAATTTTAGGACTCCTCCGTTCCTGGTAACACGCACACAGGAATGGTTGAGAATTGTAAGTCACTATAGGTCCTGGTTCACTTCGAGCTGTTGCACCACCAAATTTTTTAAAGCACATTTTTTATTGGTTTATTATTTGGACTCAACATTATTAACGCGTTCATGTTTAGTAAAATAATAAATCGTTCTCAATTTGAGGCATTGGTTTGTGCATTGGAAGAAAATTTGGAGGTAGCAAGAGGCCATAGGAAAAGTGGAAAACTCAAAGCAAATAATTAACAGTTTTGGGCGGACCGAAATGGTCCAACTTGTCTTAAAGTAAGAAATATTTAACAAATTGTAATTCATGCCTCTGTAGGTCTGCAATGATCAAAAGTATTTAGTTAAAACAGAAACTGCATCACAATAAACAGCAATTTAAAGGTACAGGGGTGGTGAAATTACAACCATATGCTAGAGCAAATTTGAGAAGTACATTGCTAACATTTTAAATTTAAATTGTTAATCCCCAAGGATCAAACATTGGAGTTTTTCAGCCTCCTCCTGTAATCGACACGATAAAAACTGAAGATGAAACTGACATAGTCCAAGAATATAACGAGTATTCACAAGCCAGTAACAGTGGGTGTGATTGATAACAAAAAATAATTAGCATAATTAGATAGGCCTTTTATAGATAGTTATTTACAAATGTGAAAGTTTTGCATACTCTAGTGGGTGCAATAGTGCATTATAGTGCATTAAGTATGCAGATCTTTCCAAAGTCTAAAAAAATTGGGATACACAATTTGGCATAACTTCAAAATGAAAAGCTAAGTACCCTGATTGCAAATATCGAGGTCCAAGACGTTTTGAAGGTGGCCTTCTTAGTGTAAGAAGTAGCATATTCTTATCGCGTCTGGCAGGCAGAAGGATGTCTGTAAAACGTCTTGGACCTCGATATTCTCAATCGGGGGCTTAACTCTACATTTTGGCAAGGTTCTTATCACAATTATTTGGACTTGGAAAGAACTGCATACTTGATGCACTATTGCTCCCACTAGAGTATGCAAGACTTTCACATTTGTAAATAACTATAAAAGGCCTATCTAATTATGCTAATTATTTTTTGCTATCAATCACACCCAAAAATTGCTGTGAGCTCTTAGTCTAACTCGTACAAACAAAAAACAAAAAGAAAAAACAAATAAAATAGAAGAAGAGCCACTTCAAATCAATGGAGCTCATCAGAATTTCATTAAAAATAAAATAATTTAATTAAAAAAACCACAAATGACTTTTTCAATTCAAATTTATTGATTTTGACAATTACCTACGGGCGACAATATACGTTGTTTTTTTAAGCTTCTCGTACGCAACGTATACGACTTGAAGAATAACGATTTTGATACGAGACGAGTTCGAGTTCGACTACGAGTACGAGACAAAATACGACTTGTGGAATATGGGTGAATGTGTTCCTAATTTGAAAAATCGCATTGAAACAATTTATTTTTTTAAATAAATACAGAATTTTATAAATGTGTGGTATTATTTACGCTAAATACATTTATATCGTGGCCCAAGGCATCGTAACAAAAACGTCGTTGCGGCCCATTTAAAAAGAAAAGGTTGAGTATGAATTCTGATCAATGACAGAATGATAAAATGGAGATATGATTTATGTATGATAAACTGAGCTAATATGCTAGTCGATGTGCAGTAAGGAGACAATGCTACTCCATTGATGTTTTAATGCGTCTTGGATTAGATTTATATAGTAATTAATTTCTTTCCACGATCCAGAACAATTTTCTCTAAAATTTTTTTTACTACAAGGAAGCATAGAGATTCGTTTGTACTTTTGAGAATCGGTAAATTTCTTAGCAGGTTTGAGAATTGGTATTGTATTGGCTACTTTCCACGTCTATGGTATTGTACGAGTATCTTTGTTAAAGTTGTACATAAGAAATACTCTTTTTTTGGGTACATTTTGAAAACAAAATTCGAGATTTTTTTTATCAACCTTGACATTACTATTGTGTTGGACTATTCAATTTAAAAATAAATTTAAAATATTTTGTTAAAAAAAGGTCAATAATTTCTTATTGAATTTATTATTTTTGTAAACATTTAGAATTTGTTCATGTAAATCAATTTACAGCTCCACTGTACTTGGGGGTTTCAGAATTGAGTGGTTTAATTAACTTACGTCATCTACCACACTTAACTTTTTAATAAGTTGTTTTTTATATAAATACAGAGTCCACTGAAATTCCACAGTGGTTGTTGGGTTATATTTTGAGTGACTTTGGCTCTTGCACTGCTAAGCAGAGCTTTTTCTCTGCCACTTCAGTTCAAACCACAGCACAGCACAAATCAACCACTGATACACTGTATAAGTAAAGAAAATTTAAATACATTAATACATTTTTTTTATGAAGTCTTTCTTTACTTGTGCGTAAATAAATTAAATTAATTCTCCATTAACAATGTTAAAGAGTACAAAAAAAGTTGTTCACGCAGTCTGTATGACGTAACCTCGCCTAAAACCATTGAAGCGATTTCTTTCAAAATTGGGACTTAAGGAAATAATTAGTAGTACCTATCGATACAAAATTCTTTGTACCGATGGTAAGGTCTACTTTATGGTGAAGCAATGTTTTAACATAAAATGCTATTAACTGTACCTCGTATGGACTTCAACTTCCTCATAAACAGCTCAAAATTTTTAAACTCGAAATAATGAATACCTATAGAAGTTTTCGAAAATACATTTTTTTTGAAAATTCAATGTTTCAAAATAGTGCTTTTAAAATTATGTATTTAATGTTGGGTTCGAGCTAACCAGCTTTTCAGTTAAACAAAGCTAATCTGTGTTTCCATAATTTTCCTAAAATATGTACTTTAGTTTTCTAATGGTGATAATAGCTTGACGTTTTTAGTTGAAGAAGGTTGTTTGAACTCGGTAGACCACCATGTGGTTATTTTCTCATGGCAGATATTTGTAGTTTGTGGAATTGTTACGTTCGTGGCTGGACTTAAAATATTTGGTAGTTCAAGCAGTGTTAAAAGAAAGACTGTAACTGTCTAAAGTGTTGAGATATTACATTACTTACATTACGGCTCGTAAAGAGTCAAAATTTAATTGAAAATTTGACAAGCTTGCACTTGAAAAAAAGAAGGATTTAATTAGAAAGTGTTGTAGAATTTAATGACAATTAGGTAAAAAATACAAATAAAGGGTGTTTCAATAAGGGCGGTTAGATGTTGAAATGGAATAAAATAAACTGTGGATTCCATTATGTATAGAATATGACATCGCTCAAATGCCCGCCTCGGCTTCTTACGGTGGCACGGATCCGAGTTATCCAATTTATAATGACTCTTCAACATGGATCGCACCAAATGCGAGCGATGGCCTTTGTTATGTTCACCTTAAGGTCATTGGCCGACTGCAGTTTATTCGCATAAATCTGTGACTTCAGGAAACCCTTCAAAAAAAAGTCAAGCGGGATCTAATCGCATGAAATTGGTGGTCACGTGATCTTACCCTCAAATCGTTCATGTAGAATGTCAATCGTGGCGTCTACTGTGTGAAACGTAGCGACACGTGCTGCTGGAACCACATGTCGTCTAGGTCTCTATGGTTCAATTCGGGCCATTCGTAATCATCGTTCTATAGCGCTCGCCATTAACAGTGAGCGCCTCACCAACATCTCTTTCGCAAAAGTACTGACAAATGGTAACTTTTTGAGGATGCATTGTCACCTGGTGAACCTCGTGTGGGTTGGGGTAGTTCCATATACGGCAATTTTGCTTGTTAACACAACACAGCCGTTCATAGAAAAAGATGATTTTACGGCCAAAACTGGGGTTCTCGTCTAAACGCTCCGAGGCCCAGTGAGCGTTGTCTATGGTCATAAACTTTGAGCTCCTGGGTCAGTTGGATCTTGTACGGGTGTAGGCCCTGTTAGCAATAAATGAAAGTTATATTTATTAATATAATAAAAGTAGTTTAACAAATTAAGTGTAAGTATTATAAAGTTCTGATGCAAGCAAAAATGTAGGATGATCGGCGGCTTGGTTTTTCAGAGTGAAGTAGAAGTACGTTGACAATAATAATTTCAAATCAATTGGCCGTGTTGATCGCTCAGCGATCTTTAGGTCCGTTCGTGTATTCAACAGGCCCAAGCTCTGAAGCAAAATTCGCTAAGTTGAAGTTTGCGAAAGGCCGAGCTCTTGTGCATAGCGAGGAATCGACTGCCTCTGGTTCCGCTGTACACTTTTACGGATAGCGGCGATGTTCTATGCCGATCTTGCATTCCTTTGACGTATGAGTATTCACTGATTGTGTTTTTATTTCTATTTTCAATTTTTAAATTTTTTGCTGTAGTCAATAAAGGAATTTTTTTCAATTATTTCATAAACTTAGACTATCGGTTAAATACTTTTGAATGATAAATTTGAAAGTTCAATTATTAAACGTTGAAGAGTCGACTGGCCGAACCATTTGAACTAATGAATAATCATTTTGATAATTAAGTTTTATCTTTTTGACGCGCTGTTCAATCGCGTTACATGCAATTGGTGTTTCGGCATCAGTAACTGAACAATAAACAACAGATTTAGCAAATGTCACCAAAACAACATGGCCTTTATAACATGTAATTAGATATTTTTTAATACCTATCCCACATAAAATGTAACGGGTTATTTGTAATAGACTAAATATATGAAGTAAAAATTCAGATGAAACATAATTCCAAACATTGTGTGTGTATCTCATCGCCAAAAACATAGCAAGCTAGAATAGCTAAAAACACAAAGGTTTTGTAACTAAAGAAGTTTGTGTGTTTGTTTTGCACTGGAGTGTATAATACTGCCGAAGTCTAAGCTTGAGGGTAGAAATAGAACAAAATTTGCATGAGGGTTTTTGGGAGTAAAAACAAGATTAGTATTCTAAAGTCGACGGAAGAACAAGGGTGGAACACATTTTTTTCTATATGTATAAATGGATATGGTAGCTGTTGGTTGCTGTTTTGCTTGGGGTCTAAAATATGTATATTCTTTGCCAAAAATGTTGGCTTTTTGATGCCAAGTTTTCGGATTTGTCTATCTTACTGGTCAGGATGTGTTAATTGTTTTCAATTGATGTGTTAATGCTATGAAAGATTTTGGTGTTTTTTGTGTTATTGGTATATTGGGAACTATTGGCAGAAGTATTTGAAATTTTTTCCTTGTGGAAAATTCTTCCACAATATCTCACATAGTATGAACAAAATCATTTATGGGATATTCCACTGTAACGTCTGGGACATTTGTAAATTTATTTCCTTTTCAAATTTTAGAGTAATTATTGTAAATGGTGGTTAAATTTTAAGGGCCTATGTTGATTTTGAATAAAACACAAATTATTCAGGAAATTATTGTCATTTATTTTTATTATGATAATATTGTTATGGTTCAATTATGTATGGAACAAAATATCGCCAAATGGCCGCCGTGACCTCGGCGGCACACCTCCATCCGATGGTCCAAATTTTCGATGACGCTGAGGCATAATTGAGGTTTATCTCATGCCGCCAGCCCATAAACCTCACCAAACAGTCACTTTTTGTGGGTGCATTTGTTTTTCGACAATCACTCTTGGATTATCATTCGCCCAAATGCGGCAATTCTGCTTATTGACGAATCCACTGAGGTGAAAATGTGCCTCATCACTGAAGATGATTTTCTTGGAAAATTTATCATCCACTGTTGCCATTTCTTGCCACCATTCTGACCATTGACGACGCTTGAAATGGTCAAGAGGCTTTAGTTCTTGAGTCAATTGCACCTTGTAAGCGTGTAAATACAAGTCTTTATGCATAATGTTCATCAACGACGAGCGTGAGAGGTGCCATTGTTGGAGTTGAGGTGGACGGCTCTTCAGCCACACTATCGCGAACAACAGCAATATTTTCTGTAGTACGAGCATGCACTGGTGTTTTCACATCTCCTACAGACCCGGTTTGCTCAAATTTTTGCACGATTTTTCCGATTGTTAGTCTGAAATTGAGAAATGTCAAATGAAATGCAGAAAAAAACTTGACGTTCAGGTGTGGTTCACTTTCAACATCGGCCCTTAAAATTTAAACACTCTTTACATACATAGGAGAGAGTTTGACATCACAAATTTAAAAATCCTTCCTAAATAAAGCATGGATATAAAGTCGCTATGATAACAACTCGTTACGCATCAGTGATATTCCCGTATAAATATAAAGTATTTTGGATGATCAAAGTCATGCTACAATTTACAAAAGGGAATTTTTTACTCATAAATGACGATGCGTGTTTTCTAAGCGATTGGAATAAAACATTGCAGATGTAGTGTCCTCTTGAACAGTACACGATTTTCCGCGTGTGATTCCCTGAACCCCGTGTGTCGTTTACATTACTATTTGAAGGTGTGACCGAAGCACTAA